>CM042389.1:31042640-31180140 GCA_023634145.1 Thymallus thymallus | reverse complement strand
GGTCAGATTTGTCTCCGTTTTTAAAGATTGGTGTTATGAGTCCTTGGTTCCAGATGTCAGGGAAGTAACCTACACTCAGGATCAAGTTAAACAATTTTAATATAGCTAATTGATATTTTTCACTAGTGAATTTGAGCATCTCATTTAGGATCCCATCAGGTCCGCATGCTTTTTTTGATTTGAGGGCTTGAAGTTTTTTAAGGAGCTCCTGCTCAGTAATTGGGGAGTCTAAAGGATTTTGGTAGTCCTTTATAGATTTTTCCAGTTTGTTTAACTTTTCATAAATTTGGCACTGTTCAGTATTATCCTGAGTGTCAACAGTGTTGTAGAGTGCTTTAAAGTGATTTGTCCAAATGTCACCATTTTGTATGGCTAATTCCTGTTGTTTGGGTTTGTTTAGGTTTTTCCAATTTTGCCAGAAGTTGTTTTTATTTATGGACTCCTCAATTAGTGTCAATTGCTTTCTGTTGTACTGGGATTTCTTGATTCTGAGTGTACGTTTATATGATTTTAATGTCTCACAGTACTGAAGGCGTAGTTCTCTGTTGTTTGGGTCTCTGTGTTTTTGGTTCGATAGTGTTCTAAGTTTTTTCCTAATGTTTTTACAATCTGTATCAAACCATTTGTCTTCTGTATTTCTGTTTGGTTTGTTTGATCCTAGCTTTAATTGTGCTGTTTTTGCTGTTTGCCTAAATATATAATTTATGTTATTTACAGCTAGATTGACACCTTCTTTACTGTGAGCGTACATTGTATCCAGAAAGTTGTTTAGGGTTGATTGGATTTTTTGGTTACTGATTGCTTTCTGGTATTCCTCTGTGCTGTTTTGAGCCCATCTGTATGAATGTTTGATGTTGTACAGCTTATTGGGCTGTGAATTTGTGGTTGCTTCTATGTCTGATCTTTTGAGGAACAGGGTAATTTGGCTGTGATCAGACAGAGGTGTTAGTGGCTTAACAGTGAATGAGCTGAGAGAGAAAGGGTCCATATCTGTTATCATGTAGTCTACTGTGCTTTGGCCAAGAGGAGAGCAATAGGTGAATCTTCCTAAAGAGTCCCCCTGTAACCTACCATTGACAAAGTACAGACCCAGGCTTCGACAGAGCTGCAATAGGTCTTTTCCATTCTTGTTGACGATGCTGTCACTGTTGTTCCTGTAGGAAAGGTTAAAGGGATTAGAGACAGCTTGGCCTGTGATATAGCTGTCCCCTCGTGTGCTCATTTGGTCAGGTAGTGTTCCTGTGCGTGCATTTGTGTCCCCACAGATGAGCACATTTCCCTGGGCCTGGAAGTGGCTCGTCTCTTCCTCAAGGGTGGAGAATATTTCTTCTGAGAAATAGGGGGATTCTGAGGGGGGGATATATATTGCACACAGGAACAAGTTTTTTCCAGTCAGTGTAAGTTCTTTTTTTAGTCTAAGCCAAATGTGATATTTGCCAATTTTTTGGGGGTCAATTAGGTTTTGTAGTTGGGATTTGTACCATATAATCATTCCTCCAGAATCTCTGCCTCTATTGACAGAGATGTGTTTTTGGGATGGTAAAATTATTTCTCTGTAGCCTGTGGGACAGTGCGTGACTACATCTGCCTTACACCATGTCTCCTGCAGAATAATGATATCATCATCTTTTATGTTTTTGTTGAACTCCAGGGCCAGACTCTTCAGTCCTAAGGCTGTCGAGTTTAGGCCCTGGATGTTCCACATGCTAATTGTTAGTGGTCTCATTGCAAAAAGTATGAATATTAAGAATGACTATTACAAGAGAACAACTATATTTCTAAGACTAACTAGGTTACTAAGGGTGAGACAATACAGAACATTCCTCAGATGATATTGTTTCTCCAAAGTGTCATGTAGGTATTTATATATGTACGTGTGAGTGTGTCTGTTCATATCCTCCACTGTGTAAGATAATGTATGTGTGAGTGTTTGGGTGAGTTTGAGTTATTGATTGTGTCTGTTAATGTGTGTGTGCGGGAGTGAGTGTGGATGGGTCGGTGTGTGTGTGTGTGTGTTTGTGAATGGGTCAGTGTGAGTGTGTGTGTGTGTTTGTGAGTGTGTGTGTGGATGGGTCAGTGTGAGTGTCTATATCTGGTTAGTGTGAGTGACGATGGGTCAGTGTCAATGTGAGTGTGAGTGTGTGGTTGTGTCAGTGTGAGTGTGAGTGTGTGGTTGTGTCAGTGTGAGTGTTTTTACTGTAGTTTAGTGTAGATGTAGTGGAGGAGCTGTTTGATCTCACTCAGTCCCACAGAGTTATCTGGTCCGGTGAGAGCCTCCGAATAGCTGCGCCGGTTCTGTTGCGGTGCCACCTGAGAAGAAGGGGGGGCAAGACTGGGTCGTGGTGCTGACTCTGTTGTCTGGTAGTGGTGGTGCTCTGGTGTGGGGTAGTATATTGGCCCTGGTCCATTCTGGCGGCTTCGTTGGGGGGAGCGGTGATCTGGTGGTGGGTGGGTCTTGTAGGTTGTGCTGGGTCTCGGTTGGTGTCGAGGGTGCCTGTGGCTTGTTGGTGATGACGTAGTCTGGTAGGCGACTCTGCGTGGTGATGACATCTGGAAGGTGGTCCTGGGTGGTCCTCTGTCCTGTTGGGCACGCTGTGTTGGTCTGCCGAGTGCCACATCCTTCAAGGTCTTGGTGAGCAGTCCCACTGACTGTTTCCTCAGGTGGGAGTGGTCGTACAGGTGCTCAGGGGTGATGGTCGGGTGTTGAGCAACGTGCACATTCGGGATCCTGGCACAACCTCTTGTGATGTCAGCGTTGACTCTCTGGATGGTATGGGGGTGGAAATCTTTGCGGGGCAGCAGAGTGGAGATGGTGATGCGGGAGTTAGGGAAAGACTCAGAGGCTTTCTCTGCCATTCTGCTGACCAGGCTGCCTACTCTCTCCTGATCATCTCTCATGTTGTTGGTGCCACTGTGGATGATAATGTGGCCTGGTGTTCCGAAGTCAGGCTTGGATATAATATTTAGTGCATCCTGCACTTTTGGGCACCAGAATTTGACCACCTTGTGGTTGGGGAATAATTTCTCCTCATCTATATATTTTCCGTTTGAATCAATGAGGATGGCCACCTCCGTGACTCTTACCATAGTGGTGGTTTCACATACAGGGGCTGGTTTATGCAGGACCTGTGTAATGGGGGTTGTATGTGAAGGGGTGTCAGGGGTGTCCGAGGAGCTTCTCTCTGCTGTTGTCGTCCTTGTGTGTGCCTCCTTGTGGACTGGGGATGTGGGTATGGGGGGGACGGTGCAGGGTAAGGAGGTGGTTGACGGGGGGTTAGTGGAAGAAGGTTTTGTAGTGTTGAGGGGCTGCAGCTGTTCTGTAGGGATTTTTGACTCTTCTTTCGGATGTAGTACCATTTTAATGACAGCTAGCTCTGATTCCATCTCCTTCTTTGCCTGCGCTAGTTCTCTTCGCATGGCCCCTTTCTCCTCCTCCAGCGCTGTGCTGAAGCTCTCTCTCAGCTCCTGGACTGATGTTTTTAGTTGAGTCCTCCACTGGTTCAGCTGGTCCTGTAGAGGCTCAGTGTAGTAAGGAAGTTGCTCTCTGAGCTCAGTAACCTCTAGTTCCAACTGAGACAGCTTCTCCCTTAGCAGCCGTATGGTGTTGCCATCATTATTCTGATGGTTGTGTACAGGTAGGGGGAGGGACAGATCTATGTCCTGGAGCTGGGGCAGAACTGCTGTTGGGGTATCCGTTGGAGCGGGGGATACTGGGGTGCTGTTCTTGTCCCTTTTTGCCGTGGCTAGGTTCCCTAGAACGGGAGAGTCCTGTAAAAAAGAACTGAGTGCCGCCTCACTTCCCTGGACCATTACTGTGCCATTTTGATATATATTTACGGTCAGGAGTCTATTTTCCTGTGACTTTTCACTATCCTCAAAAATTTGAATTTGCCTTCCCTTGCAGATCCCCTTTTTGGTTGTGTGAGGGAAGTGTCTGGTTATGGCTGCGTGCCAGGCAGTGGTGTGTTCACTGTAGAACAGTAAGTTGGTAACCGTCCCGTTGTGTGAGCAGTCAGCAAACAACGTATCTGGGTTTTCCCTCTGTATGTTTTGTTTAAACATAATTCTTCCCTTCTCTGATTTAAGATGGGATGGGATTTCGAAAAAACGAGGTGAAAGTTTAACGTTCTCCGCTGCTTTCTTCACTGCTAGCGCTGCTTCGGAAGCCATGTTGCTATGGTTACCAACGGTAAACAATAGGTGCCGCTAACGGTTGAGGTTTCAAATTTGAGTTAGCTAGCTTGATCGATTTATAAAGTTTGTTTTTACTCACGGTGTCGATTATTTTGAGTTCCTTTTTGGGTCTTCAGTTGTCTGGGTTTATTAGTAGTATTTTTATGAAAAATGTTGATCCGTTTGTCTCACTCTTAGTAATCAAAAGTTTGAATGAATCACGAGCTGTTCTTCTGCATGTCTGTCAAGTTCAAGCTCTCTCTCTCTCTCTCTCTCTCTGTCTCTCTCTGTCTGTCTCTCTCTCTCTCTCTCTCTCTCTCTCTCTCTCTCTCTGTCTCTCTCTCTCTCTCTCTCTCAATCTCTCTCTCTCAATCTCTCTCTCTCTCTCTCTCTCACTCTCTCTCTCTCTCTCACTCTCTCTCTCTCTCTCACTCTCTCTCTGGGGCCTCGGGGGACTCGGGAGGTGCCAGTAAAAACACTGTCCCAACCACCGTCACACTCATCGCTCATCCTCTCATATCAGGCCAGGGAGCAGTATTTCACACATGCTAGGTTTTGTCCATGGCAATTTAAAGCACCACCGCCTGATACACTTTTGTAGAAAGTATTTATCTTTAGGTGACACAAATAGTGTCCTGAGACTGAAAATTCCCAACAAAAGGCAAAGAAAAAAGTGACTACGCGAAAAAAGTAAGAACCAAAGATATGTGCCATGTAGTAAGTATTTCATGGTGTGGCAAACATCACACATGCCAAAGTTAGTTAGTTTGAGGGTGAGGCATGTTTTAAGGTGAGTACGACTCAAACCACAATTAGCGTCCTTACAGTGTACAAGACAACCAAGGGGCCAAGTAGAGTCTTACAACAACATTACCTCCTTTTCTTCATCCCACCATTATATTACACGCTCCAGCTGCCCAGTGCCCTTAGGCACAGATCTAGGATCAGCTAGATCACCTTCCCCAAATCCTAACCTTAACCATTGAAGGGGGAAACCTCCTCTAAACTGACCTTAGATCAGTATCTAGGGGCAACAAAGTATATAATACAGCCAGTATCTTACCTTCAGGTTCTAGCGTAGCCTCCTCTTCCTCGGCGGCAGTGTACGGCGGCCTTGCCAAAGTAGCCGTTGCTAGGGACAGCAGGACGGCGGCGAGCAGCCAGGCCCACGAGGCCATCCCGTTAGTGGAGGGTGAGTCTCCTCCCCATCCTCCCCTCCTCAGGCTCTGCCTCCCCCTGGACACTGATCCCATCTGAGGGGCCTCCACCCAACCATCAACTGCAGGCTGTCCGGCCTGTCACTCACTGTGAATTCCCCCAATCACCTGGGCTGAGGAAAGGACGTGGGAGGAGGGTGGTAAAGGGTGGTAAATAGGTGAAGATGGAGGGAAAGGGTAGTTAGGGAGAAAGAGAGTGAAACCCAAAAGAGAAAATGTTAAATTGACTTCAAACATTAAGCCGATTCTGCGTTTACAATATACTATAGTCATATTCTCACCTATTCTAATTTTTTCACTGGCTCATTTAATTTATTTTAGTTACAACAACACCTATAGAAAGAGTATAGAGTGAGAGTGTGTCACAAAATGCTGTCAAACAAGCCTTGCCACAGACATACCAAAGCTCTGATGCAGCTCAACTCAGTACACAACCACACTATACAGATATCTTTACGTCCTCACGTTCACTATTACAATACTACCGTCTGGGTACGTAGCATTTCTATTAAGTTGACATGACGCTTGCATTTCTAGGCTAAAATCACCTTTATAAAATGATTTCTTATAGAAACCACATAGTTAGTTATGAAAAACACAAATGTATTACCAGGCTATCTATACTTTTTGACAAATTAAATGGTTAGCCTATTGGGGAAAGGGAAAGTGGGGGTACTAGTCAGTTGTACAACTGAATGCATTCAACTGAAATGTGTCTTCCTCATTTAACCCAAACCCTCTGAATCAGAGAGGGGCTGCCTTAAAATCGACATCCACGTCTCCGGCTCCCGGGGAACAGTAGGTTAACTGCCTTGTTCTGGGGCAGAACTGTGGAATATCAAATTCCACCAAACATCTCTTCTGATCATAGAGTAGGTTACAATGAATAAGTAAATCGTCCAATACTGAATAACCTATATGAGTTTTAACCCAGATGTTCCCAACCTGTTGCTTTCCATTTGATGTTGGTTTAATAGTGAATATGTATACTTTTCTGTTGCAAAATAAATTCATTTAATTCATTGTAGCCCTATGATTATGTGATTTATCATTTAAATGGAATACACCTGGACACATCAATCTATTGGCCATGGCCAGACATCTGCGGTGCAATCCGTTTTAACAGTCTATGGAGGTTTGGAGCTGCTGCAAAGAGCCCCTAGTCACGCTTCCTCAAGCGCCTTCTGCTCCAGCTGCGATGTATTGATTGGTTTACTTTGACATGTAGGCCTAAACGGCACATTTGAAAGGTGTCGAGAGATTCTGGTTCATATCTAATGACTGGAGAGGGGGGAGCACGCGTGGACCGCAAGCAAAACGTTTATTCGGACCGCAAGCAAAACGTTTATTCGGACCGCAAGCAAAACGTTTATTCGGACCGCAAGCAAAACGTTTATTCGGACCGCAAGCAAAACGTTTATTCGGACCGCAAGCAAAACGTTTATTCGGACCGCAAGCAAAACGTTTATGCGCACCGCGCGCATTACATCATGGGATGCTGCCTGGATGCATCCTACACGTGCAATGTACTGGGACTAGATTAGAAGGGACAGGCTACCTTGGTTTAGGATTATGGTTTATTTACAAATCAAAATTCGTCTATTTTGTTTCTCAATAATATATTCCCCGCAGGGAACCCTTGTTAAGGAAAATGGACACTTTAGACCGGCACAGCAAGGTAAACGACAATTCATGGACAATGTTTTAGGCTCGACAATTCCTGAATCTGGCCTTTTGGTGATTTTGCTGTGGTAAATCTGTGTGTAGCCTACAGTTTTTAAAAACCATTTATGAGTTGCTGCTGTCAACAACATGACATCCAATAAATTCTGACACCAGGGATTTTCCTCATATGCATATCCACAGGTTTCCCTGGCCCCCGTTTAAACCAAATCTTCCGAATGAAATTTCTTAGCGCTGATTGAAATCCTATTGATATTCAAATCAGTTGGCTTTTGGACTCAGTGAGTCCACGCAGTAAAACCACAGTGCGGTCACGGGGTAGTTGGCACCATCAATGCGATGTAGAAAATTAAGCAAAGTAATAAATAACCAGTACAGTGTTGTTAATGAACATGCTGCAACCACTGCTTATATATATGTTTTCCCAATTATGGGGAAAACACGGTGAACATCGCCTTATAGGCTGTTGTTGTTGAATGAAAAACAATATGTTTCACTATTAACAAAACACGAGCTATTGCTTCGTAGTAGAAAAGGGACAGGCTACATTATATTAACAATTTATTATGATTTGACTGTCAGATCAATTTAGCATTCCAATTAGCCTATGGATAAGATCAGTCCTTTCACAACTCCTTAGAATAACAAATTAGGCTTACCAACATAAAAAATGAGCTATGGTAGTTCAGATGCGTAAAGCACACACCGGGGATTGATTCTAATTCCATTCTATTCTCCGTTGTTCGCGAGGACGAAAAGAACAATAACTATTTGAGATCAATGCCCACAATTTACCATAATACGGCCAAAATACTTACCACGAATAACTACCTAAAGTCTGGAAGACATCCGATGCACGGAGGAGGCAGGAGGCGAGTGCATGGGCCGAATCGAGAGGAATGTGTAGCCTAGTCCCGATGGAGCGAATTCACCCAACTGCACCAAAAATGCCAAGCAAAGATGTTCTTACTATCCCCAAATTGGACGAGCAACAAATAAAATCACAGAAAATATATGATTAAATCACGAAATCATTGGTGTTACATTGCACTTAAAGAAAATCAGAATTGAAATCCATATCCTTGAAAAAGAACTTGAAAAACATAGCTACGTCCCCGAAACTTCTTCACCAAAGTTACTAGTCAACTCAAATGTCAGTGTTCCAGAGCGAGTGCACACTTCATCCAAACGGAAGGCTTGCAATGTATGATGAACTAATGTATAAAAAACAAAACAATATCAACTCTCCAATAACAGAATCCATCAATATATGGTCCCGCGCGGCAGAGCGTCTCCTTCCCAGACAATCCTAGTACTGTTCTCAGACGCTTTGTCAGGTTTACTAGATTTTTTCTCCTCCTTACGTCGTCCCCCCCCTGAAATTGGAGCCGTTTCCTGGCCACAGTGTTTTTGGCTCTGTCTTCCTCCGCCAATCAAATCTCAGTGGCCCCCTCTCTCGCCTCGAAAGAAACGACGAGCCTTTCTTGCTCGTGCGCCGGAGGAGAGAGTGCTCAGTTTACGGAGCTCACTACAAACTTGGTCCCGTACTGGGGTCCTCCTATGGGATCAATATCATGCCAAATGTATTGGGAACACACAGCATGCATTTTGTATGTGTATCGTGATCTGTATAAATAAGTACCAATCCACAAATGCAATTCACTTTCCACAAACAAACACCTTTTGATTTGTATTTGTAAATCGATATATTGCATTATATATTTTTTTTATAACTTCAGATATGCAGGTAATTTCCAAGGGCCTTAAGTAAAATGACTGCCATAAAGATTTGCATAGATATGTGCAAAAAGTTCTCACGCGTAGAAAGCGAATTGTAGTCGAAGATAAAAAGTTCTCACGCGTAGAAAGCGCTTTCTCAATAACGTGGATGTATTAGTTCCACATTATTAACTGTTGTATCCTAGGACCTACAATAGATACATATATATGAAACCACAAGGGTGTACTAATGCGTTATGCGAGAGATTTTAAATCATAATTGACGACTACTGAAATTATATTACTTCAGTGTGGATAAGGGAAGTGCAGGTTAAACCAAAACCATGACAGCCAGACAAGCCAGTGGGGCGGCAGGTTGCCTAGTGGTTAGGGTGTTGGGACATTAGCTGAAAGGCTGCAGGATCGAATCCCCGAGCTGACAAGTTAAATAATCTGTCGTTCTGCCCCTGAACAAGGCAGTTAACCTACTGTTCCACGGTAGACCTTTAATGTGTTCTTAACTGACTTGCCTAGTTAAATAAAGGTTAAATGAATTTGCTTATGAATGGAGTGGAAATTAGCTGTAAAGTAAGTCATTTTAATGTTGGGCGGCAGGTAGCCTAGCAGTTAGAGCGTTGGGCCAGTAACCGAAAGGTCGCTGGTTCAAATACCCGAGCCGACAAGGTGAAAGAGAGGAGGTCCCGAGAGGCTGCCAGCAATTTATAGAAATCGCTTTCTATAACTCCATATTTGGAAGCGCTTAGGTCACCTGACCTTTGGCAGGGATTTGACAAGAAAAATACAACAAGTTCTCACGCGTAGAAAGCGATTTGTAGTCATATATAAAGAGTTCTCAGACGTAGAAAGCGCTTTATACGTGTGAGAACTTGTTGTCTACAACTACAAATGGCTTTACTTTTTGCGCATGTCTCTCTTATGTGCAAATCTTTATGGCAGTCATTTTACTTAAGGCCCTTGGAAATGACCTTAATATCTGAAAAAAAAAAATCGATTTACAAATATAAATCAAAAGGTGTTTGTTTGTGGATAGTGGTTTATATTTGTGGATTGGCACTTATTTGTACAGATCATGATACACAAATACAAAATGCATGCTGGCATGATATTGATCCCAAATCCTCCGCCCAGTGTTGGCTTGGCTCAACTCGCAATAACTACGCCCCCGTGCGGACAGAACACCTGATGCAGTCATAAAACCTGTGCGCAATTAAATTGCCTTCAATGGGAAATCAAAAGTCACAAACCACAGTTGAGTCACCTGCTACTGTCCACCATTCCACTGGCATACTGTTATATTCAGCTCATAAATGTTGTCTTTCTCTTTCTGCCGTCTGGTGGTCAAACCTCTCTCTCGCTCACCCTCCAGTTAATGTCACATCTCCCAGCTCTTATTGACACCTAAGACGAGCCTAATGGGAGGGAAACCTGGAAACTAGCTGTATAGGTAGAAAGGTTTAAAACTCTTTCTTATTGGTTTATTAACTCCTTTACCAGCTGGCAGACCAAAACTCCATCCCACCAAAACATCTCTTACACTAAAAGGGTATTATCATAAACCTCCCTCCCTTCTCTTCCTTTCCTCCCCAGAACAGCCTCAGTTCATCAGGGCATGGACTCTACAAGGTGACAAAAGGGATGCTGGCCCATGTTGACTCCAAGGCTTCCCACAGTTGTGTCAAGTTCTCGGGTATTCAAACCAGCGACCTCTTGGTTATTGGCCCAACACTCTAACCACTAGGCTACCTGCAAGGTTGTAGCTTACCATTTAGAAGACTTGGCACACGGCGCTTCCACTAGTTTACTATTTCCTTAGCTAAATCGTGATGACATTTCCCTCAGCACACGGCATCCAAAGTGCTGAAAAAGTTGTTTACACACCCTCTCGTCTCCATCATAATGCTGACCCACTGTGCCTTCAACTACAAGTTTTACTCACTAGTCTCCGTCGTTTGTATGGAGCTGGTGGGCTCGTGCCCTCCCTCCTGGCATGCAGTTTTTCAACGCACCCATACGTACTGCGGACAAGTTTGACACAGGTGTACAGGTCAGTAGCTTCAGACTGCAGTATCTTTTTAGGAGGGTCGAGGAGGCCCAGGATTTTGTGAGTCATGCTGGCCATAAACCTAAAGCTTTCAACGAGCCTGTGGCCTCAAGTCTCACATCTGTGCCCATATGCGCAAGAGGTTTCGATTTCACAGAGCAACTCTGTGAGGTCACTTGATTTTCAAAATGACTGACAGTGTGGCGAGTTGGCCAATCCATCTCTGATCAGGAAGTCTTTTCAGTACAGGGAGCTACACACATTGAAAAAGTCCTCTATCGCCTCCTCAGATGACATAGCGTGCACCACAACCAAATTATGTTACCCTTGTGCTGCTTGCTGGTGCTAGGCCATGGCTGTTCTCGGTCTTGTTGGTTAGTAGGCGGCGTGGGGGATGGGCGGGTATTGCATTTGCGGCTAGGCTTCGCTGGTCGGGTTAGCAGACTGCTCAGTGAGCTCAGCATTGGTCTCGTCATGGTGGTCCTCAGTTTCTTTGTTCTTGGCAGTGCTCAGCCATTTGTGGATATCCATGCTGATCAAAGCTCAGCCAACTAGCTACAATTATTCAGTGCGACACTACCAGTGTGCTGGATGTAGCTTTCTGCAAAAGCTTTTTTTTGGTAATTCTATAATTCCAGTTATTCCATGAAATGATGTAGTTTTTGTAGATTGTTCTGTGGAAATTGTTTAAAGTAGTCCATGTGCATAGAGTTGTATGGTTTGTTTAACTTTGATATCAATGGTTTGTTTGGCATACATTTCAAAGTGAAAAAACGTTGTCAAAGTGTAAATCTGTTACTGTGGAATTGCCAAATAGCAATAGGGAATATATTTAACGTGTTATTACCATGTTGGGTATAATGAATAATGTTTACATAAGAGAGCTATTGCCTATCATTCTCGCAGGGTTCATACTGTATTCCTACATCAAACTGGCCTCTCTCATATCAGAGCATATACACCGAGGGGCCAAAAGCATGATGTGAGTAACCCTCTGTTGGGTGTGTACATTGTACACTTGTCAGGGCTCTATAATTACTTTTATTTTTTTTACAAGGAGCACAAGTTGAAAATGTTGGAACACATAAAGAAATGTAAGAGAAATTCTACGTATTAATGATAAGAATTGCCAGCGGTGTTAAGGAGCACATGGAAACAAATCAAATAAGATTGAGATGCAGCCTACATTGGACCTATATGAATCTTTTGGATCTCCTGAAGAAGCTCTCCTTTCCTTCTCTTTCTGTTCCACTAAATGGTATCTGGGTGATTTTTTTTCTTCTAGGGGCACTGGTGCTCCCAAATAATGTAGAGCCCTGTTTATGTCCAAATAATGGATTGTTAGTGTTTTCCTGTTATTGTTATCACCGCTGCATGTGCTGCTTGCGTTTGCAGAATGCCTCCCTATAGATCAGGGTTCCCCAACACATATTTACTAATGTATTCCCACCGTGATACTGCTAAACTGCTTACTGACTGTACACTAACATTACTGCATGACTGTAGGGTTTACTAACGGGTTAGTTCTATTAGTTATGTTGACTATGATGTTACTTTTGCTAATATGTGGACAACGGTGTAGGTTGTGTGTAGCGGTTATAATATGGTTTGGCTTGGAAAGGTTTTTTCACCAGGTCACATACAGCTGGTGTGTTGTGTGTTGAAGTCCACAAGCGAAGGGAAAAGGTGAGAGGAGGAGAGGGCATAGATGAGAGAAGGAATACAGCGTGGCTGCATTGAAAGTGAACTGTGTTTATGTGATCGGGGTGTAGTCATTCCACCGATTCTGTTTAAACATTTTTCTTAAACAGAACCAAAACGGAATGAAATGTGCTTAAACATACTTGAATTTGTCCAATAGAAACTCTCATTTGCAACTGTTGGACTAATGATTGCACCCTAGATCAGCTAGTTGCAGGAAATAGTGTGCGAGGCGGTATTGAATGTGTCACTGTCTGTCCATATGTCACTGTCTGTCATCTCAAATTTTTCTCTTAACCTGTGTGCACCTATATTGTAAACGTTCATTCATAGGCAAGGTTGTAGAAACCTCATGATGGGTATAGGGAACATTCTAGTATCATGTAGTAGCCTAAACCTATCGATGTTACATAGAACTGGGTGAATGGAATATGAATAACAGTCATCCAATATGCTGTAATAGAAATAAGACCATGCTCATGAAGAAAGAAAATTATCCTCCCTCATCTTAAATGGGACCGACCGCAACTGATGTGATCGTATACAAATGTAAGCAAGGTTTGAAATGATTATGTTTTAGACAAATATTATATATTTTTTAGATTCTTGTGGTCAATTTGCAGTCTACACATTTTTTGTAATTAGGTTCCGGCCCCCTGATCATCCGGTCAATAAAACATCAGCCCGCGGCTGAATCTAGTTGATGATACCTGTTATATACTGAACAAAATATACTGTAAATGCAACAATTTCAAATATTTTACTGAGTTATCATTAGGCCCTATGGGGTGCAACCATGGGTGGGACTTGGAGGGCATAGGCCACTGGGGAGCCAGGCCCAGCCAATCAGAATGAACTTTCCACCACAAAGGGGCTTTAGCAACCCACTGGGCTGGCGTATTTAAATATGGTCTGCGGTTGTGAGGCCAGTTGGACATACGGCCAAATTCTCTAAAACGACGTTGGAGGCGGCTTATGGTAGAGAAATTAACATTAAATTCTCTGGCAACAGCTCTGGTGGACATTCCTGCAGTCAGCATGCTGATTGCACTCCCCTTCAAAACTGTCCCCAGCACAAGGTGCACCTGTGTAATGATAATGCTGTTTAATCAGCTTCTTGATATGCCACACCTGTCAGGTGAATGGATTATCTTGGCAAAGGAGAAATGCTCACTAACAGGGATGTAAACTAATTTGTGCACAACATTTGAGAGAAATAAGCTTTATGGAAAATGTCTGGGATCTTTTCTTTCAGCTCACGAAACATGGGACCAACACTTCACATGTTGCGTTTATCAGTGGTCTAAGACACTGCATCTCAGTGCTAGAGGCATCACTACAGACAACCTGGTCCGAATCCAGACTGTATCACAACCGGCTGTGATTGGGAGTCTCATAGGGCGGCGCACAATTGGCCCAGCGTCATCCGAGTTTGGCCGGTGTAGGCCGTCATTGTAAATAAGAACTTGTTCTTAACTGACTTGCCTAGTTAAACAAAGGTTACATTTATTTTTGTTCAGTGTAAAACTTCCCAGAAGTCCCTCACACACACCCTAGGCTCACCTCATCAACTACCTCTGAGACACAGGAAAGGCCCACCCTGTAGCTCCCCTTTCTCTCTGCCTCAAGCGGTCTCCCTCACTGGTTCAGGCCTTTTCAATGGCCCTGAAAGAGCGAGTGGAGTGGAGGGATGGAGGGAGGGAAGGAGGGAGGCAGAAGAAAAAACATCCTATTCAGGATGAAAAGAGAAGAGAATAAGGCTGTTACCAAAAGCGAGGGAGTGAGAGAGTGAATGGAGTGTTCACTCTCTCTCCCCCATCTCTCACTCTTGCAGTAAAGCCATCAGAGAGGTGAAGGTGACAGCTTGGTTTGAAACAAAGAGGGAGAGAGTTCTGCTACAGTCATTCAAGCCAACTCCCCTGTTCCTTCACCTAACACTATTTACCTCCCCTGTTCCTTCACCTAACACTATTTACCTCCCCTGTTCCTTCACCTAACACTATTTACCTCCCCTGTTCATTCACCTAACACTATTTACCTCCCCTGTTCCTTCACCTAACACTATTTACCTCCCCTGTTCCTTCACCTAACACTATTTACCTCCCCTGTTCCTTCACCTAACACTATTTACCTCCCCTGTTCCTTCACCTAACACTATTTACCTCCCCTGTTCCTTCACCTAACACTATTTACCTCCCCTGTTCCTTCACCTAACACTATTTACCTCCCCTGTTCCTTCACCTAACACTATTTACCTCCCCTGTTCCTTCACCTAACACTATTTACCTCCCCTGTTCCTTCACCTAACACTATTTACCTCTTTCTATTTTCTACGCCTTTTTGAACATAATTTATTTAGCAAAGAAACCTCATCAAGTTGGGTTTCTTTAAGCTGTTGACTTGGATCGACCCAATTCCTGAGAGCTACTTGTCCTCCTCTCTTCCTCTCCCTCTCCCTCCGTCTTTCTTCTGCCCCAAAGCAATGGAGGAGACACACACACACACACACACACACACACACACACACACACACACACACACACACACACCGTATAAGCACTATCCTCTAAGCCAGTGGTTCTCCACAACTAATACCAGGTA
The DNA here is from genome assembly GCA_023634145.1 of Thymallus thymallus. Taxonomy (NCBI): domain Eukaryota; kingdom Metazoa; phylum Chordata; class Actinopteri; order Salmoniformes; family Salmonidae; genus Thymallus; species Thymallus thymallus. Next base: position 31,164,984 of record CM042389.1, on the reverse strand, counting down.
GAAAGTGTATATCAATTATAATTAACCTTATATAATTTATTCTCTGAATATATATATTTTTTTGAGCAATTAGCAACACTATTTATCAGCTTTGGTTGATTTTGTGTTCTCAAACAAATGAGCCTGGATTTTGGCAACAAACAAAAACATTGATGCGAATATTGGGTCGCGACAGAGACTACCTGGTTCAATTTGGGTCCTGAGGCAAAACCACTTGAGAACCACTGCTCTAAGAGATATTCTATACAACATCCTAGTAATTTGAAAAAAGCCCTTGTTCATGAGCTAGTTAATAGTCCTCTTTCTACCCCACTCTAGTGTCATTAGAGGGACACCACTGCTGATACGCTAATGGTATTCCCACGGGGGACTAGTATGAAAAAATTATGAAAATGTATGTAAGTCGCTTTGGATAAGAGTGTCTGCTAAAGTATGCAAATGTAAAATGTAAAATGTATGTAGTTGAAGTGAGCTAATGCTAACCAAGAACTGGGTGTTAGTTTTTTATATCTTTATAGATTTACATTAGGCCAGCCATCGTTTGCTGCACATCATCACAGTTTTGGTTAGATTGTATTTTTATTCTGATGTTAGCTACAAAATGATAGCATAATTCTTAAGTTTGGGCTTCCAAGCGGCGCGGTGGTCTAAGACACTGTATCTCAGTGCTAGAGGTGTCACTAACGACAACATGACAATTCCAGACTGTATCACAACCACAGGGTGGTCATGCCAAGGATCATTTAGCTATTTGATTTTGAATTATATAAGAGCATTGTCAGAGTTTGGCCGGTGTAGGCCGTAATTGTAAATAGGAATTTGTACTTAACTGACTTGCATAGTTAAATAAAGGTTAAATCAAAAAGTTTAGATAAGTCATGTTAGATAAAAGTAATCGACAAGGAACTTTTATCAGAGTCGTTAATTTCGTCTAACGTCTAACGCTATTTGATTTTGAATTATATAAAAATTATTTGATGAATAATACTGCTATTAGCTCATAGAAACGCATTGAATAACAGATTCATACATGGTAAAACAGATTGTAAAATAGCCCTTACACAACCTGGAGGTGTGTTGGGTAATTGTCCTGTTGAAAAACAAATGATAGTCCCACTTAGCCCAAACCAGATGGGATGGCGTATCACTACCGAAGTAAAATCAGTGTCACCAACAATACAGCCCCACACCATCACACCTCCTCCTCCTCCATGCTTTACGGGAGGAAATACACCGATCACCCACAATGCGTCTCACAAAGACACGGCTGTTAGAACCAAAAATCTCCAATTTGGACTCCAGACCAAAGGACAGATTTCCACCGGTCTAATGTCCATTGCTTGTGTTTCTTGGCCCAAGCAAGTCTCTTCTTCTTATTGGTGTCCTTTAGTAGTGGTTTCTTTGCAGCAATTCGACCACGAAGGCCTGATTCACACAGTCTCCTCTGAACAGTTGATGTTGAGATGTGTCTGTTACTTGAACTGTGAAACATTTATTTGAGCTGTAATCTGAGGCTGGTAACTCTAATGAACTTATCCTCTACAGCAGAGGTAACTCTGGGTCTTCCATTCCTGTGGTGGTCCACATGAGAGCCAGTTTCATCATAGCACTTGATGGTTTTTGCGACTGCACTTGAAGAAACTTTCAAAGTTCTTAAAATGTTCAGTAATGACTGACCTTCATGTCTTAAAGTAATGATGGACTGTCATTTCTCTTTGCTTATTTGAGCTGTTCTTGCCATAATATGGACTTGGTCTTCTGAATACCACAACTGATTGGCTCAAAAGCATTAATAAGGAAAGAAATTCCACAAATTAACTTTTAACAAGGCACACCTGATAATTGAAATACATTCCAGGTGACTACCTCATGAAGCTGGTTGAGAGAATGCCAAGAGTGTGCAAAGCTGTCATCCAGGCAAAGGGTGGCTATTTGAAGAACACTTTTTTGGTTACTACATGATTCCATATGTGTTATTTCATAGTTTTACAGACGTCTTCACTAGTATTCTACAATGTAGAAAATATTAAAAATTAAGAAAAATCCTTGAATCAGTAGGTGTTGACCGGTAGTGTGTATATTCTTTACCCTATTTTTAGGCTCTAAACTACCTCCCCTAGAGCAAAACAACCCGACATGTACGTGTTCGTGAGAGTATGTGGTCCAAACTGTTCGGACACTACAGACGTCAGTTCGTGACAGTCTCATAATAGTCATAATAGTTTTGTAGGCCAAACCGTTCGGACGCTACAGACGTTTTCGTGACAAGATCGGTTTTCTCGGATGCAATATTTTGTATTATTCAAATCAGCCATTATACAGTATATTTCTTGTTTTTATTACTGGGATGGCACATAGACCATCCACTTCCTTGCCGTAGAGTTGGAACTTGGCAGGAACAGCTAAACTGAATGCTATTGAGTCCCCAAAGATATTCACACACAGATAATGGATGGTGACAAAGATACAGTTAAATGTGTTGGTAAAACTTTACTTTAAAATCCTGCTGTTATATTACTTTATAATGTGTTATAAGCATGTATGAGCCTTTATAATGTCTTACAGTAAGGCTTACATGTTATGTCTCTCTATGTATCAACATTTAAACGGACAAAAAATTGTTAGTATTTAGTTCTCCCAGATCTTTCTCTTCACTTTTGTCATGTTATAATTAAAACATCAAAAGTGGGTGAGTCATATCCTGTATAGAATCTGAAACAAATGTGTGGCGGGGTGTGTGTGTGTGTGTGTGTGTGTGTCAGACAGAGTGATAAGGAAAAGTATGCCTCAGGGTTTAATTTGAACCATATAACTTTTACTTTGCAGCCATGTGGGATGGACGGGGGAGGAGCCACTGCAGGAGGTTGGAGGTGAAACAGTGAGAAGCCTTCACAAATCAAGAGCTGATATAATTACATGTTCAATTTAAGGAGACCAGTCTATTGGACATTCTGTACGAGGTGTGAGAGATGAATGTTATCGTGTGGAGGGAGGGAGGGAGGGAGGGAGGGAGGGAGGGAGGGAGGGAGGGAGGGAGGGAGGGAGGGAGGGAGGTGTATTGATACCATACCGCACCCATGACCAATATCCCAGCCCTCCAGAGAGGGTCAGCCAAGAGAATGTGGATTAGCAGAGTTTCTCTGCTTTTAGTACCGTAGACTCCAGAACCCAGCCACATAACTACTATCTCCTGCGTTGTGTTCATTAGGGCGCACCGTAACAAAAACAAATGTTGTGCAATTTCAAACGATAACTGGTGTTTATTGTGGGAAGCGCTGCTAGAGTACACAGAATTAGATCTTTGTAGATAGAAGTTGCATTTTTGGCAAAGGGGTTAATTAGTCATCAAACAAATGAGGACCAAGGCAGTCTTCATATAGTGTAATTAAAATGCCTTTATTCTTACGGCATGTTCAATGGAACAAAGACTTTAAAAGTCTGACTCGTTTTGGCAGCATTGCCTTCGTCGGGGAGTAACCATAAAAAAAACGAGGAGGACCAAGGCACTCTTCATATAATTAAAATGCCTTTTACGGCATGTACAATGGAACATGAAAGTTACGCCCTGACGAAGGCCATGCCGCCGATATGAAGAGTGCCTCCTCGTTTTTTTGATACCTAGTGTTTCTGATTGGACAAATTCAGATAGTACATCTTTGTTTCACTCCATTTATAAAACATGTCATCCGTTTCATGCCTACTGAACACAACCCTGGACAGGATACAGAAGTACAGGTAGCTAGCTAACCCCTCTCAGCAACCCCCATCCCCAATATCTCTTAATAACCCAGTTAGGACACTTAAGAACCTCTACTCAAACCCTCCTCAATCCCATAACCGTCAGTCAGGTGAGAGACAGAGCAGGGATTCAGTGAGGGAGTGGAGGGTCACTCATGCATATTCCTCACATGTTTGAAAGTGAACTCAAACGTTCAGAAATACCTGAGGATATCATGAGTTAGTTCAGGTTGTATGGTTTGCGATGGACATAGTGTCTATTTAGATGTTGGATTTAGGATTTGTTTCAATAATGGCAAATTAGGGTTTAATCTGTTTTTGACTTTCAATTCAACAAACTATGTACCCACAAGGCAATTATTACACACACACACACACACACACAGGTTTCATACACACACACACACTGTAAGGATTTATGTTCAGAGAGGTCTCTGGAAACCTTTGTGTTTTCCAGGTTTAGTGTCCAGAGACCTCTCTGGAATTCTCTGTTCCTTGAATTGGTCCCCAATTAGATCAGCTGCGCCGCATTGCCTCTAATTGGGGAGACTATTTATGTTCAGTTGTTCCACCTGTGTTTTGTGGGTTTTTGTGTGTGTTCGTTTTGTTTTCACGCTGGTTCATGGTCACTGTCTCGCCTTTGTTCGGGTTTTGGGATAATTATTATTACTGGAATAAAGGAATGTCTTCACACTACAGCTCTGCGCCTCGGGTCCCGTCTCATAGCGACCGTGACACACACACACTTCTACCCAAACCAGTTCTGTTTCTAGAACAGGACAGCTTTGAGTATGAGTTATGCACTTCAGACTCCAGCCTGTTTTACATAACTTTTCATCAAATATAAATACCTATCAACAGTTAATGTGACAGTCACATACCTTAGCCTTTTTCAACTCACAGTATGAGTACCGATGGCTCAAGGTTGAGCTACTGGGTTTACAACAAACACACACACACACACACACACACTGTAAGGATTTATGTTCAGAGAGGTCTCTGGAAACCTTTGTGTTTTCCAGGTTTAGTGTCCAGAGACCTCTCTGGAATTCTCTGTTCCTTGAATTGGTCCCCAATTAGATCAGCTGCGCCGCATTGCCTCTAATTGGGGAGACTATTTATGTTCAGTTGTTCCACCTGTGTTTTGTGGGTTTTTGTGTGTGTTCGTTTTGTTTTCACGCTGGTTCATGGTCACTGTCTCGCCTTTGTTCGGGTTTTGGGATAATTATTATTACTTGAATAAAGGAATGTCTTCACACTACAGCTCTGCGCCTCGGGTCCCGTCTCATAGCGACCGTGACACACACACACACTTCTACCCAAACCAGTTCTGTTTCTAGAACAGGACAGCTTTGAGTATGAGTTATGCACTTCAGACTCCAGCCTGTTTTACATAACTTTTCATCAAATATAAATACCTATCAACAGTTAATGTGACAGTCACATACCTTAGCCTTTTTCAACTCACAGTATGAGTACCGATGGCTCAAGGTTGAGCTACTGGGTTTACAACAAACACACACACACACACACACACACACACACACACACACACACTTGTTTCAGATTCTATACAGGAGATGACTCACCCAATTTTGAGATATTGGATTTACATCAAACATGCTTGGCCAGACTGCAAACACACACACCCACACCTGACATTCTTACCTTCTGTAGAACAGACACACGCAAAAACACACACACACACTCCCTCTCTCACACTCTATGCCTACTGCTCTCATTACCAGACATTGACACAGGCCTCCATACTAATAGTGTTTGCGTACTGGTGGAGGGAGTTAGGCATTAGGGCTGATGCTGGTGAACAGGAAGAAGAGTTAAACATTACTGTCTGAATGCTGTGTCCGTTTATAGTGGACTACTTTTGACCAGGGTCCATAGGGCTCTGGTCAAAAGTAGTCCACTATATAAGGATTAGTGTGCCATTTGCGACCGATATTCTGTACATATAGGCCCCTAACAGTTCCCGAAACCCAGCACGGCTCTCTTTGAATGATGAGTCTTAAAATGTTCTCTTCACCTATTTACTAGCAGGATAACTCATCTCTCTGTCTGGAGATAGAGAGGTGTTGCTGTCCACTTGGCACAATTTGATAGGTAAGACTTTCTGGCCTGCAGCGTTTGCGCTCACTTGACTGAGTAGGTAACGGTCAGGAGAAGTAATTCACTTTTAGCGCAATTATAAGTTAGTTCTTGGAATGGATTCCATGTGTCAAAGACTGACATTGTTGTCTGATTTAGCCACTAATATGATTTCTGGTATATCATCAAAATAAATCAATCACAGCACGTTTTTGGACTCATTTAGCTGTTTTTAACTGATTAAGTACAATACCTTTGGAAATGAAGTCACATATATGTCGTACTAGTTCAACCATTTAGAGATTTAAAAAATGCTCCAAACACAATTTAACCAGGTGCTCTAGACTGGAGCATCCATAGGGTCTGGGCAGCAGGCTGAACTTTTGACGTCCTGTTTGTCCTTTTTGAGAAGCCGTAGCTTCCTCAAAATAGTTAGAATTAATCAAGGATAACACAAGAAATCTGTCATTAATTTTGCTGCTCAATGTTTCTAACTAAGATGTTTGGTGCATTATTTGTCAATGAAAAAATATTCATGAAAATGAGTCATCTCTTGTTGAATGACAACAGAGACTTTATTGAAGAATCCCTACTGTTGACCAATCATCGACGAAGGGGCGCGGACTTTGGCCACCGACTTCGGCTTTCCTCGAATATATGCACAAACTCTTCCGAACTGTTTAGCTGGAAAGCATGCGGACGCCTTAAGGTGTACGTTACTTCCAAGTGTACTCCTGATAGGGCCATACTACATTCCCAGCATACACTGCTTTCATTCTGTTTATAGTTCTTCTGTTTATATAAATCACAGGGTCAGTAAATGGGCTGCCTGACCTTTGACCCCTCCAGGGCAAGGAAAGACTCTGCTCTGTGTCCTGATGTCAACAGCAACTCATTAACACCCAAGCCCTCAACACCTCCACCCCAGCCTCCACCCTCAATGATCTCCCTCGACATAGTATCTAAATTACCCTACGGACCAGTTAAAGCCTTGACCGTGAGCATATTCCTGCTATACTCTCGTTTGACTTCCCTTGCTCCCACAGTCTACCCTGTTTATTGAACCTCCCATGTCCCTCCAATTCATATCCTCCCATGTCCCTCCAATTCATATCCTCCCATGTCCCTCCAATTCATATCCTCCCATGTCCCTCCACTTCATATTCTCCCATGTCCCTCCAATTCATATCCTCCCATGTCCCTCCACTTCATATTCTCCCATGTCCCTCCAATTCATATCCTCCCATGTCCCTCCACTTCATATCCTCCCATGTCCCTCCACTTCATGTCCTCCCATGTCCCTCAACTTCATATCCTCCCATGTCCCTCCAATTCATATCCTCCCATGTCCCTCCACTTCATATCCTCCCATGTCCCTCCACTTCATATCCTCCCATGTCCCTCCACTTCATATCCTCCCATGTCCCTCCACTTCATATCCTCCCATGTCCCTCCAATTCATATCCTCCCATGTCCCTCCAATTCATATCCTCCCATGTCCCTCCACTTCATATCCTCCCATGTCCCTCAACTTCATATCCTCCCATGTCCCTCCAATTCATATCCTCCCATGTCCCTCCACTTCATATCCTCCCATGTCCCTCCACTTCATATCCTCCCATGTCCCTCCAATTCATATCCTCCCATGTCCCCACAAGCACCAGTTTTCCCCTCTTTGTGTCTCATCAGTGACTGGTCTCTGTTGCTCCTTCAGAGGGTTGCTTCAACCTAACAGAGAGATCAAATCTAACTAAAATACACCTCAGCTCTAGTAGTAATATTACAGAACTCAAAATGTGTGTGTACGTGGGTGTGTCTCTGGAAGTTTGTTACTTTGGGGAGTGTCCGATATGCTGCTTAGTGTGTGTCCGTACATTCTTGTACAGTGTTGTAAAGTACTTAAGTAGTACTTTAAAGTATTTTCACGGGTATCTGTACTTTACTTTTTACTCTATACATTTTCTCTGATATCATTTGTATTTGATTTTACTTTATGACAAAAGAGTACTTTTTCCATTAAAACCAGATACTTTTAGACTTTTACTAAAGTATTTTACTGGATGACTTCTATTAAGGTATCTTTACTTTTTCTCAAGTATGACAATGAGTACATTTTCCACCCCTGTTCTCGTGTAATAATTGTTTATGTATGTTCTGGTTGCTTAGAGATGTCTGAGTGGACTTCTATGAAGGTGTGTGTTCGTAGGAGCGTTGAGGCAAAGTGTATGTTTTTTTAGGAGACCGTGAGGTGAGTGGGGGTTAAATATTTTGACCATGGACCGCAAATTTACAGCCTAATTTGAGCTGAGCTGTCTACTGAGCTGTCTTCTGAAGAGTCACCTCTTCACCATAGCCCTGACCCTTAACCTCTCTGCCCGCCTCTGCACTACATCTAGAGACGGCGGGTGGGTGAAAGTGAAACGCTGTGTGTGTTTGCTTTTACAAAAAGGAAAGGAAAATTCAGACAAGTGGGGACATTTCGCTGGTCCACTCAAGGAAAAAGGCTATTTTAGGCTTAGGGGTTAGGTTTAGGTTTAAGAGGGTTTGGGTTTGTGCTGGAATCAAACCTTGGGCTGCATGGGCCTATTGCAACTTCCTGCTCTGTCTGCATATTGCAAGTCAGTCTGGTCTGGAGGGGGTGGGAGAACATTGAGCGGTTATTTGCCTGTGAGATCAATGGAGGCCGAGAGCTCAGAGAGGTCAGAGAGGTCAGAGAGGTCAGAGAGCTCAGAGAGGTCAGAGAGCTCAGAGAGCTCAGAGAGGTCAGAGAGCTCAGAGAGGTCAGAGAGGTCAGAGAGCTCAGAGAGGTCAGAAAGGTCAGAGAGCTCAGAGAGGTCAGAGAGCTCAGAGGTCTGAGAGGTCAGAAAGGTCAGAGAGCTCAGAGAGGTGAGAGAGCTCAGAGAGGTCAGAGAGCTCAGAGAGCTCAGAGGTCTGAGAGGTCAGAGAGGTCAGAGAGCTCAGGAAGACAACAATGAGAGGAAGACAAGGGATTGATTAAATTTGAGGGTAAGCAATTAGAAAATATAATAATAATCCAAAAAGCATGTAAACTGGATCAATAAATTAATAGATTAATAATTGAATAAGTAAAATAATAAAGAAAGAAAAATCACACCAATGGATTATGGGATTAAGAGCTGTAAAATCACACCAATGGATTATGGGATTAAGAGCTGTAAAATCACACCAATGGATTATGGGATTAAGAGCTGTAAAATCACACCAATGGATTATGGGATTAAGAGCTGTAAAATCACAGGAATGGATTATGGGATTAAGAGCTGTAAAAATCACAGCAATGGATTATGGGATTAAGAGCTGTAAAATCACACCAATGGATTATGAGATTAAGAGCTGTAAAATCACACCAATGGATTATGGGATTAAGAGCTGCAAAATCACACCAATGGATTATGGGATTAAGAGCTGTAAAATCACACCAATGGATTATGGGATTAAGAGCTGTAAAATCACACCAATGGATTATGGGATTAAGAGCTGTAAAATCACACCAATGGATTATGGGATTAAGAGCTGTAAAATCACACCAATGGATTATGGGATTAAGAGCTGCAAAATCACACCAATGGATTATGGGATTAAGAGCTGCAAAATCATACCAATGGATTATGGGATTAAGAGCTGCAAAATCACACCAATGGATTATGGGATTAAGAGCTGTAAAATCACACCAATGGATTATGGGATTAAGAGCTGTAAAATCACACCAATGGATTATGGGATTAAGAGCTGTAAAATCACACCAATGGATTATGGGATTAAGAGCTGCAAAATCATACCAATGGATTATGGGATTAAGAGCTGTAAAATCACACCAATGGATTATGGGATTAAGAGCTGTAAAATCACACCAATGGATTATGGGATTAAGAGCTGCAAAATCATACCAATGGATTATGGGATTAAGAGCTGTAAAATCACACCAATGGATTATGGGATTAAGAGCTGCAAAAATAAGTGCTATGTTAAAGTGCTTAATAAAAGAAAACATTTAATAAATATTAAAGACAAAACAAGACAGAGCTAAATATTTTTTTCTGAACTTCCTCCTTGTGTTGGTGGCCCCTCTGGCTCTCCCAATTGGGCCCCCACCAACCCCTACAGGTCAAAGATATATACCGTTCTTTACCATTCAAGCCAAGTGGAGCCAACGTCTTACATTTGGCTAACCACCTGGATTCAGCCGCTCTTCTCTGGGATATGGTCCAGGAGGCTTTCATCTCCAGACCGGTGATGCGGAGGGAGGTTGTTGCGTGTGTTTATAGTGTGGTTTTTTATTTTTTATTTTATTGTGTAGAGATGTTTTTTGAGGGTTGTCAAGATGGTGAGGCTCCTATATAAATGTTGTGACATACTAATAATGTTATGGAATAGACAATGTTGCTTCTCTAAATGGTCATGAGTTGTGGGATAGGACTGGAGGTATGTGCATGTGGGAGTTGTCTATAGTGCTGTTGGTCAATGGGTGGTTTGGGTTAGTGTTTAGGGAAAATTGGATTTTGAATGGGAATCAATTGTGTGTCGCCACAAGGTTAGTTAAACGAGACTGTGCATGTCTGTGTGTTTCTCTCTAACTCCATGAGAGTCTGAATGAATGTGCATACTGTATGTATCAGGCTTGTTGTTTGTTGCACCAGTATTGTGAGACAGAGTGTGTGAGCACAGACTGACAGATTTACATTGTTGTCTGCCCTGGCTTGTCTTAATTACTCTGCTGTTGCGCAATGGCAGCTCATGAAAAGCCAATCTTGCGGCAGTGTGTGTGCGTACCATCCTCTCTGTCTCCAGTCATGCCAATGGCCATGGTACACAAGCTGAGAATGGCTGAATAAAACGCAGACTATTAAGTCACCGTGGTATGGAGCAACTGGAGTCAAGTACTTAGTAAGGCATTTATCACATGGGTTGGGGAAACATTGGGTGATGCAATACCAAAACACAAGAAGTATTGACTGATTGGATATACAAAGGAATATCCCTCCACTGGTAAAGAGGCCTGGAGTCTCCCCAGGGAAATCACTCCTCTGGCACTACTTTCTTCATGTAAACACAGATGAAAGGCTTGAACGTGTGAAGGTACACTGCAGTCAACCCCTGTTGAAAAGCTGTGCTGGATAAATAAATTATGCAAGTTAAGCACTGCAAGCTATTAGCTATCAGGGGATATTGCATCAGTCATGGAGGAATCATTTTGGAAACACAGGACCAGGGGAATACACTGAACACTGTTTCCTAACTTCACAGTACAGTATATTTTCAATGCATTTTCTCGTGATAGGTGGTAGTTGGATGAGTTGGCTGTTGTGCTATTCAACAGTTATCTTCCCAAAATGGGTCATGAGTATGCATGAGACTCACTGGTAACTAGTACATCTAGGGGTGGCAGGTAGCCTAGCGGTTGGAGAGGCTTGGCAGCAGCCGGAGGGTTGCCAGTTCGAATCCCAGGACTGACGGGAAACATCTATCAGGAAGTGAGCTGGCAACCAGAAGGTTGCTGGTATCAAATCCTAGATGCAATTGCCTGCAGTTGTACCCTTGAGCAAGGCACTTAACCCCCTGCAACAGCTCCCTGGGTGGCCCTTGAGGCAGTCAAATTCTGAATGGACAATAAAGTGATTTAAAATCTCCTCACTTGAGTAAAGACAAGGATTTACACTCACTCAAACTCTCCTGCTTTGGTTAACCAATACTGAAGTAAGAGTGTGTTCAATTCCTGCAGGGATCACTTATTAAAATGTAAGCACTCATTGTCACTTTGGATAAAAAAACACCTGCTAAGTGGCATATACATTATATTATTATTGTTACTCAAAACAGAATGAAAGAAAGCCATGAAACATAAAGCGTTAGCTTCTGTCATATATTTGGAATGTTTATTTCTATGGAAAACATACATCTCAAAGCTGAAATAAAGTACATCTATAACTTTCATTCATATGATGTCAACTAATTCCCTTACTGTAATGAATAAAGATAAATCCTACAGGAGTCATTCTACCAACGTGGGAAAAGTACAGGGTTTACACCTGTAATTACGATAGGCAGCGAAAGTCAAGGAAACACACCTTGTAAATGAGTCCCTGAGAAAAGTGATGTTCACATTGACAGACTCTCTCTTCCTTCCCCTCCCCCTCCCCTCTGGCCTCCCTGCAGTTAAGGTCTCAAAAGCACCACTCCCCCTCCTCCACTTGGCCAGGTCCCACGCAGCAGGAGTTGTCACTCCTCCAATGTGTCAGAGTAATTTACTGTGACAACAAACAACTGTCCACACCAGTGTGTGTGTGTGTGTGTGTGTGTGTGTGTGTGTGTGTGTGTGTGTGTGTGTGTGTGTGTGTGTGTGTGTGTGTGTGTGTGTGTGTGTGTGTGTGTGTGTGTGTGTGTGTGTGTGTGTGTGTGTGTGTGTGTGTGTGTTACATGCCCACACCAGTAGAAATCCACTTTTTTGAGCTGAAAGACGATGGCCAAAGCTTACCCATAATGTTGCACACTAATGTGCAGTACCAGTCAACAGTTTGGACACACCTACTCATTCAAGGAATCATGTAGTAACCAAAAAAGTGTTAAACAAATCATAATATATTTTATATATTTCAAAGTAGCCACCTTTTGCCTTGATGACAACTTTGCACACTCTTGGCATTCTCTCAACCAGCTTCACCTGGATTGCTTTCCAACAGTCTTGAAAGAGTTCCCTCATATTCTGAGCACTTGTTGGCTGCTTTTCCTTCACTCTGAAATCCAACTCATCCCAAACCATCTCAGTTGGGTTGAGGTCAGGTGATAGTGGAGGCCAGGTCATCTGATGCAGCCCTCCATCACTCTCCTTCTTGGTCAAATAGCCCTTACACAGCCTGGAGGTGTGTTGGATCATTGTACTGTTGAAAAACAAATGAAAGTCCCACTAAGCCCAAACCAGATGGGATGGTGAATCGCTGCAGAATGCTGTGGTAGCCATGCTGGTTAAGTGTGCCTTGAATTCTAAATAAATCACAGACAATGTCACCAGCAAAGCACCATCACACCACCTACTCCATGCTTCACGGTGGGAACCACACATGCGGAGATCATCCATTCACCTACTCTGCATCTTACAAAGACGCGGCGGTTGGAACCAAATATCTCCAATTTGGACTCAGGACAGATTTCTACTGGTCTAATGTCCATTGCTCGTGTTTCTTGGCTCAAGCAAGTCTCTTCTTCTTATTGGTGTCCTTTAGTAGTGGTTTCTTTGCAGCAATTCGACCATGAACGCCTGATTCACACAGTCTCCTCTGAACAGATGATGTTGAGATGTGTCGGTTACTTGAACTGTGAAGCATTTATTTGAGCTGCAATCTGAGGCAGCTCAAATGAACGTATCCTCTGCAGCAGAGGTAACTCTGGGTCTTCCCTTCCTGTGGCGGTCCTCATGAGAGCCAGTTTCATCATAGCGGTTGATGGTTTTTGCGACTGTAATTGAAGAAACTTTCATAAGTTCTTGAAATTTTCCGTATTGACTGACCTTCATGTCTTAAAGTAATGATGGTCTGTCGATTCTCTTTGCTTATTTGAGCTGTTCATGCCATAATATGGACTTGGTCTTTTACCAAATAGGGCTATCTTCTGTATACCACCCCTACCTTGTCACAACACAACTGTCTCAAACGCATTAAGAAGCAAAGAAATGCACATCTGTTAATCGAAAAGCATTCCAGGTGACTACCTCATGAAGCCTGTTGAGAGAATGCCAAGAATGTGCAAAGCTGTCATCAAGGCCAAGTTTGGCTACTTTGAAGAATCTCAAATATAAAATGAGTACTTTTGGAATGAGTACTTTTGACTGGTACTGTAAGTCAATAAGTCACAGTTTTAGTTTTTTTGTGATATATTAGGGCTTGAAGTGACAAAACCGAACTGCCGCTTCGTGCAAATTTGTGCCAGCGATGATTCCTATGAAAAAACGTTTCAATAATTTTTTGTCTACATTTCGTTTCAATGCTGGGTTTTATTTGAATGGTACCATCCACCAGCATGGCATTATTTATTCATTAGAAACACCTGCAAAGTTTGCAAGTCACGACTGAGCTTAGCAATATAATACACTGAAAAAAAATGTAGGCCCTAATCTTTGTATTTCACATGACTGGGCAGGGGCTTAGACATGAGTGGGCCTGGCTCCCAAGTGGGTGATCCATGCCCAGCCAATCAGAATTTGTTTTTCCCCACAAAAGGGCTTTATAGTCTTCATCAACTGTACGGGTGGCTTGTCTCAGACAATCCCGCAGGTGAAGAAGCCGGATGTGGAGGTCCTTGGCTGGCATGGTTACACATGGTCTGTGGTTGTGAGGCCGGTTAGACGTACTGCCAAATTCTCTAAAATGATGTTGGAGGCGGCTTGTGGTAGAGAAATAAACATTCAATTCTCTGGCAACAGCTCTTTTTTTTGTGGCCGCTTATTGTCCCCAGGACAAGGTACATCTGTATAATGATCATGCTGTTTAATCAGTTTCTTGATATGCCACTCTTGTCAGGTGGATGGATTATCTTGGCAAAGGCGAAATGCTCACTAACAGGGATGTAAACAAATTTGGAGAGAAAAAAGCTTTTTGTGCGTATAGAAAAATTCAGGGATCTTTTATTTCAGCTCATGAAACATGGGACCAACACTTTACATGTTGCGTTTATATTTTTGTTCAGTATAGATAATATTTGGCAGCAAAGATGGTGGATAAATGAAGATAGTTCCCTCAGGCCGTTTACCATTGAAAATACATTTAAGTTCTGGTCTACTTAAAGGTCTCCCATAGACACCAATGCACAAGCAGCAGGGTCTGGTCTACTTAGTTCATTGACCTTCATTGAACCAGAAAAAAACAGTGAGTGGGGTGTCTCACATCCTCTTCCGTCTCTGGCTACAGCTTTTCACAGTAGCCTACACTTGGCTGAGCCATGGAGCAAATTAAAACAGGGGGTTCAAACTTGTGTGTTTATACCAGCAGATAATCGTAATCTTTCTGATTGTAGCCTGGCGAAAGTAAACCCAGCACAGGACCCAAACTAATTTGTGGTTGTTTTTCTGTCGAAGCTTAAATTTCAAATAGGATAATGTAGAAGGGAAATCACTACAGTTCATTTTAAATCACAATCAAGTGAAATTAAGTGCATAAAAATAAGTACAAAGTGTTAATGGCTCTGCTTTCTATAGAAAAACACAATGAATTACAGAGACCACAATGTTCACAGTTAGAATGGACTTTCTAATATTTCAAATATCTGGGTACAAGATAAATAAATGACATTGTGCATGAAAAACAAACACATTATTTAGTCACAAAACAATATGAGTACTTAGAAACACACTGTCCACGTGATGCCCTGACCCCATATGGAACAGTAGACCCTCATCTCACCCATACAGCACTGGGGGAAAGGTCATATCAACAGATATGAAACAAAATTAAACACCCTGAAGCTTTACACATAATAGAATGTAATTCCGATAATTACTCACGCTACAAATAATGTTATCATCAACTCCACAATGTGGTTCTGAGAGCACTGGTATTCAGCTAGCAAGAAGCTAACATCCTCATGTCAATCTGAAAGTATGCTGGATTCGCAGACGCAATTTAGATAATGCATTGATATACCCTTAGTGTACAAAACATTACTCTTTCCATGACATAGAGTGGCAGGGTGAATACAGGTGAAAGCTATGATCCCTCATTGATGTCACTTGTTAAATCCACTTTGATCAGTGTAGATGACGGGGAGGAGACAGGTTAAAGAAGGATTTTTTATCTTTGATACAATTGAGACATGGATTGTGTGCCATTCAGAGGGTGAATGGGCAAGACAATGTTTAAGTGCATTTGAACACGGCATAGTAGTAGTCTGCAATCCGACACGGTTTCACTGTAATTATCAATAGTCAGACAAACGTCAACCTTCAACATGTCAACAGGTCGTGTAGGCACGGTTTAGCTGAGACTAGTCTTTTTCTGAAATAATTATTTTTCCACCTCATTTACAGTATACCTGTCTTAACTGAAATGGCGCTCGCATAACTTCACGTGCCTAGCTAAGGTTAGCATTCTAGCTAGTTACTCTGACAGCTGTCAGTCAGTGACTTATTTGTAGTTGTTTCTCTGCTACACATGGAAATCACCACAATGTTCCCACGGCCAATTTCTGAATATGTATTAGCAGTCTTTGAGGTGTAACTTAAACGTGAATTTCCACTCTAGGAAAAGATACCTTAACAGAAAGTTACTCAAGTAAAAGTCAAAGTCACCCAGTAAAATAATACTCTAAAAGTATCTGGTTTTAAATGTACTTATGTGCGTGCAGTGGTAGAAAAAGTACTCAGATGTCATACTTGAGTAAAATTAAAAAGTAAGACTAGATGTTATATTAAGCAAGCCAGACAGGGACAACAGTCCAACACTCTGACATCCTTTACAAACACAGTATTTGTGTTAAGTGTAGGGATGACAAAGCGTTATATTGATAGGTGAGTGAATTGGACCATGTTGCTGTCCTGCCTAAGCATTCCAAATGTAACGAGTACTTTGGGGTTTTTACAGGAAATGTAGTGGAATAAAAGTAAAAGCAGTCAACAGTATAAATATTAAAGTAAAGTACAGATACCCCCAAAAAACAATTTAGGTAGTACTTTAAAGTATTTTTACTTAAATAATACACCACTGGGAATGACTCAAAATAGGTGCTGTAACTTCCTCTGAGGTGGGCCTTTAATAAAAAGCTCACTTTCATTTTTTATTTCCGTTTATTTTTCCCAGTTGTACTGCTCTGCTTGTGCCGTGCTCTGTCTTGTAAAGTTGCTGTAACCTCTTGCCGGTTAATATTTTTATGGTTATAATTATTTAAAAAGACTTAAGAGGCTGAGAATCACCCTGGTCCTGTCAGAGAGATAATAGGTTGAGGAGCGGTGACTCTTTGACCTCCTGGTGAAGAATAGAGAGGAGGGTTGCAGTTAAGGCTTGTTTTTGTAAAAGCATGAGGCAAATTTTCCGTCCCTCGGAGAGAAATGACTGAAAGTAGACCCCAAAAAAGTTCAGGGGGGAAAATGGAAAGAAAGAGAAGCCAAGAAGGTTACTAAAAGGAGAATAAATTTAACGAGAAAGGAAGGGAAAAGAGAGGGAGAAAGAGAGAAAGGCACGACATCAGCTTTAACCGGAGAGGCGACATACGGTAAATCAAAAATGGTGTGAAAACATGGCACCTTCGAGTTCACTATTGTGTTTTCAAATTGAAGTGGACAAATTGTTCTCTCGGGAGGCAGGGGGACTTTTAAGGTTTGATGTGCTAATGATATTGATCTGTTGTTTGTCTAACATTACCCGAAGAGCCCAAATCAATAAACCTGTAAACATTAACCCATTTGAAGTGTGGATTCACTCACACTTGGCATGGGTGGCCAGGCAGGGAATGTTTTTTTAATCTACCATAACATCCCTCTAACACAAACACTGATATGACCAACTTTTGACCAGTTTCTGACCAGAAATCTCTCAGGAATGACCAAACCAGTGGAAGGGGAGGACAATCCATAGTTCATAGAAATAGTGAAACATGTAAAAAGTTATCCTTTTTAGATAAAACTATACTAAATATATCCACGCCACCAAATAAAACATACTGTTTTGCAATGAAGGTCCACAGTAGCCTGTAGCACCATGGTGTAGCTTGAGGAAAACTAGTTTCCGTCCTCCTCTGGGTACTTCAATACAAAACCTCAGAGGCTCATGGTTCTCACCCCCTTCCATAGGAGAATGGAAACTAGCATGAACTGACAGGTTGTTCACCCAATCAAAGGATCAGAGAATTAATCTTGTACTGAAAGCATAACCTACATCTTGCTAGAACTGCAGTGCATAAAATGTGGTGTGTAGTTGACTCAAAGAGAGAGAGAGACAATAGTTGAACCAACAGTTAACAAATTAATTTATTCGATAATGAAGGAGAAGCCAGAGAGAGAGCTAGATATATTTAGTTGTATATTCACTTAGCTAGCGAATGCATCTAGCTAGTTTAGCCTAATCAAACACCTGGCTCAATCAGAAAGGGAACCTATGTTAGCTAGCTGGCTATGGCTATCCAACACTGGATCCCTTCCAAGTCAAGGTAACGTTTGGTTTCATTAATTTACTGCTACAGGGCCCGTCGGTGGAACTGCTAAACTGCTTGCTGACTGTACACTGTATTGCATGATTGTAGTCAGGTTTACTAACATGTTGGTTCTAGTAGCTATGTTGACTATGACATTAGCTACTAATGGTGACAACAATGTAGGGTGTGTGTAGGAAAGGTTTTTTCACCTGGTCACAGACAGCTGATGGAAAAGGGAAAAGGTAAGAGGAGGAGAGTGCATACATGCGAGAAGGAATTATAGCTACAACAATCAAAGTGATCATGCTGTTTGCGTGTGGCTGCTATATAAACTGTGTGTGATCAGGGGTGTTCTCATTCCGACCATTCTATTGCAAAAGTTTCTTAAACGGAACCAAACGAAGCGAAACAGGATAGAAACTCTCGTTTGCAACTTTTGGAGCAATGATTCCACCCTAGATCAGCTAGATGTATTGAATGTGTCACTGTCTGTCACCTTGATTACTCAGATTGATCTCGACCTGTGCAGCTACGTAGTAAACTTTCATTCATAGGTAAGATTGTAGCATGATGGGTATGGGGAAAATCACGTAGTAGCCATCGACGTAGCATTGAGCTGGGTGAATGGAATATGAATGACAGTCATCCAATATGCTGTTATGGAAATAAGCCGTGCTCATTAAAAATGATCGTCCTCCCTCATCTTAAACGCCACCGACCACCACTGGACCAAACCTGGAGGTGGTGATCACAGGACACATAGTCATCCTCTGATTCCACTGTAAACAGAAATGCTATAGAACTCCTCTGGAGTTCTAGAAAATAAGGTTGTTCTTGGACATAAAATGAATGATACTGCATTCTGCATGTCAGCAAATTCCTCAGTGACCATGGTCAATAGAATGAACTTGGCGTCATGATATTTTGACTACAATCTTTTGCAATGTGTTCTTTGTGGCGTTCCCATTGAGTAACGATAAATACTACTGACTTTGTTATCCCCATGGGGAATGTTGTTTTATGGCGGTAAAATTATTTAGTAATAGGATGAATACGTTTTTGGCCTTATGTATGGCTTTGCATTAGTGGCCATTGTGTGTGTGTGTGTGTGTGTGTGTGTGTGTGTGTGTGTGTGTGATATGTGAGTGCATGCGTGTGTGAGTAGCTTCCATCTGGGTGTCAGGCAGGCTGGCTGATGGGTAAGATAACCCTGTGGTGTGGAGATCTGTCGGGAGGTGTGGGGCCATGTGTCTCCACCGAGGGGGGGGCAGGGGGGTCCTGGTGGGCTCTGCTGTCCGTGACCATAAGGACTGTTACCCTCAACTTCCCATTCCAGACACTTGCATACATACATACAGACAGACATGCATGCGTAGATACACACACACACACACAAAACACACACTCCTCATGTGTTATTGTTTGATACTCATGTTATGATCATAGATGACTACGGTGCAGAAAATAGTTTGTAACCATGAGCCTTTAGACTACTGAATTACATACTGACTCAATTACCCATAATGCTAACAGATTCACTAAGTGTAAAAAAACATTAGGAACACCTGCTCTTTCCATGACAGACTGATCAGGTGAATCCATGTGAAAGCTATGATCCCTTATTCATGTCACTTGTTAAATCCACTTGCCAAGTTAAATAAAGGTTAAATATATCTATATTTTTTTATCCACTTCAATCAGTGTAGATGAAGGGCAGGAGACAGGTTCATGAAGTAGTATGTTTAAGCCTTGAGACAATTGAGACATGGATTGTGTCTGTGCACCATTCAGAGGGTAAGACAAAAGGGAATGGTAGTAGGTGTCAGGCACGCCGGTTTAAGTATGTCAAGAACTGCTAAGTTGCTGGGTTTTTCACGCTGCATCCAGAATGGTCCTCCATCCAGCTTTCTAGTTATTTATTTTAGATTTAACCTTTATTTGAAAAGGGAAGACATTTCGAGACCTAGGTATCTTTTAAAAATGCGCTCTGTATACGCAACATTAATATACATACATACACACACACACACACACACATATATACACACACAACACACAAACATACATACATACACATATACAGTCGTATGAAAAGGTTTGGGCACCCCTGACAATTTCCATGATTTCCATTTATAAATAATTGTGTGTTTGGATCAGCAATTTCATTTTGATCTATCAAATAACTAATGGACACAGTAATATTTCAGTAGTGAAATGAGGTTTATTGGATTAACAGAAAATGTGCAATATGCATCAACATGAAATTAGACAGGTGCATAAATTTGGGCACCCCAACAGAAAAATCACATCAATATTTAGTAGAGCCTCCTTTTGCTAAAATAACAGCCTCTAGACGCTTCCTATAGCCTCTAATGAGTGTCTGGATTCTGGATGAAGGTATTTTGGACCATTCCTCCTTACAAAACAGTTCAGTTAGGTTTGATGGTTGCCGAGCATGGACAGCCCCCTTCAAATCATCCCACAGATTCTCAATGATATTCTGGTCTGGGGACTGGGATGGCCATTCCAGAACATTGTACTTGTTCCTCTGCATAAATGCCCGGGTAGATTTTGAGCAGTGTTTTGGGTCGTTGTCTTGTTGAAATATCCAGCCCCGGCGTAACTTCAACTTTGTGACGGATTCTTCAAAATTATTCCCAAGAATCTGCTGATATTGAGTGGAATCCATGCGACCCTCAACTTTAACAAGATTCCCAGTACCGGCACTGTCCACACAGCCCCACAGCATGATGGAACCCCCACCAAATTTTACTGTGGAAAGCAAGTGTTTTTCTTGGAACGCTGTGTTCTTTTGCCGCCATGCATAACGCGCCTTGTTATAACCAAATAACTCAATCTTTGTTTCATCAGTCCACAGCACCTTATTCCAAAATGAAGCTGGCTTGTCCAAATGTGCGTTTTCATACCTCAAGCGACTCTGTTTGTGGCGTGTGTGCAGAAAAGGCTTCTTCCACGTCACTCTCCCGTACAGCTTCTCCTTGTGCAAAGTGTGCTGAATTGTTGAACGATGCACAGTGAAACCATCTGCAGCAAGATGATGTTGTAGGTCTTTGGAGGTGGTGTGTGGGCTGTTTCTGACCGTTCTCACCATCCTTCGCCTTTGCCTCTCCGATATTTTACTTGGCCTGCCACTTCTGGCCTTAACAAGAACTGTGCCTGTGGTCTTCCATTTCCTCACTATGTTCCTCACAGTGGACACTGACAGCTTACATCTCTGCGATAGCTTCTTGTAGCCTTCCCCTAAACCATAATGTTGAACAATCTTTGTTTTCAGGTCATTTGAGAGTTGTTTTGAGGCCCCCATGTTGCCACTCTTCAGAGGAGAGTCAAAGAGAACAACAACTTGCAATTGGCCACCTTAAATACCTTTTCTCATGATTGGATGCACTTGTCTATGAAGTTCAAGGCTTAATGAGCTCACCAAACCAATTGTGTGTTCCAATTAATCAGTGCTAAGTAGTTACAGGTATTCAAATCAACAGAATGACAAGGGTGCCCACATTTTTGCATAGCCTATTTTTCACATCTGATTTAATTTCATACAACTTAATATTGCTACACTAAAAATCTTTGTCTGGACAATACCCCAGTACTCAGTTTTTATTACAAAATGAATGGCATGCCACTGTGATCATTTTCTGTGACGACAGAGTAAATTATTATGCAGCCTCAGAGGGGTGCCCAAACCTTTTCATACGACTGTATGTCAGAAGTTTACATACACCTTAGCCAAATACATTTAAACTCAGTTTTCACAATTTCTGACATTTAATCCTAGTAATTCCCTGTCCTAGGTCAGTTAGGATCACCACTTTATTTTAAGAATCTGAAATGTCAGAATAATAGTAGAGAGAATTATTTATTTCAGCTTTTATTTCTTTCATCACATTCCCAGTGGGTCAGAAGTTCACATACACACAATTAGTATTTGGTAGCATTGCCCTTGTTAAATTGTTTAACTTGGGTCAAACGTTTCGGGTAGCCTTCCACAAGCTTCCCACAATAAGTTGGGTGAATTTTGGCACATTCCTCCTGACAGAACTGGTGTAACTGAGTCAGGTTTTTAGGCCTCCTTGCTCGCACACGCTTTTTCAGTTCTGCCCACAGATGTTCTATAGGATTGAGGTCAGGGCTTTGTGATGGCCACTCCAATACCTTGACTTTGTTGTCCTTCAGCCATTTTGCCGCAACTTTGGAAGTATGCTTGGGGTCATTGTCCATTTGGAAGACCCATTTGTGACCAAGCTTTAACTTCCTGACTGATATCTTGAGATGCTGCTTCAATTTATCCACATCATTTTCCTTCCTCATGATGCCATTTATTTTGTGAAGTGCACCAGTCCCTCCTGCAGCAAAGCACCCCCACAACATGATGCTGCCACCCCCGTGCTTCACGGTTGGGATGGTGTTCTTCGGCTTGCAAGCCTCCCCCTTTTTCCTCCAAACATAACGATGGTCATTATGGCACAACAGTTCTATTTTTGTTTCATCAGACCAGATGACATTTCTCCAAAAAGTACGATCTTTGTCCCCATGTGCAGTTGCAAACCGTAGTCTGGCTTTTTTATAGCGGTTTTGGAGCAGTGGCTTCTTCCTTGCTGAGCGGCCTTTCAGGTTATGTTGATATAGGTCTGGTTTTACTGTGGATAGATACTTTTGTACCTGTTTCCTCCAGCATCTTCACAAGGTCCTTTGCTGTTGTTCTGGGATTGATTTGCATTTTTTGCACCAAAGTACGTTCACCTCTTGGAGACAGAACGTGTCTCCTTACTGAGCGGTATGACGGCTGTGTGGTCCCATGGTGTTTATACTTGCGTACTATTGTTTGTACAGATGAACGTGGTACCTTCAGGCTTTTGGAAATGTCTCCCAAGTTAATTGACAGCATGCCAGGGCGGATTGCAGAGGTCTTGAAAAAGAAGGGTCAACACTGCAAATATTGACTCTTTGCATAAACTGAATGTCATTGTCAATGAAAGCCTTTGACACTTATGGAATACTTGTAATTATACTTCAGTGTACCATAGTAACTACTGACACAAAGATCTAAGAACACTGAAGCAGCAAACTTTGTGGAGACCAATACTTGTGTCATTCTCAAAACTTTTGGCCACGACTTGTCACACATACATATATATATATATATATATACACACACATATATACATATATATATATATATAAACACACAAACATACATATATATGTATATGTGTGTATATATATATATATGTCACGTTCGGGTGTGTAGAGAGACCAAGGCGCAGCGTAACGATAGTTCGACATCTTTATTTATACGAACTGACGAACCATACAAAATAACAAATGATATATATAACGACACACGTAGCACGACACGGGACATGACATAACAATGAACCACGCCAACGGAGTGGAACACAGACATATAAGTAAGATCCCTAATTAGAGGTAATGCATAGCAGCTGCCTCTAATTAGGGATCCTACACACACACACCAGACAGAAATAGAAATGATAGATCTGCCAGACTCTGACCATAGAAATATAGAGAAGCAAAGCTTCTCTATGGCCAGAGCCTGACAGTACCCCCCCCCAAAGGCGCGGACTCCCGGCCGCAAGAAAATAAACACAAACATGAGGGAAGGGTAAGGGAGGAAAAAACATCACACGATCGCAGGTGGCGGTTCCGGCCCCGGCGAAGTGGCTAACTTCCTCCCCATTTCTACTGGGCCCGGTGTGGCTGGCGACTCAGGCCATTTAAAGGGGCAACCCACTGGTCCTGGAAATGACCATGGTGGGGCAAAAGGCTCAGGCCAAGGAGCGGGGCAAATAACCGGGCCAGGACTGGGCATCGGTGTAACAGGCGACTCCGGCCATATAAAGGGGCAACCCACCAGTCCTAGAAATGACCATGGTGGGGAAAAAGGCTCAGGCCATGGAGCGGGGCAAATAACCGGGCCAGGACTGGGCACCGGTGTGGCAGGCGACTCCGGCCATATAAAGGGGCAACCCACCGGTCCTGGATACAACAATGGTGGGGAAATAAGTTCAGGCCATGGAGCGGGGCAAATAACCGGGCCAGGACTGAGCACCGGTGTGGCGGGAGGCTCCGGGCTGTCGAGCGTCACGGGAGGCTCCGGGCTGTCGAGCGTCACGGGAGGCTCCGGGCTGTCGAGCGTCACGGGAGGCTCCGGGCTGTCGAGCGTCACGGGAGGCTCCGGGCTGTCGAGCGTCACGGGAGGCTCCGGGCTGTCGAGCGTCACGGGAGGCTCCGGGCTGTCGAGCGTCACGGGAGGCTCCGGGCTGTCGAGCGTCACGGGAGGCTCCGGGCTGTCGAGCGTCACGGGAGGCTCCGGGCTGTCGAGCGTCACGGGAGGCTCCGGGCTGTCGAGCGTCACGGGAGGCTCCGGGCTGTCGAGCGTCACGGGAGGCTCCGGGCTGTCGAGCGTCACGGAAGGTTCCGGGCTGTCGATCGTCAAGGAAGGTTCCGGGCTGTCGATCGTCACGGAAGGTTCCGGGCTGTCGATCGTCACGGAAGGTTCCGGGCTGTCGATCGTCACGGAAGGTTCCGGGCTGTCGATCGTCACGGGAGGCTCCGGGCTGTCGATCGTCACGGGAGGCTCCAGGCTGTCGACCATCACGGGAGGCTCCGGGCTGTCGACCATCACGGGAGGCTCCGGGCTGTCGACCATCACGAGAGGCTCCGGGCTGTCGATCATCACGAGAGGCTCTGGGCTGTCGATCATCACGAGAGGCTCCGGGATGTCGAGGCGCACCGACGGTCTGATGCGTGGAGCTGGCACTGGAGGCACCTGGCTGGGCTCACGCACTGGAAGTCGAGTGCGTGGAGTCGGCACGGGACGTACCGGACTGTAGAGGCGCACTGGAGGCCTGGTGCGTGGAGCTGGCACTGGAGGAACCTGGCTGGGCACACGCACTGGAGGTCGAGTGCGGGGAGTCGGCACGGGACGTACCGAGCTAGGGAGGCGCACTGGAGGTAGAGTGCGGGGAGTCGGCACGGGACGTACCGGACTGGGGAGGCGCACTGGAGGCCTGGTGCGTGGAGCTGGCACTGGAGGAACCTGGCTGGGCACACGCACTGGAGGTCGAGTGCGGGGAGTCGGCACGGGACGTACCGGGCTAGGGAGGCGCACTGGAGGTTGAGTGCGGGGAGTCGGCACGGGACGTACCGGACTTTGCACACGCACTGGAGGTAGAGTGCGGGGAGTCGGCACGGGACGTACCGGACTTTGCACACGCACTGGAGGTAGAGTGCGGGGAGTCGGCACGGGACGTACCGGACTGGGGAGGCGCACTGGAGGCCTGGTGCGTGAAGCCGGAACTGGAGGAACCTGGCTATGCACACGCACTGGAGGTAGAGTGCGGGGAGTCGGCACGGGACGTACCGGACTGGGGAGGCGCACTGGAGGCCTGGTGCGTGGAGTCGGCACTGATGGCACCGGACTGGTGACACGCACCTTGGGGCGAGTGCGAGGAGCAGGCACATGACGTACCGGACTGGAGAGGCGCACTGGAGGCCTGGTGCGTGGAGTCGGCACTGATGGCGCCGGACTGATGACACGCACCTCAGGGCGAGTGCGAGGAGCAGGCACATGACGTACCGGACTGGAGAGGCTCACTGGAGTGTAGCAGACTGCCGGACCCAGACTGGGCACCGGTGGAGCGGACTGCTCTGGCACTGGAGTAGAGCAGACGGCCGGACCCCGACTGGGTACCGGTAAAGCGGACTGCTCTTTCACGGGAGTGGAGTAGGCGACAGGACACGGATCATTCCACTCCGACATTTCCCGTTCAACTTCCTCCGCTATCTCCCACATTTCCTCCAACACGTCTCCAAACTGGCTCTCCAAATAATTCTCCTCTTCTTCACTTTGCGCCCCCCATTTATATGTTGGGCACAGTGCATCCCACATGGAGAGTGGTACTGGTGCGTCCTCTTCCTTACCAGACCACCCCCATAGCCCCCCCCCGAAATTTTCCTGGGGTTGACTACGGGCTCCGTTTCCTCCTTTTCTCCGCTGTCTTCCTTTCTTCCTCTCCGTTGCTCCAGTTTTACACTGCTTGGTCGGTTGGTGGTTCATTCTGTCACGTTCGGGTGTGTAGAGAGACCAAGGCGCAGCGTAACGATAGTTCGACATCTTTATTTATACGAACTGACGAACCATACAAAATAACAAATGATATATATAACGACACACGTAGCACGACACGGGACATGACATAACAATGAACCACGCCAACGGAGTGGAACACAGACATATAAGTAAGATCCCTAATTAGAGGTAATGCATAGCAGCTGCCTCTAATTAGGGATCCTACACACACACACCAGACAGAAATAGAAATGATAGATCTGCCAGACTCTGACCATAGAAATATAGAGAAGCAAAGCTTCTCTATGGCCAGAGCCTGACAATATATATATACTGTGTATATATATACACAGTACATACATATACAGTGGGGAGAACAAGTATTTGATACACTGCCGATTTTGCAGGTTTTCCCACTTACAAAGCATGTAGAAGTCTGTCATTTTTATCATAGGTACTCTTCAACTGTGAGTGACGGAATCTAAAACAAAAATCCAGAAAATCACATTGTATGATTTTTAAGTAATTCATTTGCATTCTATTGCATGACATAAGTATTTGATACATCAGAAAAGCAGAACTTAATATTTGGTACAGAAACCTTTGTTTGCAATTACAGAGATCATACATTTCCTGTAGTTCTTGACCAGGTTTGCACACACTGCAGCAGGGATTTTGGCCCACTCCTCCTTACAGACCTTCTCCAGATCCTTCAGGTTTCGGGGCTGTCGCTGGGCAATACGGACTTTCAGCTCCCTCCAAAGATTTTCTATTGGGTTCAGGTCTGGAGACTGGCTAGGCCACTCCAGGACCTTGAGATGCTTCTTATGGAGCCACTCCTTAGTTGCCCTGGCTGTGTGTTTCGGGTCGTTGTCATGCTGGAAGACCCAGCCACGACCCATCTTCAATGCTCTTACTGAGGGAAGGAGGTGGTTGGCCAAGATCTCGCGATACATGGCCCCATCCATCCTCCCCTCAATACGGTGCAGTCGTCCTGTCCCCTTTGCAGAAAAGCATCCCCAAAGAATGATGTTTCCACCTCCATGCTTCACGGTTGGGATGGTGTTCTTGGGGTTGTACTCATCCTTCTTCTTCCTCCAAACACAGCGAGTGGAGTTTAGACCAAAAAGCTCTATTTTTGTCTCATCAGACCACATGACCGTCTCCCATTCCTCCTCTGGATCATCCAGATGGTCATTGACAAACTTCAGACGGGCCTGGACATGCGCTGGCTTGAGCAGGGGGACCTTGCGTGCGCTGCAGGATTTTAATCCTTCGCCTCGTCCGCCGTCTCTTCGTCCGGGAATAAGATCCTCAGAGAATTAGTGTTTGTTGTTTTCCCGGTGTTACTGTGATCCTTTGTTTACCGTTTCTCAGTAAAGTATTATGTTTAGCCTTCCTGATGTAATGTAGAGATATTTAGCGAAGTCCAGCCAACCTTTTTTCTCCCCAACTTCCTCATATCCAAATTGGTAGTTCCAGTCTTGTCCCATCGATGCAACTCCCGTACGGACTTGGGAGAGGCGAAGGTTGAGAGCCGTGCGTCCTCTGAAACACAACCCGCCAAGCCGCACTGCTTCTTGACACAATGTACGATGTCAGCGTGCATGCGCCCGGCCAGCCACAGTTGTCGCTAGAGCGCGATGAGACAAGGACATCCCGGTCGGCCAAACCATCCCCTACCCCGGATGATGCTGGGCCTATTGTGCATCGCCTTATGGGTCTCCCGGTTGCGGCCGGCTGCAGTCCAGCCAACCTTTTATACAGGATGCAGTGAGGAGTATCAAAACTGTCAGCTGTATCAAAACAAATGCCATTATGGTAGATGGCATCCAGAGGTTTATGAGTAGTAGCAGCTGCACTTTGATAAATAATATCACCATTATCAAGAACAGATAAAAAGGTTGACTGAAAATCAGCTTCCTACTGTTTAGGGAAAGGCACGATCTGTTTCTGTAGAAAAAGCCAACTTTAAATCTTAGCTTCTTAATCAGCTCATCTATGTTTTTTAAACGGAAAATCCATATCAATCCAAATGCTTAAGTATTTATATTCGGGAACACATTCGATTTGAGAACCATCTAATGAGTGAACATGTAGTTCACTCATTCTTACGAGAGTTTGAAAATGTGTTTTGTTTTGCCCATAGTAAGCACAAGTTTTAAATCAGTAAGGGATTCCTGCATAACTATACAATCTAACTGTAGTTTTGACACAGCTAGGGTTGCACATTTTGGGGAATATTCAGAGGTTGTGGGGCATCGAAGTGGAGAAGGAGACGGAGCCAGTTGCAGGAGTACACGGAAGGCGAGTGTTTATTATACAGCAGAATAAACACTTGTATACAGCGATAAACGGTTACTGCGTAACAAGCAGTGTAAACCAAACAAAAATGAAACCATCGGTAACGCCGGGTCTCCAATACAGCAAAACAGCTGATGAACTCCACTCAACCCGAACACAACATGATCAATAACGCACACAGACAGGGGAGCAGAGGGAAACTCAATAACATACAATCAATGAGATCAGACAAAGACAGTCCGGGTTGGATAATGACAGAGGGGGCGGTGGCAGCTAGTAGACCGGTGATGTTGAACGCTGGAGCCGGAGGAGGGAGCTGCTCCAGAGGAAGATGTGACAGAGGTGGAAACTTTCCGTAGGAATTAACGGGAATATATGAAAATTAACGGGAATATATGGAAATTAACGGGAATATATGGGAATTAACTGAAATATATGCAAATTAATATTAATACCATTTAAATGTAGATGTTTTTTGCTTTGGATATATTTAACATATCATATGGAGACAGAAACATAAACATTTTACCTACATAATTGCAAATGATTAAATCCTTCCAATAGAAATAAAAATGTAACAATTTAGTTACAAATTGAACTATAATTAAACGAGTTGACTTCACATTTTTTTATTGTCCTACCTCCTAACCTTACTGCATTTTGCACTACATTTTGCACTCTGTATATAGATTTTCTATTGTGTTTTTGACTATGTTTGTTTACTGTGTAACTCTGTGTTGTTTTTGTCGCACTGCTTTGCTTTGTCTTGGCCAGGTCGCAGTTGCAAATGAGAACTTGTTCTCAACTGACCTACCTGGTTAAATAAAGGTGAAATAAATAAAAAAAATAAAAAAACATGGGATGATTTCACTGAACAAAAGAAAGGGAATATTGAATAATCCCCAATGATCCATCACATCTGTAAAATGATAGTCTAGAAACTAAAGCTTTGATTGTCTTCTTCTCAGGCTTCCATGTCTTCTCCCTGAACCTCCTCAATGTCCACGTCTTGAACATCAGACTCTGAGGCCTCATCTTCACTTTCTGTCAGGCTCTGGCCATAGAGAAGCTTATTGCTTCTCTATATAGCCATGGTCAGAGTCTGACAGATCTATAATTTATGTTTCTATGTGGGGGTTTTGTGTTGGATCCCTAATTAGAGGCAGCTGCAGTGTCTCTAATTAGGGATCCTACATATGTTTGTATGTTCCACACCCTAGGTGTGGGTCATTGTTGAATGTCAGAAGAAAAGTAAGTGTGTTACGTTTTGTTGTATCATGTTTTGTTTATTAGTTTGTCATTTTGAAATTGTCCAATATAATAAAATGTTGAACTATTACTGCGCTGCGCCTTGGTCTCTGTATGCACCCTCTCGTGACACTGTCACTTTCGAACCCTGTTGAGGATGGCTCGTTGTCAGGCTCAAAAAGCCAAAAATTGGCCCAGATGGCCACCAATTTTTCAACCCTTGTATTGGTCAGCCTGTTGTGTGCTTTGGTGTGTGTTGTCCCAAACAAGGACCAGAGGCGGCTGATGTTGGTTGGATTTGGAGGATGATGGAGACAACAGGGGAAAGAGCTTCAGATCCACAAAGTCCCTTCCACTAGGTGGCCAATGAGATATGTTGGCACAACTGCCATATTGCATCTCCACCATAGGCTTTGTTGATGTCTGCACCAGACAGGATGCTCTTGCCAGCATACTTGGGGTCATCAACGATCAAACAATAAACCCTGGGGCACCAGCGACCTGAAGGCCCTGCTGAATGAGAAGAAGAGGGCCTTCAAGGAGGGGGACAGGGACAAATTGAAATGCGTCCAGAGGGAGCTGAAGTTGCGGATTGCTGAGGGGAAGAGAGGGTATAAGGAGAAGATGGAGGACAAGCTGAGGCAGAGCCAGGTGAGAGAGGTGTGGAAGGGTATGAGAAATATCACTGGCTTCAAAAAGTCAAACAGTGGGCAGACGGAGGGGACCCAGGACAGAGCCAATGAGCTGAACCAATATTTAACAGGTTCGATACTGGCCCTGTCCACCTCCCCTCCAGCTCCCCAGGCCACACACCCTCACGGCTGTCCCACCCCCACTTTACTCACAACACCTCTGTTGAGACAATCAGAGACCCCACCTCTGCCCCTGCTCCCTCTGGACTGATCCTCAACAACCCCCTTCCCCCCACCTCCCCACCTGGGCTGGCTTTCACCACCAACCAAGTGAAGAGAGAGCTGGAGAGACTACATCAGTGGAAAGCGGCGGGCCCTGATGACATCAGCCCAAGGGTGCTTAGGGTCTGTGCTGACCAACTGTGTGGAATACTACAGCAACGCTTCAACCTTAGCCTGAGCCTAGAAAGGGTCCCTGTGCTGTGGAAAACATCCTGCCTCGTCCCAGTGCCCAAGAAGGCGCACCACACTGAAGACCCTGGAAAGATTAGTCCTCGCTCACCTCAGACCCCTGGTGTGTACATCACTGGACCCCCTGCAGTTCGCGTATCAGCTTAACATTCTGCAGAGGGCCTACTCTCACCTGGACAAAGCAGGTTGCACTGTGAGGGTTATGTTTTTTGACTTCTTCATTACCTTCAACACCATTCAGCCCCTGCTACTGGGTGAGAAGATGAAGAGGATGAAAGTGGAAGCACTATTAGTCTCCTGGGTCACGGACTACCTGACCGGTAGGCCACAATTTGTCCGACTACAGAGCTGTATGTCAGAACGGGCAGTGAGCAACACAGGGAACGGTCCTGTCCGCCTTCCTGTTCACCCTCTACACCTCGGACTTCAGATATAACTCTGAAACATGCCACCTACAGAAGTTCTCGGATGACTCCGCAATTGTAGGAGGAGGAGTACAGGAGCGCAATCAGTGACTTTGTGTTGTGGTGTGACCAGAACCACCTTCAGCTCAACATCAGCAAAACAAAGGAGATGGTGGTGGACTTCAGGAGAACCAAGGCACAACTGACTGCAGTCCCTATACAGGGGATGGATGTGGAAATGGTTGGGTCATACAAGTCCCTGGGAGTCCATATGGACAACAGGCTGGAATGGGCTGGTAACACCGGGGCTCTGTACAAAAAGGGCCAGAGCCGACTCTACTTTCTGAGGAGGCTCAGGTCCTTCAACGTGTGCAGTAAACTACTGCATACCTTCTACCAGTCTGTGGTGCCAGTGCCATCTTTTTTGCAGTGGTGTGCTGGGGCGCCAACATAAAGGCTGGTGATGCTTCTCGGGTAAATAAGCTGATCAGGAAGGCCAGAGGAGGTGGCGGAGAGACGGATCCTGGCCAAACTGCTGGCCATCATGGACAACGTCACCCACCCTCTGCATGCCATGGTTATGACGCAGAGGAGCACCTTCAGTCACAGACTGATCCCACCACGGTGTGCCAGAGAGACCTACAGGAGGTCCTTCCTGCCGGCGGCTATTAGACTATTTAATGCCTCACCTGGAGCTGTTGGGGTGTTAGGTCCTAGTTTAACAATTATGCATCCATCCGTCATTCACTCAGGACTTATTTATTCATGCAGGTCTGTATATACATACTCATGTACAGATGTTATATCATATCACGTGCAATATTGCAAGTAATTCTTGAACTTAACTTACGTAGTCATTCACTCAGGAATGCATATTAGTATCCTGTCAGTTGTATCTTTTTTTCATTGCTTTTAGTATATCGAATGTGCAATATGTGCATTTATCTGTAATTAAACCCTGCGCACTAAGGACTGTATTTTAAGGGAATTACTATTATTACCCTAAATTATATCATACACACATTTAGCTATTTAAGTATCTCTTCCTGTCATTTACCTGTACAGTTAATTTAACCATGCAAAATATTCACTTACCTGTTCATTTAACCAGTCTGTATATTAAGTAAACTATTATTACCCTCACTCATATCATACGCACGTTTTGCTATTGAAGTATTTCTCTGCCATCGACCTGTATAGTATAGTTAACCATGAACCATCCACCCATACTATGCAATGTCTTTTTATAGCTTTTTTGCACTCCAGACTTCTTTTATTGCTATACCTTTTCATTCTGCCGCTCTATGGATCATGTATTGTGTATCTGTCTTTTGTGTACTTTCGTTCTGGCATTTTGCACCTGCCCTATGTTTTTGTTGTAGCTGCTTGACAAAGAAATTTCCCCTCGGGGATCAATAAAGTACCTATCCATCTATCTATCTATCTATCTATCTATCTATCTATCTATCTATCTATCTATCTATCTATCTATCTATCTATCTATCTATCTATCTATCTATCTATCTATCTATCTATCTATCTATCTATCTATCTATCTATCTATCTATCTATCTATCTAAACAAGGTTGTGCAAGGGTAAGGTAGCCTACTTTTTCTGTCTGTCCTCAGCGTCTGTGATGGTTTCATCCAGATGGAAAGTACTATACAATCCTCCACTATCATTAGAGTAGAAGGATTCGTCTATGCGGGGCGTTAGTGGAGTTATTGTGGGGGAAGGTGAATGCAGCGTGGTCAGCAGTATCAGTCTCGCAAGAAATAGACATCTTGCACAGCTTGGCATTCTGTTCATTCAATACAGACAGTATTAGTGTTCAATGACCAGGTATAGGAATAACAATGTCATTATAGCTGCATTTTCTGAAATAATTAAAACTATAGTGTTAGATATAGGGACAGTAATTTAAGTCAAATTTCACCTGCTGTTCGACAGCTTGGTGTGACCTGAATACACTGGTTTTGCTTTCAGACCACAGGCACAGTTTTGACAGTTTGACATCAGATCTCTCTTGTGGTCTAGAAATATATAGAACAGTTCCACATCATATATAAAGAATACGACTACTGTAGACTAGGCCATGATAACAGGCTGTGATTGCCGGTCATTTGGCTAGTGTTGAATGAATGACGACACCACTACCAAAAATAGGAGGTCTAGCTGGGTAACGTTATGTTTACATGTTGGTCAGGATAAATCGATGGTACAGCTTCTTCTGTCAGCCTATACGTTTTATGCATGTCCCGCTCCACCATCCCTGCATTTGCAAAGCTCTCTTTGGTAAAATGAGCATACACAGGCAATTACTTTTGAAAAGGTCTGACTCATCTTCCCCAGCAAATTCCTGGACTTGTTGGAAAGTTCTGGACTTGTTGGAAAGATTTTTAAAAAGTTTGGATGTCTTGCATCCAGAGATGTGTCATTTGTCGGTTTGGCTGTACTGTGACTTTCTCCAAAACAAAGCTACTTACCTATGTCCAGGTAACCTAACCTAATTGGCACTTGATTATACTGATGAATTAAGGTCACTAATTAGTAAAGAACACCTTTCACCTTTTTTTCTAGGTCTTAATTGAAAGGAAGAACCAAAAACCTGCAGGCCTTCCATGGAATGAGTTTGAAACCCCTGCTGTAGTGGAATGAGTTTGAAACCTCTGCTGTAGTGGAATGAGTTTGAAACCCCTGCTGTAGTGGAATGAGCTTGAAACCCCTGCTGTAGTGGAATGAGTTTGAAACCCCTGCTGTAGTGGAACGAGTTTGAAACCCCTGCTGTAGTGGAACGAGTTTGAAACCCCTGCTGTAGTGGAATGAGCTTGAAACCCCTGCTGTAGTGGAATGATTTTGAAACCCCTGCTGTAGTGGAACGAGTTTGAAACCCCTGCTGTAGTGGAACGAGCGATGTGAAACTTTTAGAAGGCTGATATAGATGAGGCATTATTGATACTACTTGCCTACTTTCTTGAACTGTTAACTTTGCTATTGACGGACACCATGATATAAAGTCCAATCCCACAAGTAAGTGAAGTAAAGTAATGAAGTGACATAGTAATAAATAAGTATAAATCCAAAGGGAAGTCTTATATAAGAATATCAATAAGCAGTCAGGGTTCCTGATACATTCCCAGGGAAGCAACAATTTAACTTTTATCTAAACCTCTGATGTTAAAGGAAAGGATTTCTCAGAGTCAACAAGCTACCCTCTTGTGGACCACAGTTCTGGGCCCAGATTAACAAAACACTGCTGCTTACGCAAAAATGTAAGAACCTGCTTAAGAGAAAAAAAAGAAGTTCAAATGCAATTCCTCAACAATATCTTAAGATGTTGTGATTTTCTTAGGAAGTCCTCAAATATCTTCTTACGAATCTTATTAAGATGTTTGTTGCTAGGCAACCGATTTAAATAGCTATCTAGCTAGCAATTTTATTTTTTATTTAACCTTTATTTTACTAGGCAAGTCAGTTAAGAACAAATTCTTATTTACAATGACAGCCTAGGAACAGTGGGTTAACTGCCTTGTTCAGGGGCAGAACGACAGATTTTTACCTTGTCAGCTCTGGGATTCGATCCTACAACCTTCTCAGTTACAGGCCTAACACTCTAACCACTAGGCTACCTGCCACCCCAAATTTGCCCAATGGCAATCATGTTAGCATATTTCCGACAGATTACTGTTCTAAAACATGTTCTTGGGTTTAAAATAATCAATACTCAAACTTTCAGATGAAGTTTGTGAGTGAATTAAAAAATGCTCAATTGCTTTCATGAGCTTTTTCTCTCCCTGAGAGGTCACTTTGGACTTAAGAACAAATCCCAACACTTTATTTTCAAGAATCTAATTTCTTCTTGACTTTTTGCTTAAGGAGAACCATAAGAAATAGCGCAATCAAATTTCCCAAAACTTTTTTGAGGAATAGAAACTTTGCTTAGAAAAAAATGGCAGTTAAGAAGAGATTTCTTCTCAAGATGGTTTTGTGAATCTGGGCCCTGCAGTGCAAGAGTGTCAGAATTAATGTCTGAAAATGTACAACAGCATACAGAAATAGGAAAATGTACAGCTATTAATGAATGACTTGGTTGTACGAGGGGACACCCAAACATACACAATCTCACTCACACACACACACTTTCCCTCCCTCACACACACACACACACATACACTGATAATTGAGTCCGTAAGGCGAGTCTGTGAGTGCCTGCCCCTGATAGTTGGCGGCTGGATTTGTAGCCTGTGATGTGAGCGCTCCTGGTGTGGTGTGTGAATAGCAAGTGGCTGCGCTAAGAGGCATTGCTGCGCGCGTCTGTGTGTTTGTATGCGCTCCTACATGCGTCTATGTGCGCGCGCGCGTCTGTGTGTTTGTATGCGCTCCTACATGCGTCTATGTGCGCGCGCGCGTCTGTGTGTTTGTATGCGCTCCTACATGCGTCTATGTGCGCGCGCGCGTCTGTGTGTTTGTATGCGCTCCTACATGCGTCTATGTGCGCGCGCCCGTCTGTGTGTTTGCTCATAGGCTCCCCTGCTAATCTGATAATGTATTCCAGAGGTCAGGAGGTTTTCTCCCCAAATCAATGGAGGGATTTACACAGCGTTCCCCAGGAATGTGCTTCATCTGCACTCCGCTCTGTTCAGGGGAAACATCCACCTCCATTATGCCGGGCCATCCAATTTTCCACGGCATTTAACCGCAAAAAAGGGGGCTGGATGACAATGAAAAGTGAGGTGCAACAGCAGCCTCCCTCGCTTTTACTCACCCTCTTCTCTTTAACATGTCCGAAAGACCAATGTTTAAAAGGTAAAAAGATTGCACTCACTTTCTCGCTGTCCAACTGTTGTTGTAATGTTTTGGCCTGGCTGACACAGTGGAGGCACTGAGGCAGGGGGTATTTGAGAATTCACATACATGCTTTTACGAAACTGATTAACTAATATTGCTAATAGTCTAGGGGTCTTAGGCCTAGTTAACTGGTCTGAGAAATCAGCGTATGTGCCTAGGTGTTGAATGTCCATGTGCCCAGGGAGACAGCAAGCTTACCTTGGTCCAGGGCCAGTTATGTCTATCTTGACCTCTTGGTTGGAGAGTCCAAGC
Organism: Thymallus thymallus; assembly: GCA_023634145.1. Classification (NCBI taxonomy): domain Eukaryota; kingdom Metazoa; phylum Chordata; class Actinopteri; order Salmoniformes; family Salmonidae; genus Thymallus; species Thymallus thymallus. The sequence goes on along the minus strand of CM042389.1, from coordinate 31,128,735 downwards.
GGACTATTATTTGTTCAGAGTGTGACGGCATGCCCAAACTAAAGACTCAAAACCAATCAAAAGGCCTCATGGCCACCAAACAAACCCAGCCACCTCACGGCTTGCAAGCTGGGACACTGACTGACGGCCCCAGCTGGCAGCACCTGATGTGCTTATCAAGCAGGCTTAGCACCTGGACAAGGTCGCTGTTGGCCCCTGGGGGAATGGAGTGTGGAATTGGTAGCATGAATTGGTAGAGATAAACAGTGATGGAAGAAGATAGATAGGACTTTCCATCTCCATATGTGAAGAAAGATGCAAAAACAGATTGTGAGGACACACACACACACACACACACACACACACACACACACACACACACACACACACACACACACACACTCCACAATCACACATGACTACACTGCATCCCTTTTGAACATTGTATAATATTCTCTATAACTCTAGAACTTTCTATATGATTGGCAGCATATGACTCCTCAGTTCTATAGCAGAGGTTGGTCATAGAGGTTTAGGGGCAGAGTTATAGAAATAAAAGAGGGATTTTCAATGGTAAAATAATAATATAACAGAGAGCTGTAATAAGCCTGTTACAGAGGGCTGGGGTTACAGTGCTGGAGAGAGAGAGAGCAAGACGAGGAGCGAGTAGCATTCAGGGGAAAATGACGCAGCCTACACTCAGCATGGGCTTGTGAAGGTTTTTATTTCACCTTTATTTAACTAGGCAAGTCGGTTAAGAACACATTCTTATTGTGCTCCACCCTATGACTCCCGATCACGGCCAGTTGTGATACAGTCCGGGATCAAACCATGGTCTGCAGTGACGCCTCTAGCACTGAGATGCAGTGCCTTAGACCGCTGCGCCACTCAGGAGCCCAATGAGATCATGAGAAATCTTTCCATCTCTGCCTTATCAGCAGAATGTGTGTGTTTGTGTGAGTGTGTAGGAATACACTAGACAAGTTTTTACACTCCCTCTCCCATTCTCCTCCATCTCTTCCTCCTCTTGGACTGGGCCTGTTCAGGTCGTAAATAAGCCTGGGCCCAGATAGGGGAGGACGCCTAACCCAGACACCCAGGCGGGCCCCTGGCCTCCCCTCCACTGGCTAAACTCCAGACTCCCCCCCACCTTCCTTCCCCTTTCCTCCTTCTGCACCCCAAAGACTCCAGACTAGACTCCAAACTAGACTCCAGACTAGACTCCAGACTAGACTCCAGACTAGACTCCAGACTAGACTCCAAACTAGACTCCAGACTAGACTCCAGACTAGACTCCAGACTCCAGACTAGACTCCAGACTAGACTCCAGACTAGACTCCAGACTAGACTCCAGACTCCAGACTAGACTCCAGACTCCAGGCTAGACTCCAGGCTAGACTCCAGACTAGACTCCAGGCTAGACTCCAGGCTAGACTCCAGACTAGACTCCAGACTCCAGACTAGACTCCAGACTAGACTCCAGACTAGACTCCAGGCTAGACTCCAGACTAGACTCCAGACTCCAGACTCGACTCCAGACTAGACTCCAGACTAGACTCCAGGCTAGACTCCAGGCTAGACTCCAGACTAGACTCCAGACTAGACTCCAGACTAGACTCCAGACTAGAAACCAGACTGCAGGCTAGACTCCAGGCTAGACTCCAGACTAGACTCCAGGCTAGACTCCAGACTAGACTCCAGACTCCAGACTAGACTCCAGACTAGACTCCAGACTAGACTCCAGACTAGACTCCAGACTAGACTCCAGACTAGACTCCAGACTCCAGACTAGACTCCAGACTAGACTCCAGACTCCAGACTAGACTCCAGACTAGACTCCAGACTAGACTCCAGACTAGACTCCAGACTAGAATCCAGACTCCCCACTCTCCCTTCCCCTTTCCTCCTTCTGCACCCCAAAACCATGCTGTACCCCCCTTTCCTTTCCACCCCCCCTTCTGCACCCCTGCCTCCCCCTCCTCCCTCTCAGTGCCATGATCTCTCTATACATGTGCTTCCTTTCTGTGGGGCGGATGGGGTCAGCAGTTTGATAAACACAAAAAGCAACCATGTTACACCATGAAGGCCCCTGATGGCCTCTGTCACTGGTTCTCACCACCCGTCTGTTTGTCACTCATACTGGCTGAGAACAGAGTAACCCTTTCCCTGACCCCTCTAAACACCCGTCTCATGCACGCGCGCACACACACACACCAGCCCACCCCCACACTGCCCTGTCATTCTCTTCTTGACTGACAAAACCTCCAACCCCAAACCCTATAGAACCCCATCCCTGCCCCCCACCCTGCACAGTTGACAGGCTGTCAGTGGAGGGAGAGGGGATGGGCATGGGGCCCAGTGATCCCACCCTGTCTGTCCCATCAGAACCAGGGTATCTCCCTCTCTCTCTCTCTCTCTCTCTCTCTCTCTGTTCATACTCTCTTTGAAACAGAAGAACACACCAAAATCTGCCCATAGAGGCTGGCAGGCAGTCTAAAAGGGGCAACACTAATGCCACCCGGATGTCACCCTCCCCCTGGCACAATGACACAGATGCTCCTGGCAAGGTCCGCCCCCGTGTTTTGTGGACCATAGAAAACTCTGTTTGGGTGACATCCTGGGTATAGAAAAACAATTCATGTATCTCTCTCAAACTCTCTGTCAACCCACTGTGTGTCACTCACTTCACAGCAGAAGGGAAACGTATTTAGTCACACTCAGTCAGGGGCTGTTTCTCAAATTTGTCTTTCTGCAATTCTTCACATCCTATCTCCTAGAACTAACGCGTTAGTAAACCCGCTACAGTCATGCAGTAATGTTAGTGTATAATCAGTAAGCAGTTTAGCAGTTACACCGGTGGCAATACATTAAAACCAAAAGCTTACCTTGACTTGGAAGAGTTCTAGTGTTGTGTTGGATGGTCATAGCCAGCTAACTAACATAGCATCCCTCTGTTTGAGCAGGGTGTTTGAATAGGCTAAACTAGCTAACTAACATAGCATCCCTCTGTTTGAGCAGGGTGTTTGAATAGGCTAAACTAGCTAACTAACATAGCATCCCTCTGTTTGAGCAGGGTGTTTGAATAGGCTAAACTAGCTAACTAACATAGCATCCCTCTGTTTGAGCAGGGTGTTTGATTAGGCTAAACTAGCTAACTAACATAGCATCCCTCTGTTTGAGCAGGGTGTTTGAATAGGCTAAACTAGCTAGCTAACATAGCATCCCTCTGTTTGAGCAGGGTGTTTGATTAGGCTAAACTAGCTAACTAACATAGCATCCCTCTGTTTGAGCAGGGTGTTTGAATAGTCTAAACTAGCTAGCTAACATAGCATCCCTCTGTTTGAGCAGGGTGTTTGAATAGGCTAAACTAGCTAACTAACATAGCATCCCTCTGTTTGAGCAGGGTGTTTGAATAGGCTAAACTAGCTAGCTGCATTTGCTAGCTAAGTAAGTGAAACCGAAAAAAACATATGAAAGCTCTCTCTCTCTTTCGCTTCTCCTTCAAATATATTTAGTATATCTTTATCTAAAAAGGGCAAATTTTTTAATGTTTTACAGTTTTTATGAAATTCACTGAGGAGGATTGTCCTCTCCTTCCTCCTCTGAGGAGACTCCAGGAATTGAGTAAAGATTAATTAAGAAAGAGCCATTATTCGAGCTTCACATCCATTTCCAGGTTGAAGGTTTGGAAAAACCACATGATTTTCACATTTGGTCACATTTTTTCACGATTCACATGTGAACTTAACTTATTGTAATGTCACAATATGTAAGGGGACAACCTAACGACTCATTTCTGTTTGCAGGGCATCACCTGTGAAATCTCATGTGAAAAATATTCACGTGGAAATGTGAATCCACATGTGAAAGGTTTTATAATCACGTGAAAATCAACATGTGAAACGTCACGTGAAATATAATCAGATGGAAGTGTTCCAAAATCACATGGTTTTATATGATTGCCCTTGTGAAGTTTCACATGTGAAATACAATTTTACATGTGCAAAACATGATTTTACACATGTGAAATAATGTGTTTTTTCCATAAGAGTAGCACAACCCATCAAGGCCATTTCCAATCCTCCCCACTTCCTATCTTCACCTCCAGGCCCATGGCACCACTACCGCATCTCTTATCCCCAAGGTGAGGCCTAGTCCTGGGCCTCAAAGCTAGAAGAGGCAGGGTCTGGCTCCAGACACCCACCCCCACCTCCAGACCAATGGCATCTCAGCCCCATCTCGCCCCATCTCCCAGCCCAAAGATGAGGCCTAGCTCTGGGCCTCCCAGCGAGCTGAGGCAGGTCCCTGCTCCAGACCGTCATCAGGGTGATGGACTGACGCTATAGCAGAGGCCAGAACCTCAGCTCTCTTTCTAAGCCCAGATGCATTAAAGAGCTGAGAAGAATTAAGTGTAGACTGAGGAGGAGACTTAGGAGATGAGATAATATAAAGGAGTTGGACAGCTAACTCAGGTTCACTGGTTGAAAAATGTTCATTTCCTTGGGAAATCGTCAGGCAACATTTTGGTTATTTTGGATATAAGCCGCTTAGGGATTGTATTATCTTATAATTGATGTTTGTTTGCCATGACAGGATAATATGAATATTAATCAGTAGTTAGAACTAGTTTGCCCTCTTCTGTGGTTACAAATGGATTCCAGTGTTATGAATTAAAGTTAATAGTTCTAACGCAGGAAGCATGTGTTGGAAAAAGGAACCAAATGTCTCGGTGGATGCCTCCTAAAATGGCACCATATTCCCTACATAGTGCACTACTTTTGACCAGAGCCTTTTATGGGCCCAGTTAAAAGTAGTGCACTGTCATGACTACACGTAAGGATCCAAGGGCTCATATCAGCGGTTTTGACACCTCATTCCCGGTCGTAAATTTAAGCAGGAGAGGACTCTCTTTGCTCTCTAGTATTGGTGATTGGAAAGTGTCTTTGTTTCAGAGACTTTTTGCCGCCCAAAACTCTAACGTCCAAAAAGTGAACACTGGAACAATATTCCTTACATCAGAACATGATGAGAGATGATCTAAAGACTAATCATGTCATATTGTTTGTTATTTTGTGTTGTCATTAAAAATGGTATCAAGAATATACTGTAACTTGAAAAATATACACACTTTATCTGTCAGGTTTTCATCTTATATGTTGTGCATGAAATATGCAAAATTATGAAAGTATTCTTGTTATGATAGGAATGTGATTTTAGTTTTCTAATGACATCATTGTTTTGATAATAGTCGTCATGACAGCACTATATAGGGAATAGGGTGCCATCTGGGACTCAGCCAGTGCCCTTCATGCAGCACCAGGCCAGGCAGGCAGTGGAGACATTACCTAACACACTACTGGGGGTGGAGATACGCTCAATGTTTCCTCAAGTGTGTGTGTGTGTGTGTCCATATTATGCTACATAGTAAAAAAGGGACCAAACCCACTTGTTATTTTTACAGATACACCCAAACGCTCGCTGTGTGGACTTGGTGGCACAGAACGACCAGTCTTTCACTAGACACCCCATTGATTTTACATTCTAACACTACCCTAGGGTTTTGACTACTCTACAGTGTACACGGCTACTACAGTCTAGATTAAATAAAGTGGTAAAGTGACTACTGTACTTGGGGAGTTTTCCTGTTTTAATTCAACCACTTGGGTTTTGGTTCCATTACCCTCTCCTGTTTACTGTAAAGCCCCAGACCGCCATGGTGCCATACTAAAGCACCACACTCCCCAGAATTCCCTCTGTTCATCTAGAAATCAATATAATAAGCGACCAGAACTGAAAGAGCTTCTTTTCCCGCAATAATGCAGATCAGCTTTTAGACGACAGAGTGCCTTATAGATGTTAACTCAACATTTGCTTGTGATGTTTTATTCGTAGTGGCGCACTTAAAAACTCTCACCGTTCGACTTCACACCAGCAGCTTTACTCAAACCGCCAAACAGTCCCCCTCTGCACTATGCCACGGTTCTTTAGGGGCTTGTAAGTGAATTAGAATTGCCTTTAAACTACCCAGAAAAAAAAGAGATGGGGATAGCGAGAGTATCAGGCGGTGTCAGAGGAGGGCCCAAATAATTGCCAGACTTCAGCCACCCAAGCCATAGACTGTTCATTCTGCTACGTCCGGCAAACAGTACTGGAGCATTGACTCTCGGACCAACAGGCTTCAAGACATAAGACTGTTAAATAGCCATAAGACTGGTAAATAGCCATAAGACTGTTAAATAGCCATAAGACTGGTAAATAGCCATAAGACTGTTAAATAGCCATAAGACTGGTAAATAGCCATAAGACTGTTAAATAGCCATAAGACTGGTAAATAGCCATAAGACTGTTAAATAGCCATAAGACTGGTAAATAGTTTATTAAATGGTTACCCGGACTATCTGCATTGACCCGATCTTGCACTGATTCTATGCACAGCCTTATTCTAAAATGTATTAAATTAAACTCATCAATCTACACACAATACCCCATAATGACAAAGTAAAAGTAGGTTGTTTAGATTGTTTTGCTAATGTATAGAAAAAGAAATGAAATATCACATTTACATAATTATTCAGACCCTTTACTGAGTACTTTGTTGAAGGACCCTTGACAGCGAATGCAGCCTCAAGTCTTCTTGGGTATGACGCTACAAGCTTGGCACACCTGTATTTGGGGAGTTTCTCTCATTCTTCTCTGCAGAGCCTCTCAAGCTCTGTCAGGTTGGATAGGGAGTGTCTGTGCACAGCTATTTTCAGGTCTCTCCAGAGATGTTTGACCGGGTTCAAGTCCGGGCTCTGGTCCACTCAAGGATGTTCAGAGACTTGTCCCAAAGCCACTCCTGCGTTGTCTTGGCTGTGTGCTTAGGGTCGTTGTCCTGTTGGAAGGTGAACCTTCGCCCCCGGCCTGAGGTCCTGAACGCTCTGGAGTAGGTTTCCATCAAGGATCTCTCTGTACTTTGCTCCGTTCATCTTTCCCTCAGTTTTAAATTTTTACTTCATTTGTAGACATTTTCAAAAAAACATGATTCCACTTGGACATTATGGGGTATTGTGTGTAGGCCAGTGGCAAAACATCTAGGCTCTAACACAACAAAATGTGGAAAAAGTCAAGGAGTGTGAATACTTTCTGAAGGCCCTGTATCTACCTCAAATACCTCATGTAAATAGACCTGGTACTCCTTGTACACAGCTTCATTCCTCTTGTGTTACAATATTTGTTGTTCTTTTTGTTTTACTCTGCATCGTTGGGAAGGGCTCGTAAGCAAGAATTTCACATTAAAGTCTACACCTGTTCGGCGGATGTGACAAATACAATGTGATTTGATTAAAGTGAGAGAGGGGTAGAGCGAGAATGAGAGAGGGGGATGAAGAGAGAGAGAGAGACAGAGAGAGAGAGAAAGAGAAGAGAGAAATAAGAGTGAGGGAGGAGAAGGTGAGAAAGTTGTTGGGGTTGTTTCTGTGTTTCTCTGGATTCCTGGATCATGATCAGAGTGAAGGAGGAGAAGGTGAGAAAGGTGTTGGGGTTGTTTCTGCGTTTCTCTGGATTCCTGGATAATGATCAGAGTGAAGGAGGAGGCTTTATTGAACACACCGTATAAACATTCACAGTGCAGGGTTGAAAGAGTATGTGAACCCTTGGATTTAATAATGGGTTGACCCTTCTTTGGCAGCAATAACCACAACCAAACGTTTTCTGTCAGGAGGAATTTTGGACCATTCCTTTTTACAAAACTGTTTCAGTTCAGCAATATTCTTGGGATGTCTGGTGTGAACCGCTCTCTCAGTTGGGTTGAGGTCAGGACTCTAACTGGGCCACTCCAGAAGACGTATATTCTTCTGTTGAAGCCATTCTGTTGTTGATTTACTTCTGTGTTTTGGGTCGTTGTCCTGTTGCGTTACACAACTTCTGTTGAGCTTCAATTGCAAAATGTCTTGATAAACTTGGGATCTCATTTTTCCGTCGATGAAAGCAAGCTGTCTAGGCCCTGAGGCAGCAAAACAGCCCCAAACCATGATGCTCCCTCCACCATACTTTACAGTTGGGATGAGGTTTTGATGTTGGTGTGCTGTGCCTAGTAGTGTTCCTTCCTAACAACTCAACTTTAGTTTAATCTGTCCACAGAATATTTTACCAGTAGGATCCAGTTGCTTTTTTGCGAACTTCAAATGTTTTTGTTTTGTTTATTTAACTAGGCAGGTCAGTTAAGAACAAATTCGTATTTACAATGACGGCCTACACCGGCCAAACATGGACGATGCTGTGCAGCAATGTTATTTCTGGACAGCAGTGGCTTCTTCCGTGGTGTCCTCCCATGAACACCGTTCTTGTTGTTTTTTTAATTTCACCTTTATCTAACCAGGTAGGCCAGTTGAGAACTAGTTCTCATTTACAACTGCGACCTGGCCAAGACAAAGCAAAGCAGTGCGACAAAAACAACATAGAGTTACACATGGGAATAAACAAACGTACAGTCAAAAACACAATAGAAAATATATGTACAGTGTGTGCAAATGTAGTAAGATTAGGAAGGTAGGGAAATAAATAGGCCATAGTGGCGAAATAGTTACAATTTGGCATTAATACTGGAATGATAGCTGTGCAGATGATGATGTGCAAATAGAGATACTGGAGTGCAAATGAACAAACATAATAATATGGGGATGAGGTAGTAGGGTGGGTTATTTACAGATGGGCTGTATACAGGTGCAGTGATCGGTACGCTGCTCTGACAGCTGATGCTTAAAGTTATTGAGGGAGATGATAGTCTCCAGCTTCAATGATTTTTGCAATTCGTTCCAGTCATTGGCACCAGAGAACTGGAAGGAATGGCGGCTAAAGGAGGTGTTGGCTTTGGGGATGACCAGTGAAATATACCTGCTGGAGCGCATGCTACGGTTGGGTGTTGCTATGGTGACCAGCGAGCTGAGATAAGGCGGGGATTTACCTAGCAAAGACTTATAGATGACCTGGAGCCAGTGGGATTGGCGACAAGTATGTAGGGCCAGCCAACGAGAGCGTACAGGTCGCAGTGGTGGGTAGTATATGGGGCTTTGGTAACAAAACGGATGGCACTGTGATAGACTACATCCAATTTGCTGAGTAGAGTGTTGGAGGCTATTTTGTAAATGACATCGCCGAAGTCAAGGATCGGTAGGATAGTCAGTTTTACGAGGGCATGTTTGGCAACGTGAGTGAAGGAGGCTTTGTTGCGAAATAGGAAGCCAATTCTAGATTTAATTTTGGATTGGAGATGGTTAATGTGAGTCTGGAAGGAGAGTTTACAGTCTAACCAGACGCCTAGGTATTTGTAGGTGTCCATGTATTTTAAGTCAGACCCGTCCAGAGTAGTGATGATAATCCGGCGGGCGGGTGCGGGCAGCGTTCTATTGAAAACCTTGCATTTAGTTTTACTAGCATTTAAGAGCAGTTGGAGGCCACGGAAGGCTTGGGCAGGTTGCTGTGGGGGGTGCAGAGCTGTTGGCCGGGGTAGAGGTAGCCAGGTGTTGGCCGGGGTAGAGGTAGCCAGGTGTTGGCCGGGGTAGGGGTAGCCAGGTGTTGGCCGGGGTAGAGGTAGCCAGGTGGAAAGCACGGCCAGCATATCGATTATCGTGAATTTATCGGTGGTGACAGTGTTTGCTAGCCTCAATGCAGTGGGCAACTGGGAGGAGATGCTCTTATTCTTAACTTTTTGGAATTAGTGCTACAGGATGCAAATTTCTGTTTGAAAAAGCTAGCCTTTGCTTTTCTAACTGACTGTGTATATTGGTTCCTGACTTCCCTGAAAAGTTGCATATCGCTGGGGTTATTCGATGCTAATGCAGTACACCAAAGGATGTTTTTGTGCTGGTCAAGGGCAGTCAAGTCTGGAGTGAACCAAGGGCTATATCTGTTCTTAGTTCTACATTTTTTGAATGGGGCATGCTTATTTAAGATGGTGAGGAAAGCACTTTTAAAGAACAACCAGGCATCCTCTACTGACGGGATGAGGTCATGTCAGGCTCTGGCCATAGAGAAGACGGCTATTCCGGGTCCAGCCGTCTGCTCCGCCTCAGCGCCAGAGCAGTCCGCTCCACCGGTACCCATTTCGGGTTCAGCCGTCTGCTCCGCTCCAGTGCCAGAGCAGTTTGCCCCACCGGTGCCCAGTCCGGGCCCGGTTGTTTTCCCCGCTCCATGGCCGGAGCCGTTTGCCCCACCGGTGCCCAGTCCGGGCCCGGTTGTTTTCCCCGCTCCATGGCCGGAGCCGTTTGCCCCACCGGTGCCCAGTCCGGGCTCGGTTATTTGCCCAGCTCCATGGCCGGAGCCATTTACCCCACCGGGGCCCAGTCCGTGTGTTCGTTACGTCCGTTCATTTAGTGTGTTTTTGTGAACGTGACGTTCGTTAGTCTGTTTGTTTGGTGTTGTTTTAGTTTGTCATTTTTTGGTTTGATTATACATAGTATATATATTTGAATATACATAGTATAAATAAATAAAGAAATGTCGAACTACTATCCCTCTGTAACAAACGGCAACAATGAGAGACTTATTTCTGTAAAGGTGGATTTTTAAAAGTAGAAGCTCAAACTGTTTGGGCACAGACCTGGACAGTATGACAGAACTCTGCAGGTTATCTCTGCAGTAGATAGACTCCGCCTCCTTTGGAAGTTCTATCTTGACGGGAAAAATTGCAGTTAGGGAATGTTTGGCCTACCTAAGCCAGGATTCAGACAGGGCTAGGACATCAGGGTTGGCGGAGTGTGTTAAAGCAGTGAATAAATCAAACTTAGGGAGGAGGCTTCTGATGTTAACATGCATGAAACCAAGGCTTTTACGGTTACAGAAGTCAACAAATGAGAGCGCCTGGGGAATAGGTGTAGTACTGGGGGCTACAGGACCTGGGTTTACCTCAACATCACCAGAGGAACAGAGGAGGAGTAGGATAAGGGTACGGCTAAAGGCTTTAAGAACTGGTCGTCTAGTGCGTTGGGAACAGAGAATAAAAGGAGCAGATTTCTGGGTGCGATAGAATAGATTGATGGCATAATGTACAGACAGGGATATGGTAGGGTGAGAGAGGTTGCATCGCTGGAGACACCAGTTAAGCCAGGTGAGGTCTCCACGTGCGTAGGGGGGTGGGACAAAGGAGCTATCTGAGGCATGTTGATCGGCACTGGGGGCTCTACAGTGGAATAGGACGACAAGGAAAAACCTAAACAGCAACAGATAATGCATTTTGAAATAAGGGAGAGGCATAAAACAAACACAGTTAACCAAGAGAACTAAGACAACAACGGGTAAATGGTGATGAATAGACTGAGAAAATGTTGAGAAAAGGTTGTGCAACACACAGGACCTGATTTCGAAGCTGAGGCTTAACAGATAAACAGAATGAGGTACTGTGTAAGGGAACAGTCCAGCAGGCATTAGCTGTGTAGCCGAGTGATCACAAGGTCCGATGAGCAGCAAAGAGGTGAGCCAGGGAGCAGAAAAGCCTGTTGAGACCATGTTGGATGATTACGTCGGCAGACCAGTTGTGATGGCTCGGCGGGGCACCGTGTCGACAGTAGAAGGTCCAGGCCGGTTCACAAAGGTACTGTAGCCCAGGAATTAGCTAGTACACGCCGGCTAGCCGGGAGATGGGCCTAGCTTGGGTCTAGCTCAAGGCTAACTGGTGCAAGCCTTTGGACAGTAGTGTTAGCCAAACAACAGCGGCCACTCGGTTGCAGCTTGCTAGCTGCGATGATTCTGTGTAATGGTCCTGTGATTTCGGCAGAAATCCGGTGAAGTGGAAGGGAACGCAATCTGATATGTGCAGGGTTGGTAGCGCACTGTGCAGACTGGCCGATATTGTCCGAACTAAAGCTGTCTGATGCAGGCAGAGCAGTGTTGAGGACCTCTAGCAGTGGCTAGCAATGGATAGTAGCTAGTTAGCAGGCTAGCTAGCAGGCTAGCTTCTGTCGGAGGTTCAGTTAAATGATAAAGAAATAAAGAAATAAAGAAAATAGTAGATCCATTCCACGTTGGGTAAGGCGAGTTGCAGGAAAAGTATATGAGGAATAAGAAAAATATACGGAAAGACAGACTAATTACAGACTATTTACACGGGACATGAGACAGGACAAATGTGATTTCTGTTACAGAGATTTCTGTAAGTCTTTAGCTCACACTCTAGGATTCTTCTTAACCTCACTGAGCACTCTGCACTGTGCTCATGCAGTCATCTTTGCAGGACGGCCACTCCTAGGGAGAGTAGCAACAGTGCTGAACTTTCTCCATTGATAGACAATTTGTCTTACCGTGGACTGATGAACATCAAGGCTTTTAGAGATACTTTTGTAACCCTTTCCAGCTTTATGCAAGTCAACAATTCTTAATCTTAGCTCTTCTGAGATCGCTTTTGTTCGAGGCATGGTTCACATCAGGCAATGCTTCTTATGAATAGCGAACTCAAATGTTGTGAGTGTTTTTTATAGGGCAGGGCAGCTCTAACCAACATCTCCAATCTCGTCTCATTGACTGGACTCCAGGTTTGCTGACTCCTGACTCCAATTAGCTTTTGGAGAAGTCATTAGCCTAGGGGTTCACATAATTTTTCCAACCTACACTGTGAATGTTTAAATTATGTATTCAATATAGACAAGAAAAATACAACAATGTGTGTGTTAGTAGTTTAAGCACACCGTGTTTGTCTATTGTTGTGACCTAGATGAAGATCAGATCATATTTTCACATAGTTTTTTTTGCCACTGTATACATAATCTGCATTTTATTTGCATGGCATCCCACAATGTTTTTCCCTTTTTTTTGTCTGCTCCCCCCTTCTTTATTTTTGCACATTCAGCACCTCCTCTGTCCAAGGCAGGGGTTTTTGGCTGGTGTTGCTCACCAGCGGATGGGAATATTTTCAGAGAAACCCCTAACAGCTTTCTGTGTTGCTGCAGTCTCGTATACTGACCCTCATAACAATATGTCCGCCTGAAAGCATTTAGGAATGCAGCCACTGTAGTGAAGGCCTCTGTACTAGATAGACAGCAAACTCAGTGAAAGCAAATAATGATTATTTTGCAAATGGCTACCCTTACTATTGGACTGAAGTAGCTGTCAATCCTACGTTCGTTTTTGCAACGTCATTGGAACTCTTATGGGCAAGCAAGTAGAAAAGACAACAAAGGAGGTGGAATCAAAGCAGGCAGGGCAGTGAGTGGTTGGTATGAGGCCACCTGGGCTGGGTTATGTATGTGAGTCATGGGCTTTGCTTTGGAATACACAGTAATAAGCTTCTGGAAGAGGCATTAAACCTGTCAACTCACGCACACACTGAGAACCCAAAACGGACGGGGGAGAGAAAATAGTCTCGTCTCCTCCTAATCGGGTCTCAGAGCCACTGATGGGCCTTGGTCCAAGAGCCACACTGGCTGGAGGCTGGAAGAGAGAGAGGGGAAAGCAGGGCAGGCTAAGCTGCATGCCGACGGGGGTTTCTGGGTTCACTGAATCTCCCCTTATATCTGAAATGTGGTTTGGTGCTCCTTATTTGGTTGGATTTATGGGCGCAGAGTGGTAACCACAGAACTCATAACACAGATGTGAACTCTCTCCCTCCTCAAGGTCCACGTGAACCAGACCTAGGAACCCATTTGAGGTGTAATCAGTGTGCTTATTGGGCGTTACTCTACCAGCACTCGTAACATAGTCTACTAATTCCTAAACACTTGAGCTGGCCAGTGTAGTGTTTGAGAGATTAGCATGTTATTTTGCACACCTGGTTGAAATGGTATGCAGATGTTCAGTGCATGATATTGGAGATATGTATCTGATTGGATGTGCATGGCTTTATTGGCACTCATTGGTTGTTGGCCAGAGTATTCAAGGGTGCAGATGGACTCTTATGTTGTATTCACTGTCATTTTGGAAATAAACCGTCTTTGTGATGTTAATGCTTTATACTGTCGAGTTTCTCTTTGCAATAACTAAAAAGAACCTGCTTCCTTTAACATGGGATGCAACAGTTTGTGTCACGGTGTGGGGTGTAGAGGGAACAAGACGCTGCGGAGTTGCACTGGAACATAGTTTATTAACTTAAACTAGTATTGATACAACCAAGACAAGAAACGTGTACTTACTAGGACTAGACACTCCTGATACATCCAGTGACAATGAATGAATAATGACCCACACAATGGTGTGAGTCCTCACAGCTTAAATAGAATCCCCAATTAGAGACAACGCATAGCAGCTGCCTCTAATTGGGGATCCAAACACAAAACATACATAGATCTAGTAATACTAGATCTGTCAGGCTCTGACCATGGCTACATAGAGGAACCAAAGGCCTCCCTATGGCCAGAGCCTGACAGTACCCCCCCTCTAAGGCGCGGACTCCCGGCCACGATAACAAATGAAATAAAATAAAAAATGGAATAGGACCCGGTGTGGCGAACGGCTCCGTCCATGAAGCGGGGGAAGACGACTGGTCCTGGACTTGGCACCGGTGGTGCGGACTACTTCGGTACTGGAGCGGAGCAGATGTCCGGACCCGGATTGGGCACCGGTGGAGCGGACTGCTCTGGTGCGGGAGCAGAGCAGAGGTCCGGACCCGGATTGGGCACCGGTGGAGCGGACTGCTCCGGCATGGGAGTGGAGCAGACAACCGGACCCGGACTGGCACCGGTGGAGCGGACTGCTCCGGCACTGGAGCGGAGCAGACGTCCGTATCTGGATTGGGCACCGGTGGAGCGGACTGCTCCGGCACTGGAGCGGAGCAGACGTCCGGACCCGGATTGGGCACCGGTGGAGCGGACTGCTCCGGCACTGGAGCGGAGCAGATTACTGGTCCCGTATCCAGCCTTCTCCCTGGAGCAGGCCTGTATGCCGTGCCCAGCCTGGGCACCGACGCAGAGGTGAGTTCCAGCCGTGTAGTTTGGCTGGCTGCCGGCCCCAGACTGGGCACCAGGTGTGAGTCCTCACAGCTTAAAAAGAATCCCCAATTAGAGACAACGCATAACAGCTGCCTCTAATTGGGGATCCAAACACAAAACATACATAGATCTAGTAATACTCTAACCAAAGGCCTCCCTATGGCCAGAGCCTGACAGTTTGGCGACGAGGTACCAGACTTTTTGTCTGAAGGGGAACAGAGCGAGAAAGAAAGTGCTAGCTCCTTCGAGACAGTCTGTGTAGAAAAGCTATCACCGAAGATGGCATTCGACAAGACCAAGGATTTCCACTTCGAGGAAAGTTAGAAAAGTTTTGAAGCCTATTTGGAACAGTATTTTGAAGCTAATGGGCTCAAGTACGAGGATGATAAGTCGGAAGCCATTTTTCTGACGATTGTTGGCAGAAAGACTCATTTGTTAATGGACTTGATATGGCGCCACAGATATCAAGTGAAAAAAACGTTGACAGGGTTGGTCGCCCTGTTGAAAAGTACCGAGGATGAATTTTATTGCTGAAAGATGCAAGTTTCATGCAAGTAGTCTACTCAAGGGAGAGTCGATTAGTGAGTACTTAACTTTAAGTTAAGAAAGTTTGGTCAGTTTCTTGAAGAGTCATTACGTGATAGATTTGTGTGCGGTGTTAAAAGTGTAGAGCTGAGAGACCGTTTACTGAATGTAGCTCACACAAAATACTTAACATTAGCACTTGCTGTCGATATGGGATTTTCTTTTGAGGTAACAAAGAAAAGTGCACAGCAGTTTTCACGAAAAACTTTTAAAGCAAATGCAGTCGAGAAGAAAAGCGTTGCCAAGAAAACGGAGGCAACAGGTTAACCATGCTATCGTTGCGCGGGAAAACGGCAGAAGCCAGAGGGTGTTGGGACTGCAAGAAGAAAGGACACATAGCCGGAGCACGCCAATCGCATCAAGTGGGAATCCATGATACAAAGCAAGTGAAATGGAACAAGCACCTGGATGCTACTGAGGGAGAGGCCTCCTTACTGAGGCTGCAGGAAGACGAGAGGAGCAACGGTGATCATCACCAGGGAAACGCATACCAACGAGAGAGAGGAAAAGAACATCATTGCAACAGCGATGAGCATTGCGTCGCACTCAAGCGCCAGAGTGATGAGCGTTACATATCACCTGAGAGCGATACATCTGATAAAGGGACATCAGCTGTTTCCACAACTGACTATGAGCTGGGTAACGTTAAAGGAACTGAACTCTTTTCATTAGATTACTCCATTACTCCAGTTAACTACAGTGAATGGGCTGCTCTAATTGTGTGTATACCGAAAACAGACAATACTGTAAGAATCTGTGGAGATTACAAGGTAACTATCAACCCGTGGCTGGAAATAGGTCAGTATCCGTTACCAAAAATGCAGGACTTGTTCACTAAGCTGACAGGGGGTGAGAAGTTCACAAAGCTGGATTTGTCACAAGCATACCAGCAAGTACCGTTAGAGGAGAGCTGGAAGCACTATCTCACCATTAATACGCATAAGGGGTTGTTGAAGGTCAACAGGCTTCCTTATGGTGTTGCCTGTGCACCAGCTATTCTTCAGGAAATTATGGATCAGATCCTACAAGGTATAGATGGGTAATTTCCTATCTTGATGATATACTTATCACAAGGCGTGACACAGAAGAGCACATGAGAACACCACAGAACTCAGGTCTTTTCTTTTGTTACTTAACAATTATGGTAAATTCATTCCAAATCTGTCTACCACAGTTAAGCCTATGACCGTGCTACTTCAGAAAGTAAAATGGGAATGGTCACAGAAAAGCCAAAGTAATTTAGAGGAAGCTAAGAGACATCTAGTTACTAGCCAGGTGTTAGTTCACTACAACCCGGAGCTATCGCTCATACTAGCCTGTGATGCTTCACCAGTAGGTGTAGGTGCAGTGATTTCTCACAAAATGAAGGATGGTTCTGAGAAACCTATAGCATTTGCCGCTAGGATGCTTACCAAAACAGAAAGGAAGAAGCACTAGGACTGGTGTTTGGAGTTATGAATTTTCATGAGGAAATGTACCTTGCTGACAGACCATAAGCCTCTTCTTACGAGTCTTGGTCCTAAGACAAGTGTCCCAACACTTGCAGCAGCTAGAATGCAACAATGGTCTTTGATTTTAGCAGTTTACACATATGAGATACAGTACAAACCGTCAGAGCAGCATGGCAATGCAGACGCGTTGTCCAGACTCCCACTGAGTGATTGCAGATCCAGTGTATAGGATCATTTATAGATGATTTGCCGATCACTGCTAAAGATATAGCACTTGAAACTGAGAAACATCCTGTATTGAAAATGGTTAAGCAGTATGTCATGTCAGGTTGGCCAAACCATGTACCAGATGAAGTCTTTAAACCTTATGTCAAAAGAAAGTTTGAACTTACCATTGAGGATGAGTGTATTCTTTTGGGTTACAGGGAGGTGATTCCACAAAGCCTGCCAAGCAGACTATTGGCAGAACTACATGACAGTCATTGGGTTAAAGTTAAGATAAAATCCTTAGCTAGAAGTCTTCTCTGGTGGCCTACACTTGATGAAAATATTGAAACTTAAGTAAGTCTCTGTGACATATGCAAGCAGCAGCGTAGCATGCCTGCAAAAGTGCCAATACATACAGTTTGAAGTCTGAAGTTTACATACATACAGCAAAACGTATTTTTCAACCACTCCACAGATTTAATGTTAACAAACTATATTTTTGAAAGTCTGTTAGGACGTCTACTTTGTGCATGACACAAGTAATTCTTCCAACAATTGTTTACAGACAGCTTATTTCACTTAAAATTCACTATATCACAATTCCAGTGGGTCAGAAGTTTGCATACACCAAGTTGACTATGCCTTTAAACAACTTGGAAAATTCCAGAAGATGTAGTCATGGCTTTAGAAGCTTCTGATAGGCTAATTGACATCATTTGAGTCAATTGGAGGTGTACCTGTGGATGTATTTCAAAGCCTACCTTCAAACTCAGTGCCTCTGCTTGACATCATGGGAAAATCAAAAGAAATCAGCCAAGACCTCATAAAAAAATATGAAATACCACGTTCATCTGTACAAACAATAGTGCGCAAGTATAAACACCATGGGACCACACAGCCGTCATACTGCTCAGGAAGGAGACGCATTCTGTCTCCTAGAGATGAACGTACTTTGTGCAAATCAATCCCAGAACAACAGCAAAGGACCCTCTGAAGATGCTGGAGGAAACATGTACAAAAGTATCTATATCCACAGTAAAATGAGTCCTATATCGACATAACCTAAAAGGCTGCTCAGCAAGGAAGAAGTCACTGCTCCAAAACCGCCATAAAAAAGCCAGACTACGGTTTACAACTGCACATGGAGACAAAGATCGTACTTTTTGGATAAATGTCCTCTGGTCTGATGAAACAAAAATAGAACTGTTTGGCCATAAAGACCATCGTTATGTTTGGAGGAAAAGGGGGAGGCTTGCAAGCCGAAGAACACCATCTCAACCGTGAAGCACAGGGGTGGCAGCATCATGTTGTGGGGGTGCTTTGCTGCAGGAGGGTCTGGTGCACTTCACAAAATAGATGGCATCATGAGGAAGGAAAATTATGTGGATATATTGAAGCAACATCTCAAGACATCAGTCAGGAAGTTAAAGCTTGGTCGCAAATGGGTCTTCCAAATGGACAATGACCCCAAGCATACTACCCGAAACGTTTGACCCAAGTTAAACAATTTAAAGGCAATGCTACCAAATACTAATTGAGTGTATGTAAACTTCTGACCCACTGGAAATATGATGAAAGAAATAAAAGCAGAAATAAATAATTCTCTCTACTATTATTCTGACATTTCACATTCTTAAAATAAAGTGGTGATCCTAACTGACCTAAGACAGGGAATTAAATGTCAGGAATTGTGAAAAACTGAGTTTAAATGTATTTGGCTAAGGTGTATTTAAACTTCCGACTTCAACTGTACATGGAAATGGGCATCAGGTCTATGAAATATAATTTTATTTAGACTTTACAGAAGACCAAAAGCAAATGTTTTTGGTTGTTATGGATGCTTATGCTAGATGGCCAGAAATTGTAAACATGCAGAGTACTACTTCAGCTAAAACTGTTGAGGTACTCAGAAATCTGTTTGCATCCTATGGTCTGCCCCAGGAAGTAGTTACAGATAATGGCCCACTGTGAAATGAAAACATTCTTAAAATTGAATGGTATCAAGAATACCACGTCACCTGCATATCACCCAGTGGGTTAGCAGAAAGGCTAGTGCAAAATCTTAAGAAGTCGCTAGCTAAGAACAGAGCAGTAGGTGGTATGACGTTACAGCATTGTGTTGCTAACTTCCTATATGGCTACCGCAACACACCACATACCTGTACACGCAAAACGCCAGCAGAGCTGTTCTTAAAGAGACAGGTTCGTACACAACTGTCCCTGGTCAAACCACAGTTCTCGCCAAGGGAACAGACTGAGGGGTCACAAGTCAACAGTGACAAACCACAGAAGGTCAGATCCTTTTCTGTTGATCAATAGGTCTTGGTAAAGAATTACAGGGTTCTGGGTCCTGTTAATGTTGGGTCCTGTCAATGTTGAGGGTAACTTTGTGAAAAGACGTGAATCAGATGTTGAACTTCAAGCAAAGGAGACAAGATGATGCACTTGCACAGGGAGATGGTTCTCTTTATGTAGGAGGATCTTGGGACTATGATGTTGATGACATTGATATGGACATTGAGATGGACAATGCAATCAATGTGCCTCAGAGCACAACTGCTCAAGCAGCTGAGATGCCTCCACCACAGCCTCAGAATGTTGTTCTGAGACCCCGTGCTGTCCGTAACAAACGCCCACCACAGAGGCTGAACTTGTAAAAGGACTATTGGAAAAAATATATATAAACAAAGAAATGTAGCAACTTGTTTTGAAGAATCTTGTTACCTGTAAAAGGAAAGTTAAAATGCTGTAAATTAGTTTTGTTCTCAGGGATTGTAAAAAATAAAAGAACAGAGCTGTAGTGCTTGAGAGATAAGTAGCATGTTATTATGCACACCTGGTTAAAATGGTATGCACATGTTCAGTGTGTGATATTGGATATATGTATCTGATTGGATGTGCATGGCTTTATTAGCAGGCCCTCATTGTCTTCATGATGTTAATGCTTTATACTGTCGAGTTTCTCTTTAACCAGGGATGCAACAGCCAGGTCCCATGGACCATGTTTCATGGTAACTACTATTATTATACAAACAAGGAGCGATGATGGTCCAAAGTGAACTGGCTTCAATTGGCGTCCATTTTGTGGTGATCTTGGATGAGGCCCCTGGATGAGGGCGTGGTGCCATCCCAGCTGCCACCCTCTCCACTCGCACATACCAGGCAGACAGGCCATAACCACACCCTCTCCTGTTGCTGAGATCCGGGGCATCTTGCTAAGCGTTGTTAATCAACTGGGGTGCAGGTGGTCTAGTCTTGTGCACCAGACCTCCTCCACAGCAATAGCCTAGGGACAAGGTTACAGGTGGTCTGACCAGAGAGAGGGGGTGAGAAGGAAGAGAGAGAGAGAGAGAGAGAGAGAGAGAGAGAGAGAGATGAAGATAGAGAGAGGGGGGAATACATATTATGATATAATTAAATAGGCTACTGGCCCAAAGGACATGAGTGTGATTTGGGCCAGTCTAGGCCTTCTTTGTTCTCATTCCCTTTCTTGGCTGAAAATGCATACTGTACAAATGGTTATCTCTCCTCTATGATGAAGGCAGATGTTATAATGATACATTGCTAATGATTCAAAACAATACATTTTCTGGTGATTTCCAGACTTAACTAAACACATTATGCCTTTCCAGATTATATTGACAAAAGTACATACTGTAAAACTACTTAAGTGAAACATGATCCGTAGAACAATAGCTGCCTTTAGGAAAAATGGGTTATTAAGTTATTATGGCCTATTAGTGGAGAAAATTGACACTTTATTGGATAGATATGAGAGCCAGCTGAATTTACAACATGAAATGAAGTGTGAATAAAGGGGAAAACCGAGAGAGCGAGGGCTGAGGTAAGTCTTTAGTAGACAAAGGACCTGTATAGGAGTGAACAGTTGTACGCTTGTTACGTTTTTACAATGAAGGCAATTATATAAACATAAACATCCACAGAATCCTTGCTAAACAACAGGAAAATACATTACAAACAGTAATTGAGACTGAAATGCTTTCTGCCTTAAAAAGGAGACCACACAGTAAGATTGTGTTGGACGTTTTTTCTTTAACAAAGAAAAACGCCAATAACTTCTTAAACTCTGACGCCCTTTGGTGGCAATGTGGCACCATCAACGCAAAATATTGTATACGACCCTCAAAGTACATTTCAAAATTATAAGTCATCCAAACGTATGCTTAGTGCTGTGGGATTCTGATAAAGGTGTCAGAAACAATGTGTGGGGAATAAGAGATTTGAAAGTCTAGGTTTCAAATAAAATATGCAAATATTGGTGTTCCTAAAGATACATTTTTTAAATATAAAATGAGGAGATTGCCAGCACTACGATTTGAGTTTGATATCCGAAAAGACAAGGACTGTAGCTTCCAAATTAAAATGTAACTTTTTTATTTTCCCGATAAAACTCACCGCAAACTCGGCGGACGCAGTACAATCATAGGAAAAGAGTCATCTGAATCACTCAGTGTTAAAAGTTAATCCGCCCTGCTGGGCCTGTGTAAGCCTGGGCAAGCTGTAAATATACAGACATTTTAGTGTTCAGCTCCCCCTCAGACCCAGCAGGTCACCGTTGAAATGCCAAGCACTCCCTCTACAACAACAGCATCATTCACTAGGCCAAGATATAGCAGCTCGGAGTCAGGGGGGGGGGGGACGGGGAGGGAGAGGAGGATAGCTTCACCTCTACCTGAGGTTCTTAAAAGGCAATCCAGGAAATATATTTTCTCTGCAAAGGTATGGAGGGAAAAAAGGTGAGAAAGAAAAAGAGATTGGGGAAATTCCAGTAGGAATTGAAGGTGGAGCATGTTTGGTAGTTTTGGGTAGAGAGTTGAGGATGTGGTTTGGCCTGACAAAAATAAGGGGGAGATTTATATTCTTTAGAGGAGACAGCACACATATTTGAAAGGCGAGTAGTTGGTGACCCTGTCTCCCTCACCCTAACCCCCACTAGTATTCTAATGGCACTGGGAATATGTATGGACCGCTGGGAGAAAGAGGTGTGCTGCCCTGTGCAAGAGGGAAGGAAAAAAGTCACAAAGAGTGAGAGAGGAGAGAGAGGGGTGAGTAGAGAGACATTAATGTGGTCGAGAGCTATAAGAAGGGGAGAGAAAGGCAGAGGACAGGGAGAGAGAGAGGGATAAACAAGGGGCTTCTAAACAGGGGGCTCCGGGATACGTACAGTGCCTTCGGAAAGTATTCAGACCCCTTGACTTATTCCACATTTTGGAATTCAAAATGTATTAAATAGATTTTTGATCTCACCCATATATCTACACAGCCCTGAGTCAATACATGTTAGAATCACCTTTTGCAGTGAGTCTTTCTGGGTTTCTCTAAAAGGTTGGCACACCTGGAAAGATGCGTAACATTTGCGTATTATTCTTTAATAATTCTTCAAGCTCTGTCAAATTGGTTGATCATTGCTAGACAGCCATTTTCGAGTCTAGCCATATATTTTCAAGCCGGTATAAGTCAAAACTGTAACTCGGCCACTCAGGAACGTTCAATGTTGTCTTGGTAAGCATGTTGTCTTGTATATTTGACCTTGTGTTGTAGGTTATTGTCCTGCTGAAAGCTGGATTTGTCTCCCAGTGCCTGTTGGAAAGCAGACTGAACAGGCTTTCCTCTAGGATTTTGCCTGTGCTTAGCTCTATTCCATTTGCATTCATCCTGAAAAACTCCCTAGTACAGACTGAAAAACAGCTTCTATCTCAAGGCCATCAGACTGTTAAACAGCCATCACTAGCACCTTAGAGGCTGCTGCCCTACAGTATATACATAGACTTGAAATCACTGGCCACTAATAATGTTTACATACGGCATTACTCATCTCATATGTATATACTGTGTTCTATTCTACTGTATTTTAGTCAATTCCACCCCCACATTGCTCATCCTAATGTTTATATATTTCTTAATTCCATTCCTTATTTTAGATTTGTGTGTATTGTTATATTACTTGTTAGATATTACTGCACTGTTGGAGCTAGAAAAACAATAATTTCGCTACACCCGCAATAACATCTGCTAAACACGTGTATGTGACCAATAAAATTTGATTTTATTTAATTTGGTCTTTGTGGTTGAATCTGTGTTTGAAATTCACTGCTTGACTGAGGAACCTTATAGATAATTGTATGTGTGGGTTACAGAAATGAGGTAGTCATTCAAAAATCACGTTAAAAACACTTATTGCACACAGAGTGAGTCCATGCAACCTATTATGTGACTGCTTGATACCAATAGGTGCCCTTCTTTGTGAGACAACGGAAAACAGTTCCAGCCCGGACACCGTCTGTCACGGTGCGTATATAAGGGACGATATACGGAGCGCTGATGGAGTGACATCCTTTTTATTTATGAATGAGATATACTCACAAAGCATTCAAAAATAAAGAAGGAGAGAGAAAACGAAACTAAACAACAAAACACGGTGACTTGCTGAGTTCTGCCACATGCAGACAAACAGAAACAAACAATGATCCACACACAGGTGGATTTGGAGGACAGCTAAATACTCCCCCCAATCAGAGACAACTCTAGACAGCTGTCTCTGATTGGGGATCATTAATCCTCCCTCACTGAAGTGAGGACTGGGTTGTGGCTCAATCCACTCCCCCAGATGGGAGTAGCGGCTTCACCACTACCCAGCCCTCACAGTACCCCCCCTCCAAGGTGCGGGCTCCCGACCGCGCTTGATCTCCCCCCAAAAAATGTCACTAAACCAGGAGGGGAAATGGCGGGGTACTGAGGTGGTTGCTGGTGGGGGCTCCGGTTCCGGCCTCGGGCGTGACGCAGGCAGTGACAGCTGCTCTCCTCCCCCCTCAGTACTCCCGCGATTCACCAAGTCCTGTCTGGACCCTGGTGTGGGAGCCCTCGACCCTGGAGAGGGGCTGATGTCCTTCCCCGGCTCGGGCACCGGTGGAGCGGACTGCTCCGGCACTGTAGCGAAGCAGACGACCGGCCCCGGACTGGGCACCGGACTGCTCCAGCACTGGAGCGAAGCAGACGACCGGCCCCGTACTGGGCACCGGTGGAGCGGACTGCTCCGGCACTGGAGCGAAGCAGACGACCGACCCCGGACTGGGCACCGGTGGAGCGGACTGCTCCGGCACTGGAGCGAAGCAGACGACCGGCCCCGGACTGGGCACCGGTGGAGCGGACTGCTCCGGCACTGGAGCGAAGCAGACGACCGGCCCCGGACTGGGCACCGGTGGAGCGGACTGCTCCGGCACTGGAGCGAAGCAGACGACCGGCCCCGGACTGGGCACCGGTGGAGCGGACTGCTCCGGCTCTGGAGCGGAGCAGACGGCTGGACCCGGATTGGACTCCGGGCTGCTGACCTTCACTGGAGGCCTCGGGGTTGCTGACCTTCACTGGAGGCTCAGGGTTGCAGACCTTCACTGGAGGCTCAGGGTTGCAGACCTTCACTGGAGGCTCAGGGTTGCAGACCTTCACTGGAGGCTCAGGGTTGCAGACCTTCACTGGAGGCTCAGGGTTGCAGACCTTCACTGGAGGCTCAGGGTTGCAGACCTTCACTGGAGGCTCAGGGTTGCAGACCTTCACTGGAGGCTCAGGGTTGCAGACTTTCACTGGAGGCTCAGGGTTGCTGACCTTCACTGGAGGCTCAGGGTTGCTGACCTTCACTGGAGGCTCAGGGTTGCTGACCTTCACTGGACGATAATGGGAGTATTCCTCCTCGGTAATTTTCCCCATACCGAGGAGGATATCTCCCAATGTCAGGCTCCGTTGCGTCCCGGACGGGTGGTGGATCATTCTGTCACGGTGCGTATATAAGGGACGATATACGGAGCGCTGATGGAGTGACATCCTTTTTATTTATGAATGAGATATACTCACAAAGCATTCAAAAATAAAGAAGGAGAGAGAAAACGAAACTAAACAACAAAACACGGTGACTTGCTGAGTTCTGCCACATGCAGACAAACAGAAACAAACAATGATCCACACACAGGTGGATTTGGAGGGCTGCTAAATACTCTCCCCAATCAGAGACAACACTAGACAGCTGTCTCTGATTGGGGATCATTAATCCTCCCTCACTGATGTGAGGACTGGGTTGTGGCTCAATCCACTCCCCCAGATGGGAGTAGCGGCTTCACCACTACCCAGCCCTCACATCGTCAGAAGAGCAGCTATGCAGATGTTGGCTAAAACGGATCTGTTGCAACTATTGCCTTAGAAAGCTGCTACTTTTTACAACAATAATCAAAAAACACTTAAGGGCAGTTTCTCTGAGAGTAAGCTTAGTGCTTGGACTAAAATGTTACTTCATTAGACATTTACTTGCATGCTTAATTGGAGTCTGGGAAACCAGCCCTTAGGTTTATATAAACTGGTCAAATCAGGAAGAGGCCAAATCTTTTCCTTTTCTTAATATTCTAGATAAGTCTAATACTGCTATTAATAACTGTGATAGCTAGATACACCACATTACCAAAAGTATGTGGACACCTGCTTGTCGAACATTTCATTCCAAAACCATGGGCATTAATATGGAGCTATAACATCTCCACTCTTCTGGGAAGGCTTTCCACTAGATATTGGAACATTACTCTGGGGACTTCCATTCAGCCACAAGAGCATTAGTGAGGTCGGACACTGATGTTGGGCGATTAGGCCTGGCTCGCAGTCGGCGTTCCAATTCATCCCAAAGGTGTTCGATGGGGTTGAGGTCAGGGCTCTGTGCAGGCCAGTCAAGTTCTTCCACACCAATCTAAACAAACCATTTCTGTATGGACCACGCTTTGTGCATGGGGTCATTGTCATGCTGAAACAGGAAAGGGCCTTCCCCAAATTGTTGCCACAAAGTTGGAAGCACAGAATCTTCTA
The DNA here is from genome assembly GCA_023634145.1 of Thymallus thymallus. Lineage (NCBI taxonomy): Eukaryota > Metazoa > Chordata > Actinopteri > Salmoniformes > Salmonidae > Thymallus > Thymallus thymallus. Next base: position 31,102,760 of record CM042389.1, on the reverse strand, counting down.
GAATGTCATTGTATGGTGTAGCGTTAAGATTTCCCTTCACTGGAACTGATGGGCCTAGACCAAACCATGAAAAACAGCCCCAGACCATTATTCCTCCTCCACCAAACTTTATAGTGGGTACTATGCATTGGGGCAGATAGAGTTCTCCTGGCATCCGCCAAACCCAGATTTGTACGTCGGACTGCCAAATGGTGAAGCATGATTCACCACTCCAGAGAACGTGTTTCCACTGCTCCAGAGTTCAATGGCGGCGAGCTTTACACCACTCCAGCCGACGCTTGGCATTGTGCATGGTGATCTTAGGCTTGTGTGCGGCTGCTCGGCCATGGAAACCCATTTCATGAAGCTCCCGATGAACAGTTCTTGTGCTGATGTTGCTTCCAGAGGCAGTTTGGAACTGGGTAGACGATTTTTACGCGCTATGCGCTTCAGCACATGGCGGTCCCGTTCTGCGAGCTCGTATGGCCTACCACTTCGCGGCTGAGCCGTTGTTGCTCCTAGACGTTTCCACTTCACAATAGCAGCACTTACAGTTGACCAGGGAAGCTGACTTATTGGAAAGGTGTCATCCTATGACGGTGCAATGTTGAAAGTCCCTGAGCTCTCCGGTAAGACCATTCTGCTGCAAATGTTTGTCTATGGAGATTGCATGGCTGTATTCTCAATTTTGTGTCAGCAACGGGTGTGGCTGAAATAGCCGAATCCATTAATTTGAAGGGGGTGTCCACATACTTTTGTGTATATATAGCATCCAACATGTCAAAGCGCATTCGCCATGCTTCCGTAATCACTTTGACTAATCACTTAAACATTGTCTCATCATGTCCTGTGCCCTGGAGCGGGAGATAGAGGCAGCGAGCTCCGTAGTCCGCGGGCTCCGGGGCTGCTGGTAGGGGTGTGTTGAATCTGTGTGACAGGGACCCAGTGGGAGTGGGCGCCCCTCTGTCCCTCTGTTAATCCTCAGCAGAAAGGGCCTGCATTTAGGCTGTGATACGCTTAATCCGGGGGTTGTTTTGTTCACAAAAGAGCCCAGCACTTCCTCTGGCCTGGGAACTTCCGCTGGGTGGCTGGGGGTTGGCGTGGGTTGCCAGTACAAACATGCTACAACCATGAACACAACACGCCCACAGAGGCCGAGATTGAACAAACACTGTATATATACACAGTCGTGCACATATGTGTGTATGTGCATATGCACAGGCGCGCACACACACAAACACACGCATATATGCACAGACAGACACACACAAACACTTCATACAGTTCATACAGTCCTAATGTGGCCAATCAAAACAAGCTACAAGCTGCCCATGTACACAAGGGCCAGAGAGAGTTACCACACACACACACACACACACACACACACACACACACACACACACACTGTCCCCGCAGTCAGTGACTGAAAGCCTGAATAGAGTAAAAATAAACTCAGAGGACAGAAAAAGAAAGAGAGAGATCAAACAATATTGTGACAGAGACACACCGTTTACAAACAGGAAGACAGTGTCTGTGTCCCCAATGGCACCCTATTCCCAGTATAGTGCACTACTTGTGCCGAGGTCCCATAGGGCTCTGGACAAAAGTAATGCGCTATGTAGAGAAAGGGGTGTCATTTGTAACGTAAACAGTGAAAAGAAAGCCTTTATTTTGTAGATTATTTAGATGTTCCATGGAGTTCCCAGGTTGACTTTCACACTGTGTACATAGTGTGTGGGTAGATGCACGTTTCACAGGACAATACTGGTTGACGACGCACTATCCTACACAGCAAATTGGCCAGTGTTAACAAGTGTTAATTTTCTTGGTGTTACATTTTTTGTTCTAAGAGGTGTTGATTTAAGAGTTGTTTTTACACCCTCTGTGCTAATATAACTCCCAGGTGAGAGTTACTGTACCAGGTTGGGCAGTGTTGATTGAGCTTCCGGTTTTAAATTGAAACGTCCTTTTCATCGGTGCAAGGGCAGCTAGAATTGCGCAACAGTGTTTTAATATATTTTTAAATAAGTTAGCTGGTGGCCAAACTTGGTATATTGGCTAAGTGAATGGTCAAGATCTTTGTTTGTAGATATAGCTACATCTGCGAAGTTTAGATTTAGAAGGTTGCTAGTTAGCTAACGTGGTTAGTTTACATTAGCACTAGATTAATTAGCTATCTAGCTAAATGTTAGCGGGAACTTTATCTCAAGTTCATTAGTTCGCAAAAATTATCAAACTATTAAGATTTGAGAAAATGAATCGAAATCCAAAAGGATCAGAGTTAGGCTGTACCGTTAGGTGATTTCAACCATGTGCGTGTTGAGTTCACGAGGCCAACTAACATTAGTGGTGCAGGACGTGCATGGTGTTAATTTGAGCCTTGTTTGGTGCAGCATGTAGCTAGCCAGGAAGGGAAGGTAACAACATGGCTAATATCTACTAATTGGTTCTTCAAAACACATATAACTAAGAATGTTTGTCTGGCCAAAAAGTCTTAGATAGCTAGCTACAACACCGACCTCAACATCATGTAACTTAGCGCTAACGTTAGCTAGCTAGCGCACGTGACCAGATGTGATAGGGTTCTCCTCTGTCAAATAGATTAACATGTCGATGGTGTGTGCTTATTGTTAATCACAGACGTGTTCAAGCCAATACAGCTTGAAATGTATTGGCCAGTTTATCTGTCCTATAGATTTGAGTGGTGGTGGTAACTGTTTGTAGCTAGTTAGATGGCTAGCTAGTTTGGTCTTGTTGGTTGATTTCTTATTGCCTTGCCAAGCCCCAGATCCGCAGGCAGGCAGACACCTGTTACAAAATAAGTTTGGACTTCCCTCTGCATTACAAATACACATTTTTGCTGATTCCCAAACTGTGGTGGAGGAGGATGCCCTGTGGATCAGACCTGTGCCTCACAATAATGATATCAAATAACATGAATGTATAGATTAACTGTTTTGATCCATTGTTTGTGCTCAGACTTTTCTCCTGCAGTCTGTTTGACACCTAGTTCGTTCACAGACACATTATCTCAGACCACAGGCTCCCAAGTGGCGCAGTGGTCTAAGACACTGCATCTCGGTGCTAGAGGCGTCACTACAGACAACCTGGTTAGAATCCAAACAGTATCACAACCGGCTGTGATTGGGAGCACAATTGGCCCAGCATCGTCTGTTTGGCCGGTGTAGGCCGTCATTGTAAATAAGAATTTGTTCTTAACTGACTTGCCTAGTTAAATAAAGGTAAAAAAATATATATATATATAAAAAATACATTAAAAAATCCCTCATGTCAAATATTTAGACCTGAGATCTACAGAAAGACCGTCTAAAAAGGCCAACACAACTTCAGGAGATGAGGCCATTGACTCCGCAGCAGCAAAAGAGGAATAATGATAACTGATATTAGATGTTGCTAATCCCATTCCTGTGTTTGCTCTTCGTGGAGATTCCGACAGCATAAATCAACGCTAAATTGTTTAACTTTCCTCTTGTCTTAATAGATGGTCCGATAAGCCTAGTAGACCTGGTGGGCCAAGCTGTATTAGAAGAGTACCAGACAACCAACACATTGGACCACAGAACCAGGATGATGTCCCATCTTAGTCAGCCACATGGAAGAGATGCATGGGTAAGCTTCTCATTAGCCAATCTGGCCACAAACAATGGATCAAAACAATCAAACTATACATTCATGTTATTTGTCATCATTATGAGACTGTAGAAAGATACAGTACCTTCATCAACAAAACTGTAGATAAACATATTTGGCATGTATGCTTTACTGTTTTGGAGCAGGGGCTTCCCATTCGTCAACAGAGAGAACGTTATGCTCTTGGAATTGTGACCCTCATTCCTTCGTTGAGAGATCCTTTTTCCGCCAAAGGCTATGTAAGTGCTGGTAGAGCATGCTTGCTTTCATATTTTGACACTTGTTCTGTGCACTGAAAGTTGCATCCAACAGTCATAGAATCAAGTCTAAAAATAATAACCATTTGACTACCATGTTGGTCACCTTTTCCCACATCTAAGGAACACTTTGATGATCCTGACATGGGAAAAGGATATCTGAATTATCACCTGAAGACGGTATCAAGGAAGACCTCACGTCGACCACTCAAGAAGAGTATTTCACCCCAACAAATCTATCAGAAGATGGAGGTGTTCCAGTATCGCCAGGAGCCAGTTTATAGTCCAGACAGAAGCACATATGTCCTCACAGTCTTTCCCAGGTTTATGGACATCAAAGGATTGGTGAGTGATGTAGTATGTAGTACTGTATGTCTTGGAATCAGAACTACAGCCAATTTGTCTGTTTGAGAACATGATTTTGTGTTGGTCATGAAGTTGAGTTGATCCCCTCCTTGAAAAGTGGGACACTGTACTGAAGCCTAAAGTCATCAAATTGGCAAAATCCCTGACTACGACCACAGATTTGCGTCGCCTCCTGAAGTCTGCAGAAAAACTGCCAGAGAATCACAGTGAAACCAGTAAGTGGATTCTCTTGTGGGTAGTGCAATGTTTCAAACTCAGCGATATTGTTTTATGTCATTTGGGGTGTTTGCCTTTTCTTGCCCTCAAACTGGGACAATGATATGTCCTCCCTGCTGCTGCTGCTTCATCTCCTCCCACCACCAGCAGGAGGGAAGAGGACCAAGATCAGTGCCAGTGATGCTGTGGGCAGACTAGTTTACTTTCATAAGGTAAGATGATACAGTAATTGTTGTATAATTTATTTTTGGTGTTGTCTCTTCATTGTCTTAACATGTGGAGAATGACCCATTGTGTGTTGCAGTCATTCTGCAGCATTGAAGACCATCTTGATGGGAGCCATGGTTTACAGCCATACCTCCTTGCCATCGCAAGAAGACAGAGCAAGATTGACAACTACTACATGGTGGTGGACAAGAGGCTTGTTCCCTGCCAGGCAACTAGTGGTCTGTGTGCGTTTGATGAACTGTTCAAAGCCCACTTTTGTCAACTTCTACACATTTGTGAAGACAACCATCTACAACATTGATGTAGGCAAAACAAGAGAGGCCACTAGCATGATAGAGTTGAGGACCCAACTTCTTGACTAGATTAATGTATGTTATGGTGCTATTCTGCAGTCCAGTCAGAAGCGCCACAAATGGGTGGCGACATTGGTGTCCCACATGATAGCACTCAAAGGGATTGTTTTGAGAAGAATGGACAGAGTCTTGCTAAAGATATGTGACTACGTCATTGCCAAGTTGTAAGCTAGTGGTGTTGCAAGTAGTGTTGTGTCAACAGTAATGAGTGATTTAGACGATCTTACTCCTGGGCTGAACTCCCAAATTAAACTAGATGTTCTGTCACTTATGATAACCCCTCTACATCTGCTGTAAAGGATAGTTTTGAGAACTTTGAAAACCCATTTGCCAGTTTTAAGCACAGAAACCAAGAGAACAAAGTACTTCAACAAAAAATGGGGTGTTGTGGAGCCAGTAGAAGTAGTGTTGGGAGTTAGATGTGATAGATAGATAGATAGATAGATAGATAGATAGATAGATAGATAGATAGATAGATAGATAGATAGATAGATAGATAGATAGATAGATAGATAGATAGATAGATAGATAGATAGATAGATAGATAGATAGATAGTTTCCTATACTGGAAACATTGACATTCATGTGTCATAATTCTGAAATCTGTAAGTTATTTGAAAATGCACCTAGGGATACATCTGTGGAAGACACTTAGAGTGGCAAGAAAAAGTAAGTGAACCTGAATTTCTGCGTAAATTGGTTATAAAATTTGATCTGATCACAACAATAGACAAACACAGTCTGATTAAACTAATAACACAATGGTACGTTTTCATGTCTTTATTGAATACACCATGTAAACAAAAAAAAGTATGTGAACCCTTGGATTTAATAACTGGCTGACCCTCTGGCAGCAATAACCTTAACCAAACGCTTTCTGTAGTTGCGGATCAGACCTGCACAACGGTCAGGAGGAATTTGACCATTCCTCTTTACAAAACTTTCAGTTCAGCAATACTCTTGGGATGGCTGGTGTGAACCGCTCTCTTGAGGTCATGCCACAGCATCTCAATCGGGTTGAGGTCAGGACTCTGACTGGGCCACTCCAGAACAGGTATTTTCTTCTGTGGAAGCCATTCTGATTTGTTGTCCTCTTGCATCACCAAACTTCTGTTCAGCTTCAATTGGCAGACAGATAGCCTTACATTCTCCTTCAAAATGTCTTGATAAACTTGGGAATTCATTTTTCCGTCAACGATAGCAAGATGTCCAGGCCCTGAGGCAGCCCCAAACCATGATGCTCCCTCCATACTTTATAGTTGGGATTAAGTTTTGATGTTGGTGTGCTGTGCCTTTTTTCCGCCACACATAGTGTTCCTTCCAAACAACTCAACTTTAGTTTCATCTGTCTACAGAATATTTTGCCTGTAGCGCTGTGGAACATCCAGGTGCTCTTTTGCGAACTTCTGTGGTTTTTTTTGGACAGCAGTGACTTCTTCCTTGGTGTCCTCCAATGAACACAATTCTTGTTTAGTGTTTTACGTATCATAGACTCGTCAACAAAGTGTTAGCATGTTCCATAGAGTCTTTAGCTCACACTCTAGGGTTCTTATTAACCTCATTGAGCATTCTGCACTGTGCTCATGCAATCATCTTTGCAGGACGGCCACTCCTAGGGAGAGTAGCAACAGTGCTGAACTTTCTCCATTTATAGACAATTTGTCTTACCGTGGACTGATGAACATCAAGGCTTTTAGAGATACTTTTGTAACCCTTTCCAGCTTTATGCAAGTCAACAATTCTTATTCTTAGGTCTTCTGAGATCGCTTTTGTTCGAGGCATGGTTCACATCAGGCAATGCTTCTTATGAATAGCGAACTCAAATGTTGTGAGTGTTTTTTATAGGGCAGGGCAGCTCTAACCAACATCTCCAATCTCGTCTCATTGACTGGACTCCAGGTTTGCTGACTCCTGACTCCAATTAGCTTTTGGAGAAGTCATTAGCCTAGGGGTTCACATACTTTTTCCAACCTACACTGAGAATGTTTAAATTATGTATTCAATATAGACAAGAAAAATACAACAATTAGTGTGTTATTAGTTTAAGCACAATGTGTTTGTCTATTGTTGTGACCTAGATGAAGATCAGATCATATTTTATGACCAATTTATACAGAAATCCAGGTCATTCCAAAGGGTTCATAGTTTTTCTTGTCACTGTATGAAGACTTCGTGATGGAAGTTACTTTAAGACTCGTCCCTTGTTCTCAAAACATAGAACCAACATAGAAACATAGATCCAATTGTACTATGATGACTTTGAAACTGCCAACCCGCTTGGATCCAAGTGTGGTTTTCACAAGATAGGTGCCATTTATTTTGTCCTCAAGAATCCTCCACCCAAGTTGAACTCTGCTGTGATGAATATTAATTTAGTGTCATTATTTAATTATCAAGATCGATAGAAATATGTATTTGATGCCATTCTAGAGCCCTTGGTTAATGATGTTAAATAGAGGGAGAGGGATGGTGTAAATTAGCATTTTCAATTTTCAACTCACAACCTGCCAAATGACTGGAGACAATTTGGGGATGCATGCAGTCCTTGGTTTCACAGAGTCCTTCAGTGGTCATTACTTTTGTCGGTTCTGTTTGATAGAAAAGTCTAACGCTCAGATGGTATACAGTGAGAACGACCATAAGATTGTCTTGCGTGGTAAAGATCAATTTGAAATGCACTAAACATCTTGCAGCACTTCCATGTTTGTAGTAACTTTTCTGTGGACATAATGCATGACATTCAGTGGTCTAAGACACTGCATCTCAGTGCTAGAGGTGTCACTACAGAGAACCTGGTTCGAATCCAGACTGTATCACAACCAGCTGTGATTGGGAGTCCCATAGGGTGCTGCGCAATTGGCCCAGCGCTCAGTTTGAGTTAAAATAGTTGTTTGAATATGTCTATGAAAATTATATTTGGAAACATGCGCTTTTCTCTACGTGGAAACTACTCAACACAATCTACGGAGCACAAAAAACATCCAACTAATGTCAGCATAGAGAACAGTGGAAATAGCACTTAATTCTATTCAAACTCTGTGTCTTGTGAGAAACGTTCACTTGATTGGAACTGGAATTTACTGCTCAGCTTACTGCAAATAATCAACATAGTTTTTTCCCCCTTGTATCTGAAGCATTTGATAATTGAACATCGTACACTTTTCAAACAGTTGTACCCACATAAAAACGTAAAACTCAAACATCACTTTACGATACATTACCTAGCATGCATAAGACAAATCAGCCCTTTATTACATATGTAGAGAATGAGGTTTGAGGCAAAGCACAAACTCTTTAAGAACACCCTCAAAACTTCAAGAACATGAAGTCCCTTGACAAAAAAACTATTTGCTATAGGCCATCACTGGGAGACTTCACCATTGAGACATACTGAGTATGGACCGATGAAAGCATTTTCCCTGGATGATTTTACTGGTGGTGAGGAGTTGGCAGCGTCACTTCAGGTCACGATGCAGAAAGCTGTTTGCAGTAAGATGGGTTGAATATTAATAATTACCATGCATTCACTGTGTGTGATGGTGTTGATGATGATGACAAAGTTGTAGTAAAAGTTAATGATCTGAAAGGTTATTAAGCCTTTTGTCTTTCAAAGTGCTGATGGTGCTGGTAGGAACCTTTAGCCTTTATGTTGTTCCTGATGGTGCTGATAGGAACCTTTAGCCTTTAGCTGATGGCATCAGCCCAAGGGTGCTGAGGGTCTGTGCTGACCAACTGTTTGGAATACTCCAGCGTCTCTTCAACCTTAGCCTGAGCCTAGAAAGGGTCCCTGTGCTGTGGAAAACATCCTCGTCCCAGTGCCCAAGAAGGCGCACCCCACTGTCCTGAATGACTTCAGACCTGTAGCGCTAACATCCCACATCATGAAGACCCTGGAAAGGTTAGTCCTCGCTCACCTCAGACCCCTGGTGTGTTCATCAATGGACCCCCTGCAGTTTGCATACCAGCGCAACATCGGGTGGATGATTCAATCATCTACCTTCTGCAGAGGGCCTACTCTCACCTGGACAATGCAGGTTGCACTGTGAGGGTTATGTTTTTTGACTTCTCCAGTGCCTTCAATACCATTCAGCCCCTGCTACTGGGTGAGAAGATGAGGAGGGTGAAAGTGGAAGCACCCTTAGTCTCCTGGGTCACGGACTACCTGACCGGTAGGCCACAATTTGTGCGACTACAGAGCTGTGTGTCAGAACGGGCAGTTAGCAACACAGGGGCCCCCCAGGGAACGGTCCTGTCCCCCTTCCTGTTCACCCTCTACACCTCAGACTTCAGATATAACTCTGAAACATGCCACCTACAGAAGTTCTCGGATGACTCTGCTATTGTGGGGTGCATCAGGGGTGGGCAGGAGGAGGAGTACAGGAGCACAATCAGTGACTTTGTGTTGTGGTGTGAGCAGAACCACCTTCAGCTCAACATCAGCAAAACAAAGGAGATGGTGGTGGACTTCAGGAGAACCAAGGCACAACTGACTGCAGTCCCTATACAGGGGATGGATGTGGAAATGGTTGGGTCATACAAGTCCCTGGGAGTCCATATGGACAACAGGCTGGAATGGGCCGGTAACACCGGGGCCCTGTACAAAAAGGGCCAGAGCCGACTCTACTTTCTGAGGAGGCTCAGGTCCTTCAAAGTGTGCAGTAAACTACTGCATACCTTCTACCAGTCTGTGGTGGCCAGTGCCATCTTTTTTGCAGTGGTGTGCTGGGGAGCAAACATCAAAGCCGGTGATGCTTCTCTGGTAAATAAGCTGATCAGGAAGGCTAGCTCTGTCCTGGGGATGAGCCTTGACACTCTAGAGGAGGTGGCGGAGAGACGGATCCTGGCCAAACTGCTGGCCATCATGGACAACGTCACCCACCCTCTGCACGCTATGGTTATGACGCAGAGGAGCACTTTCAGTCACAGACTGATCCCACCACGGTGTGCCAGAGAGCGCTACAGGAGGTCCTTCCTGACAGCAGCTATTATACTATGTAATACCTCACCAGGGTGCCGTGCCGTCGGCAACATAGATCTGGAACTGTTGGGGTGCTAGGACCTAGTTTAACAATTATGCATCCATCCGTGAGTAACTCTGGTCCGTCAGCACTGATCCACTCAGGACCTATTTATTCATACAGGTCTGTATATACATACTCATGTACAGTTGTTATATCATATCACGTGCAATATTGCTAGTAATTCTTGGACCTAACCTACGTAGGCATTCACTCAGGAATGCATATTAGTATCCTGTCAATTGCACCTTTTCTCATTGCTTTTAGTATATCGAATGTGCAATACGTGCAGTTGTCTGTAATTAAACCCTGCGCACTAAGGACTGTATTTTAAGGGAATTACTATTATTACCCCAAATGATATCATACACACATTTAGCTATTAAAGTATCTCTTCCTGTAATTTACCTGTACAGTTTGTGTAAACATGCAAGTATTCACTTATCTGTAAATATAACTGTATACCTAACTGTACAGCTAATTTAACCATGCAAAATTTTCACTTACCTGTTCACTTACCCAGTCTGTCTATTAAGTAAACTATTATTACCCTCGCTCATATCATACGCATTTTTAGCTACTGAAGTATTTCTCTGCCATCGACCTGTATAGTATAGTTAACCATCCAACATCCACCAATGTATAGTGTACATATTCAGCCAACCACTCATACTATGCAATGTCTTTTTATAGCTTTTTTTTGCACTCCAGATATCTTGTATTTCTATACTTTTTCATACTGCCGCTCTATGTATCATGTACCGTGTATCTGTCTTTTGTGTACTTTCGTTGTGGCATTTTGCACCTGCCCTGTGTTTTGTTGTAGCTGCTTGACAATGAAATTTCCCCCACGGGGGATCGATAAAGTATCTATCTATCTATCATCTATCTATCTATCTATCTATCTATCTATCTATCTATCTATCTATCTATCTATCTATCTATCTATCTATCTATGTTGTTCCTGATGGTGCTGATGAGAGCCTTTATGTTGTTCCTGATGGTGCTGATAGGAACCTTTAGCCTTTATGTTGTTCCTGATGGTGCTGATGGGAGCCTTTATGTTGTTCCTGATGGTGCTGATGAGAGCCTTTATGTTGTTCCTGATGGTGCTGATGAGAACCTTTATGTTGTTCCTGATGGTGCTGATAGGAACCTTTAGCCTTTATGTTGTTCCTGATGGTGCTGATAGGAACCTTTATGTTGTTCCCGATGGTGCTGATGGTGCTGATAGAGCCTTTATGTTGTTCCCGATGGTGCTGATGGTGCTGATAGAGCCTTTATGTTGTTCCCGATGGTGCTGAGGAGAGCCTTTATGTTGTTACTGATGGTGCTGAAGAGAGCCTTTATTTTCCTTTGATTGACATGATGGAGTAATAGTCAGATTATTAAACACTACCAAAAGGGTTAGATTAACACTGAGTGTCCCTCTATAAACACAGGATGAGTGTTGGAAAAACCCAGGTATGTCTGATGTATCGATTTTCCTCTCTGGAGCGCTGTTTATTCAGTTCTGGCTCCTCCACATCCATTCGGAAACACGCTTGTCAGTCCCAAGCCGGGAATGGTAGAACCCAAACGCAAGACGCCTGCAGACCTGCACACAGCAGCCACATTGTTCAGCTAGTACCCTCTGTGAAAAGGTTTCTACCTGGAACCAAAAAGGTTATACCTACAGTTGTACCAAAAAGGGTTCTACAAATGGTTATCCTATGGGGACAGCCAAATAATCCTTTTAGGTTCTAGAAAGCACCTTCTTTTCTAAGAATGTAGGCCTCTTGACTCTCTGGATAGCATGGTCTGTCTGGAAGTCAGTCAGCATTGGGTCAGGAACAGAGATGGATAGCATGGTCTGTCTGGAAGTCAGTCAGCATTGGGTCAGGAACAGAGATGGATAGCATGGTCTGTCTGGAAGTCAGTCAGCATTGTGTCAGTAACAGAAATGAATAGCATGGTCTGTCTGGAAGTCAGTCAGCATTGGGTCAGGAACAGAGATGGATAGCATGGTCTGTCTGGAAGTCAGTCAGCATTGGGTCAGGAACAGAGATGGATAGCATGGTCTGTCTGGAGGTCAGTCAGCATTGGGTCAGGAACAGAGATGGATAGCATGGTCTGTCTGGAAGTCAGTCAGCATTGGGTCAGGAACAGAGATGGATAGCATGGTCTGTCTGGAAGTCAGTCAGCATTGGGTCAGGAACAGAGATGGATAGCATGGTCTGTCTGGAGGTCAGTCAGCATTGGGTCAGGAACAGAGATGGATAGCATGGTCTGTCTGGAAGTCAGTCAGCATTGGGTCAGGAACAGAGATGGATAGCATGGTCTGTCTGGAAGTCAGTCAGCATTGGGTCAGGAACAGAGATGGATAGCATGGTCTGTCTGGAAGTCAGTCAGCATTGGGTCAGGAACAGAGATACAGAAAAAACTGGAACTGAGTCGGGAGAAAATATATTATGTGATAAAATGTAAATGAGATCCATATTGAGGTGATTGACACAGGTAGTTCTATGTTTCATACACCCTATATCTATATCTTTTTCTTTTAGAAAGACTGAACCCTCATTAGATAATAATATATATTTTTTTTTGTTTAACCTTTATTTAACTATGCGAGTCAGTTAGGAACTAATTCTTATTTACAATGACGGCCTACCCCGGCCAAACCCGGACGACGCTGGGCCTTTTGTGCACCGCCCTATGAGACTCCCAATCACGGCCAGTTGTGATACAGTCTGGATTTGAACCATGTTGTCTGTAGTGACGCCTCTAGCACTGAGATGCAGTGTCTTAGACCACTGAACCACTTGAAAAGTTATAGAAGAGGTTGTGTCTTTGTCTTATATGGATTTAACAGAAAATTGTTGGGTGAGCCAAGCCAAGTATTTATACAGGAGGGGGAGGCCCCCACATCGTTGTGTTGGCATGGGCCCTCGTGTGTGTTGTCCAGTGGTCCACCAGTTCATGACAGGCCCAAGAGTGTGTGTCTGTGTCTGGGAGACACACACACACACACACACACACACACACACACACACACACACGGATTGGACGATTGTGTGAGTGAGGTCTGGGGGGAAACCGTGGCTAATGTGGGAGAGGAACACTGGGTCCAATATGGCTCCAGTCAGCGCCAGTGTTCCCTTCCTGGATAATTCGCCTGTCACTCTAACCTATTTCCCAAGGACAGTATGTGGCTGCGTCCCAAACGGCTCCCTATTCCCTTTATAGTGCACTACTTCAAGGTTAGTGCACTACTTCAAGGTTAGTGCACTACTTCAAGGTTAGTGCACTACTTCAAGGTTAGTGCACTACTTCAAGGTTAGTGCACTACTTCAAGGTTAGTGCACTACTTCAAGGTTAGTGCACTATAGGGATAGGGTGCCATTTGGGACGCAAACAGACAGGTCTTAAAGAAAGTGTTTTTTCCCCAAGAGTGATGGGTTTGTTCTAGCTTAGTTCCAGATCTGTGTGCTGTCTTGCCAACTACTTAGTTACTTCATTGCAATGGCCATAGGAGTTGGCAAGACAGCACAAATAGACCTGGAACCACGATAGGTTTGTTCCTTTTACTTCCAGTTGCTTTTCAAGCTTGGCTGCAGACAGGGTGGCTGAAACAGCAAAGATCTGAGCGGGCCTGCTAGACAGATAGATACTGTCCAGGGTCAAACTCACTGACTCACTCCCAGAGTCTGTGGTTAAAACACAACTGTACAAAGAGTGTGTGTGTTTGCGAGTGTGTATTATGTTAACCCAAGACTAGCTGAAGCTCCTTGTAAATAGGAGGGCTACCCAGCCGCTGCTCTGGGTTAAAGGCGTAACAGAAATTACTGTCCCAGCATCAGGAATGGCTTTAACACATCTGCCTTCTAATTGAACGTTCACTTCGATTAGACCTTCGGGCTGAGTGTGTTGGCCCTGCCTGTGCTCAGACCTGGGTAGTGTTCATTAAATAAATAAAAACAATTGACTGAATCTGGACTCGTCCAATGAGAAGTGCAGTATTTGTAATTTTCTGTTGCAAATATTATAATTTTTTACGCCAATTAATGAAAACAAGACTGGCCCAGTGTTAGCCTAGCGCCTAGCTCAGAGCTGGAGGCTAGCCTGCTGACTTGGGTCTGGCTTGGCTCCGCTCTGGCCTGGCCTGGAGCCGCCTGCTGTTGACTCTTTTGGAAGCACAGAGGCCATTTGCATTCATGTTCTGCCAGCTCACATATGACACCTGTCGTCTAGCCCAACTCAAACAAGCCCCGACCACATCAGTGTGTGTGTTAGTTTCATACAGTGTCTGTCTGTGCAAATTTACACTTCTATTTGTGCTTGTGTGTGCTTTGGAATGGATTGTGTGAGCAAGCGCCTGTCCGCGTGCGTGTGTCGGTTCGTCCGTTCAAAGAAATAGCCCTAAAACCCCATTCTCCATTCTCACGGTTCCCTGCAGGCTGGCCTGTACATGATATGCATAGAGAGAAAAGCACAAACGCAAAAAATAAATGATATTTCATCCTTTTATTTGTTTGAAACAAAGTAAGAGTATCAATAATAAAAGAAAGAGCAAAAAAGCTATAAATATCAGTGACAGACAAACAGGCGTACAGTAATGTTTGCTTCACAGGAATACAACCAGATTATGTTCATGGCGTGAATGAGCCCAATCCTCGGGAGTGAAGCAGCAACTTTCAGACTCTCCTCAACTTCACCGAGTCTAGATCAGTAAACAGTCTGATCCCAAATCAGTACTGAGGAGAACCATGTCCTGTGCTGGGTTAGGAAGCCCTGCCATAATATAAGGTGAAGGCTACTGCTGCTTTCTGTGGAGTGAAAGTCAAACGCATCATGAAATCAAAGTTACACTGAAATTAACGTTCCCTGTAACTAAGATTTCTGAGTCTTAATCAACTGGATTAAATAGTTCACAACTAAATAGAGAACATCCGTAGTTAAATAGAAACCCTGCGTATTATGGCTAAAACTGACATCTATCAAACTGTATTCAGATATAATAGCATCGACGAGGTGCCTAAAGAAAGTATTCATACCCTTTGACTTATTCCACATTTTGTTGCGTTACAGAGGGAATTCATAATTTATTAATTAGATGTTTTTTTCCCTCACACATTTACCCACAATACCCCAGTAAAAACATGTTTTTAGAAATGTTTTCAAATGTATTATAAATGAAATAGGGAAATCTAATTTACATAAGTATTCACACTCGCATCAATACATGTTTAGAATCACCTTTGGCAGGGATTACAACTGTGTCTCTAAGAGCTTTGCACACTGGATTGCCATTTTCAAGTCGTGCCATAGCTTTTCAAGACAATTTAAGTCAAAACTGTAACCAGGCCACTCTGGAATATTCAATGTAGTCTTGGTAAGCACCTCCAGTGTATATTTGGTCTTGTGTTGTAGGTTATTATCCTTCTAAAAGGTGAATTTGTCTCCCAGTGTCTGGTGGAAAGCAGACTGAACCAGGTCTTCCTCTAGGAAAAAAGTTTAAGTCATGACCCCTCCGTCCTTGACTTTCCCTAAATAAGTCTATATAACACTCTGTCAGTGTTATAATCTTAATATCACAAACAAAACTGGAGTTATAACCAGTTAACTGGAGTTATAACCAGTCTTTTCACCCCGTTGCCCGCCTTCTTCCTACAGTAGGGCCTGCTCCACTCCTTCTCCCGACAGTAGGGCCTGCTCCACTCCTTCTCCCGACAGTAGGGCCTGCTCCACTCCTTCTCCCGACAGAAGGGCCTGCTCCACTCCTTCTCCCGACAGAAGGGCCTGCTCCACTCCTTCTCCCGACAGAAGGGCCTGCTCCACTCCTTCTCCCGACAGAAGGGCCTGCTCCACTCCTTCTCCCGACAGAAGGGCCTGCTCCACTCCTTCTCCCGACAGAAGGGCCTGCTCCACTCCTTCTCCCGACAGAAGGGCCTGCTCCACTCCTTCTTCCTACAGAAGGGCCTGCTCCACTCCTTCTCCCGACAGAAGGGCCTGCTCCACTCCTTCTCCCGACAGAAGGGCCTGCTCCACTCCTTCTCCCGACAGAAGGGCCTGCTCCACTCCTTCTCCCGACAGAAGGGCCTGCTCCACTCCTTCTCCCGACAGAAGGGCTTGCTCCACTCCTTCTCCCGACAGAAGGGCCTGCTCCACTCCTTCTCCCGACAGAAGGGCTTGCTCCACTCCTTCTCCCGACAGAAGGGCCTGCTCCACTCCTTCTCCCGACAGAAGGGCCTGCTCCACTCCTTCTCCCGACAGAAGGGCCTGCTCCACTCCTTCTCCCGACAGAAGGGCCTGCTCCACTCCTTCTCCCGACAGAAGGGCCTGCTCCACTCCTTCTCCCGACAGAAGGGCCTGCTCCACTCCTTCTTCCGACAGAAGGGCCTGCTCCACTCCTTCTCCCGACAGAAGGGCCTGCTCCACTCCTTCTCCCGACAGAAGGGCCTGCTCCACTCCTTCTCCCGACAGAAGGGCCTGCTCCACTCCTTCTCCCGACAGAAGGGCCTGCTCCACTCCTTCTCCCGACAGAAGGGCCTGCTCCACTCCTTCTCCCGACAGAAGGGCCTGCTCCACTCCTTCTCCCGACAGAAGGGCCTGCTCCACTCCTTCTCCCGACAGAAGGGCCTGCTCCACTCCTTCTCCCGACAGAAGGGCTTGCTCCACTCCTTCTCCCGACAGAAGGGCCTGCTCCACTCCTTCTCCCGACAGAAGGGCCTGCTCCACTCCTTCTCCAGACAGAAGGGCCTGCTCCACTCCTTCTCCCGACAGAAGGGCCTGCTCCACTCCTTCTCCCGACAGAAGGGCCTGCTCCACTCCTTCTCCCGACAGAAGGGCCTGCTCCACTCCTTCTTCCGACAGAAGGGCCTGCTCCACTCCTTCTCCCGACAGAAGGGCCTGCTCCACTCCTTCTCCCGACAGAAGGGCCTGCTCCACTCCTTCTCCCGACAGAAGGGCCTGCTCCACTCCTTCTCCCTACAGTTGAAAGTGCCGTGCCCACTGGTTATCACCTCGATAATTGCCGTAAAAAACTGAAGCTAAAGTATATAAAACATTAAGAACACCTGCTCTGACCAGGTGAATCCAGGTGAAAACTATGATCCCTTATTGATGTCACTTGTTAAATCCACTTCAATCAGTGTAGATTAAGCGGAAGAGACAGGTTAAATAATCTGGGAAACAAATCCACATCAGGCAGCAGGTGAGCGAGTGTTGGAGAATGTGGTGATGAGGTTTGTGGAACCTTATGTTGGCAAGGGGAGCAATGCCACCATGGACAATTTCTTCACGTCACGGTCATTAACCATGTTCCGATCCAACCTTTTTATGTGCATGTTGGATAAAAATGTCATGACATGCCTGATGTAAACATTCTGGTGACATGATCATCAATGCTTGGCTGCCGTTTGGCAAATAAAAATATACTTCCTCTTTTGTCCATAATAATCTCATCATGTAGACTATACCCGAATTGTATGTGCGAGCTGTTGCCTAGAGCCACATGCCAATATCAGACTAGCCACAATTCCTATATATTGCAACATTTCTTGTGAGAAAACCATCAGTAGAGTTGAAAATGCAATGGAAACCCATTTGACTTGTATTTTACATTTAACAGCAAAAGGTATGTTTATGTGCAGTACGTCATCACACACAGCCTTTTATCTGTAACAAGTCAATTTGATGGAAACACATCTCTGGTGGGAAAATGTGCACATTGTTTTTGTGCTGATTTTAGAATATTTGCATGAAAATCTGTCGCCAATTGGATGGAAACCCAGCTAGAGGTGAACAAGTTGCTTGCAAAGAAAACAAGCCTGGCTGGCACAATGAACAAAGCGAGAAGGGAACTCCCTCTGCCCAAAATAAGGCACTGCTG
The DNA here is from genome assembly GCA_023634145.1 of Thymallus thymallus. NCBI lineage: Eukaryota > Metazoa > Chordata > Actinopteri > Salmoniformes > Salmonidae > Thymallus > Thymallus thymallus. The sequence continues at coordinate 31,084,822 of CM042389.1, read as the reverse complement.
TTGTACTCCCTAAAAAAGGTGCTGATGACAAGACATCTGGACAAAAAGAGACTATTACGCACTACAACCAAACAAAGGTATGTCAAAGTGTGTCAAGAAAGTGAAAGTTACTAAGACGTGTTGTCAACTGTTAGGACAAAGGGATTACAGATCCCATTGAGTGAAGATGCACTATTTTTGACTGCTGTCATAAACACTTTCATTAATTAAAACACTGTTGTTGCTCTTGTGCTGATTTTCACTATGTTCAGGGTATTGATGTCTTTTTCATAGGATGCCACCTTTCTGTTCGTCACGTCTGCCCTGCTAGAGCTGCCCCGGTCAACTGTAAGTGCTGTTATTGTGAAGTGGAAACGTCTAGGAGCCACAACGGTGGCAGGCCACACAAGCCACCGTTGTGGATGAATCACACTTCATCAACTGGCAGTCTGACGGACTAATCTGGGTTTGGTGGATGCCAGGCGAACACTACCTGCCCAAATGTATGGGTGCCAACTGTAAAGTTTGGTGGTGGAGGAATAATGGTTTGGGGCTGTTTTTCATGGTTCGGGCTAGGTCTCTTAGTTCCAGTGAAGGGAAATCTTTTCGCTACACCATACAATGACATTCTAGATGATTCTGTGCTGCCAACTTTGTGGCAACAGTTTGGGGAAGGCCCTTTCCTGTTTCAGCATGACAATGCCCCGTGCACAAAGCAAGGTCCATACAGAAATGGTTTGTCGAGATTGGTGTGGAAGAACTTGACTGGCCTGCACTGAGCCCTGACCTCAACCCCGTCCAAAACCTTTGGGATGAATTGGAACGCCGACTGTGAGCCAGGCCTAATCACCCAACATCAGAAATGCTCTGGAGGCTGAATGGAAGCAAGTCCCTGCAGCAATGTTCCAACATCTAGTGGAAAGCCTTCCCAGAAGAGTGGAGGCTGATATAGCAGCAAAGGGGGAACCAACTCCATATTAATGCCCATGATTTTGGAATGAGATGTTCGACGAGCAGGTGTCCACATACTTTTAGTCATGTGGTGTACCATCAGTCTAGCAGAAAAAAAAAGAGCTAATTATTTGAAAATTTAAATTTATGCTCAGCTGTGCCTCGCTACACCAACTGATCTATTTTGTTTATCAAAGCTCGAGTTTTGAAATATAATATGATCTGAGAAGAACGATATTGGCAGGCCAGGCATATAGCCAATATTCTGTGATAATGCGAAAGTGCTCGACTGGTCTACAGTAACAAACTAATCTAAATGCTATTGTGTTATTTACATTTTATTTGCCCTTCATAAACACAACCAAATAAAACACATTGTAATAGCATACGGTATATGACATGTAGTAATTACACTGTTAGAATGTTGCACTCAGAATGACTTCTCATTAGCATACGGTATATGACATGTAGTAATTACACTGTTAGAATGTTGCACTCAGAATGACTTCTCATTAGCATACGGTATATGACATGTAGTAATTACACTGTTAGAATGTTGCACTCAGAATGACTTCTCATTAGCATACGGTATATGAAATGTAGTAATTACACTGTTAGAATGTTGCACTCAGAATGACTTCTCATTAGCATACGGTATATGACATGTAGTAATTACACTGTTAGAATGTTGCACTCAGAATGACTTCTCATTAGCATACGGTATATGACATGTAGTAATTACACTGTTAGAATGTTGCACTCAGAATGACTTCTCATTAGCATACGGTATATGAAATGTAGTAATTACACTGTTAGAATGTTGCACTCAGAATGACTTCTCATTAGCATACGGTATATGACATGTAGTAATTACACTGTTAGAATGTTGCACTCAGAATGACTTCTCATTAGCATACGGTATATGACATGTAGTAATTACACTGTTAGAATGTTGCACTCATAATTACTTCTCATTAGCATACGGTATATGAAATGTAGTAATTACACTGTTAGAATGTTGCACTCAGAATGACTTCTCATTAGCATACGGTATATGAAATGTAGTAATTACACTGTTAGAATGTTGCACTCAGAATGACTTCTCATTAGCATTCGGTATATGACATGTAGTAATTACACTGTTAGAATGTTGCACTCAGAATGACTTCTCATTAGCATACGGTATATGACATGTAGTAATTACACTGTTAGAATGTTGCACTCAGAATGACTTCTCATTAGCATACGGTATATGAAATGTAGTAATTACACTGTTAGAATGTTGCACTCAGAATGACTTCTCATTAGCATACGGTATATGACATGTAGTAATTACACTGTTAGAATGTTGCACTCAGAATGACTTCTCATTAGCATACGGTATATGACATGTAGTAATTACACTGTTAGAATGTTGCACTCAGAATGACTTCTCATTAGCATACGGTATATGAAATGTAGTAATTACTGTTAGAATGTTGCACTCAGAATGACTTCTCATTAACATAGGGTATATGAAATGTAGTAATTACTGTTAGAATGTTGCACTCAGAATGACTTCTCATTAGCATACGGTATATGACATGTAGTAATTACACTGTTAGAATGTTGCACTCAGAATGACTTCTCATTAGCATATGGTATATGACATGTAGTAATTACACTGTTAGAATGTTGCACTCAGAATGACTTCTCATTAGCATACGGTATATGAAATGTAGTAATTACACTGTTAGAATGTTGCACTCAGAATGACTTCTCATTAGCATACGGTATATGACATGTAGTAATTACACTGTTAGAATGTTGCACTCAGAATGACTTCTCATTAGCATACGGTATATGACATGTAGTAATTACACTGTTAGAATGTTGCACTCAGAATGACTTCTCATTAGCATACGGTATATGACATGTAGTAATTACACTGTTAGAATGTTGCACTCAGAATGACTTCTCATTAGCATACGGTATATGACATGTAGTAATTACACTGTTAGAATGTTGCACTCAGAATGACTTCTCATTAGCATACGGTATATGACATGTAGTAATTACACTGTTAGAATGTTGCACTCAGAATGACTTCTCATTAGCATACGGTATATGACATGTAGTAATTACACTGTTAGAATGTTGCACTCAGAATGACTTCTCATTAGCATACGGTATATGAAATGTAGTAATTACACTGTTAGAATGTTGCACTCAGAATGACTTCTCATTAACATACGGTATATGAAATGTAGTAATTACTGTTAGAATGTTGCACTCAGAATGACTTCTCATTAGCATACGGTATATGACATGTAGTAATTACACTGTTAGAATGTTGCACTCAGAATGACTTCTCATTAGCATACGGTATATGAAATGTAGTAATTACACTGTTAGAATGTTGCACTCAGAATGACTTCTCATTAGCATACGGTATATGAAATGTAGTAATTACACTGTTAGAATGTTGCACTCAGAATGACTTCTCATTAGCATATGGTATATGACATGTAGTAATTACTGTTAGAATGTTGCACTCAGAATGACTTCTCATTAGCATACGGTATATGAAATGTAGTAATTACTGTTGGAATGTTGCACTCAGAATGACTTCTCATTAGCATACGGTATATGAAATGTAGTAATTACACTGTTAGAATGTTGCACTCAGAATGACTTCTCATTAGCATACGGTATATGAAATGTAGTAATTACACTGTTAGAATGTTGCACTCAGAATGACTTCTCATTAGCATACGGTATATGAAATGTAGTAATTACACTGTTAGAATGTTGCACTCAGAATGACTTCTCATTAGCATACGGTATATGAAATGTAGTAATTACACTGTTAGAATGTTGCACTCAGAATGACTTCTCATTAGCATACGGTATATGACATGTAGTAATTACATTGTTAGAATGTTGCACTCAGAATGACTTCTCATTAGCATACGGTATATGAAATGTAGTAATTACTGTTAGAATGTTGCACTCAGAATGACTTCTCATTAACATACGGTATATGACATGTAGTAATTACTGTTAGAATGTTGCACTCAGAATGACTTCTCATTAGCATACGGTATATGACATGTAGTAATTACACTGTTAGATTGTTGCACTCAGAATGACTTCTCATTAGCATACGGTATATGACATGTAGTAATTACACTGTTAGATTGTTGCACTCAGAATGACTTCTCATTAGCATACGGTATATGAAATGTAGTAATTACACTGTTAGAATGTTGCACTCAGAATTACTTCTCATTAGCATACGGTATATGAAATGTAATAATTACACTGTTAGAATGTTGCACTCAGAATGACTTCTCATTAGCATACGGTATATGACATGTAGTAATTACACTGTTAGAATGTTGCACTCAGAATGACTTCTCATTAGAATACGGTATATGACATGTAGTAATTACACTGTTAGAATGTGGCACTCAGAATGACTTCTCATTAGCATACGGTATATGAAATGTAGTAATTACACTGTTAGAATGTTGCACTCAGAATGACTTCTCATTAGCATACGGTATATGAAATGTAGTAATTACACTGTTAGAATGTTGCACTCAGAATTACTTCTCATTAGCATACGGTATATGACATGTAGTAATTACACTGTTAGAATGTTGCACTCAGAATGACTTCTCATTAGCGTACGGTATATGACATGTAGTAATTACACTGTTAGAATGTGGCACTCAGAATGACTTCTCATTAGCATACGGTATATGAAATGTAGTAATTACACTGTTAGAATGTTGCACTCAGAATGACATCTCATTAGCATACGGTATATGACATGTAGTAATTACACTGTTAGAATGTTGCACTCAGAATTACTTCTCATTAGCATACGGTATATGAAATGTAGTAATTACACTGTTAGAATGTTGCACTCAGAATGACTTCTCATTAGCATACGGTATATGAAATGTAGTAATTACACTGTTAGAATGTTGCACTCAGAATGAATTCTCATTAGCATACGGTATATGACATGTAGTAATTACACTGTTAGAATGTTGCACTCAGAATGAATTCTCATTAGCATAAGGTATATGAAATGTAGTAATTACACTGTTAGAATGTTGCACTCAGAATGACATCTCATTAGCATACGGTATATGACATGTAGTAATTACACTGTTAGAATGTTGCACTCAGAATTACTTCTCATTAGCATACGGTATATGAAATGTAGTAATTACACTGTTAGAATGTTGCACTCAGAATGACTTCTCATTAGCATACGGTATATGAAATGTAGTAATTACACTGTTAGAATGTTGCACTCAGAATGAATTCTCATTAGCATACGGTATATGACATGTAGTAATTACACTGTTAGAATGTTGCACTCAGAATGAATTCTCATTAGCATACGGTATATGACATGTAGTAATTACACTGTTAGAATGTTGCACTCAGAATTACTTCTCATTAGCATACGGTATATGACATGTAGTAATTACACTGTTAGAATGTTGCACTCAGAATGACTTCTCATTAGCATACGGTATATGAAATGTAGTAATTACACTGTTAGAATGTTGCACTCAGAATGAATTCTCATTAGCATACGGTATATGACATGTAGTAATTACACTGTTAGAATGTTGCACTCAGAATGAATTCTCATTAGCATACGGTATATGAAATGTAGTAATTACACTGTTAGAATGTTGCACTCAGAATAACTTCTCATTAGCATACGGTATATGACATGTAGTAATTACACTGTTAGAATGTTGCACTCAGAATGACTTCTCATTAGCATACGGTATATGACATGTAGTAATTACACTGTTAGAATGTTGCACTCAGAATGACTTCTCATTAGCATACGGTATATGAAATGTAGTAATTACACTGTTAGAATGTTGCACTCAGAATGACTTCTCATTAGCATACGGTATATGACATGTAGTAATTACACTGTTAGAATGTTGCACTCAGAATGACTTCTCGTTAGCATACGGTATATGAAATGTAGTAATTACACTGTTAGAATGTTTTACTCAGAATGACTTCTCATTAGCATACGGTATATGACATGTAGTAATTACTGTTAGAATGTTGCACTCAGAATGACTTCACATTAGCATACGGTATATGACATGTAGTAATTACACTGTTAGAATGTTGCACTCAGAATGACTTCTCATTAGCATACGGTATATGACATGTAGTAATTACACTGTTAGAATGTTGCACTCAGAATGACATCTCATTAGCATACGGTATATGACATGTAGTAATTACACTGTTAGAATGTTGCACTCAGAATGACTTCTCATTAGCATACGGTATATGAAATGTAGTAATTACACTGTTAGAATGTTGCACTCAGAATGACTTCTCATTAGCTTGAAAAAGGGGTCCCTCCAGGCCCGCTGGTTCTAGAGTTGACCCTCCAGGCCCGCTGGTTCTAGAGTTGACCCTCCAGGCCCGCTGGTTCTAGAGTTGACCCTCCAGGCCCGCTGGTTCTAGAGTTGACCCTCCAGGCCCGCTGGTTCTAGAGTTTAGCACTATTATTGCACAGTCCATGCTAATTATTATGCGACTTGCTATGCAAATGTTTACTCCTGAACTTATTTAGGCTTGCCATAACAAAAGGGGTTGAATACTCAATACATTTCAGCTTTTCATTTTTTATTAATTTGTCAAATTTTCTGTGTTTAGGCCAGTGACACAATCTCAATTTAATCCATGTATAATTCAGGCTGTAACACAACAACATGTGGATAAAGTAATGCGGTGTGAACTGCCTACGTGCAGTCGAGCTAAACTTGGTGAGGCTATTGTAGAGTGAAGCAGCGGAAAGCACTTACAAAGACAGCAGGACAGACAGAGACACATGGGTTGTATTCATAAGGGCATACCATCGCAAAACATTTCTTAATGGAAAATGCACACAAGCGTTTCCTATCTGACAAGTTCAGGTAGTCGGTTCATTCCCGTTTCACTCAGTTTTCTTCAATTTGATGCCTAATGAATACCACCCTAGACAGACAGGCAGAGAGACAGACACATTGCACGGTTACGCCCTGTATAGCAGGATCCTCTCAGCGCAGACCTGGCCCACTAGGCCAGCGTACTGCGCCACCTCCATCTCGTCGTTGGAGCCCTTGCGTTTGCGGGCATAGGCAGCGTAGGGCACGACCGTCCGTCTGTACAGCACCAGCACACAACCCAGGTCCTTCAGTACTTGTGCATCACCTGGACAGAAAGACAGACCAGTGGTGAATTCAGTGACGTGAAACATTCTAACATTGAGGATAGAAATAGACTGAATAGAGCGGAGATGATTGATTACATATTCTACCTGACTACGGGTTGAATGTTTTCCCGGTATTTTACAAATGTTTCATGCCGAGAATAAATCACTTTCCTTCCGGGTATTTCCAGACAAAACCGGAAGTGTCATTCTAAAGCTCATATTATATACAGCAGAGTCAGACAACCATCAGATTCGGTTCTAACACCCCCAGAAACAACCCATCGAAAAGCCCCCACCCCATGGCCCAACTAGCAAATCATATCAGTCTGCTGTTGTCCTGATAGTGCAGGGGAAAGGTGGCAGGACATTTTAAATATGTCTGGATAAGAGCTTTGATAAGAATGGAAATTCAAGCCTGATGCTACCTGAGCCATACATTGAAGACATTTTATGAGCCCGAGCCCAAGCCCAAAAAATCCCAAATGATTGTGCCATTATCCAATAGGCTACATAGAACAGGCTATATATATTCATTATCCAATAGGCTACATAAAACAGGCTATATATATTCATTATCCAATAGGCTACATAGAACAGGCTATATATATTCATTATCCAATAGGCTACATAGAACAGGCTATTCCACACAACAGAAAAACCCATAGATGTAGCCTACGCTCTCTTCAGTAAATAAATTAAACTAGCTCCAGTCATCTTTTTGAGTGTGGACTATTACTGTAGGCCTACTGTATTGTATTATACTGTATTATATGTACTGGAATAACACATTTTTCAAACCATGAAGCTGGGAGGAAACATGTGAGGCTGGTGCAGGACATGCTGCTTACAAACATACAATTATAGACTAGTGAATTCGATTTTATAATAATAATATGGCCTAATTATATATTAGGCTAACTTCATAATATAATTAATAATAATATGGCCTATTTTACATGATATATTAGGATAACATCATAATATAATTAATAATAATATGGCCTATTTTACATGATATATTAGGCTAACTTCATAATATAATTAATAATACTATGGCCTATTTTACATGATATATTAGGCTAACTTCATAATATAAATAATAATAATATGGCCTATTTTACATGATATATTAGGCTAACTTCATAATATAATTAATAATACTATGGCCTATTTTACATGATATATTAGGCTAACTTCATAATATAAATAATAATAATATGGCCTATTTTACATGATATATTAGGCTAACTTCATAATATAATTAATAATAATATGGCCTATTTTACATGATATATTAGGCTAACTTCATAATATAATTAATAATACTATGGCCTATTTTACATGATATATTAGGCTAACTTCATAATATAAATAATAATAATATGGCCTATTTTACATGATATATTAGGCTAACTTCATAATATAATTAATAATAATATGGCCTATTTTACATGATATATTAGGATAACTTCATAATATAATTAATAATAATATGGCCTATTTTACATGATATATTAGGCTAACTTCATAATATAATTAATAATACTATGGCCTATTTTACATGATATATTAGGCTAACTTCATAATATAAATAATAATAATATGGCCTATTTTACATGATATATTAGGCTAACTTCATAATATAATTAATAATACTATGGCCTATTTTACATGATATATTAGGCTAACTTCATAATATAAATAATAATAATATGGCCTATTTTACATGATATATTAGGCTAACTTCATAATATAATTAATAATAATATGGCCTATTTTACATGATATATTAGGCTAACTTCATAATATAATTAATAATACTATGGCCTATTTTACATGATATATTAGGCTAACTTCATAATATAAATAATAATAATAATATGGCCTATTTTACATGATATATTAGGCTAACTTCATAATATAATTAATAATAATATGGCCTATTTTACATGATATATTAGGCTAACTTCATAATATAAATAATAATAATAATAATATGGCCTATTTTACATGATATATTAGGCTAACTTCATAATATAAATAATAATAATATGGCCTATTTTACATGATATATTAGGCTAACTTCATAATATAAATAATAATAATATGGCCTATTTTACATGATATATTAGGCTAACTTCATAATATAATTAATAATAATATGGCCTATTTTACATGATATATTAGGCTAACTTCATAATATAATTAATAATAATATGGCCTATTTTACATGATATATTAGGCTAACTTCATAATATAATTAATAATAATATGGCCTATTTTACATGATATATTAGGCTAACTTGTCACGATGTGGGTGTGGGAATGACCAAGGCGCAGCGCAGGGATTATTGTAGTTTGACATCTTTTCTTTATTTTATACTATGTATAGCTCAGAAAGTAATACTATGTATAACAAACACAAAAATGACGAACTACTAAACGAAACTAAAACACGAATTTCAAACGTTACGTTAAAACAAAAAACACAATATTTTAAACGTAACAAAAGGCACACTTACTTCACCGTGACTGCGACATATAATATAACATCAACAACGACCCACACCAGAGTGAGGGACAGACTCAACATATATGGGATCCCTTATTAGAGACAATGCTGTGCAGCTGCCTCTAATTAGGGATCCAACCCAAACCCCACACAGAAACAGAAAAGAACGACACTGTCAGACTCTGACCATAACTACATAGAGAAGCCTATGCTTCTCTATGGCCAGAGCCTGACATAACTTCATATATTAGGCTATTAAACTCTATACCTGAAAGACAATCCTATCTGATCTACACAATACATTTCTATTGGAACACTGGGCCCATTTTAAAGGAAGTATAACTTATAAAGGCTGTATTTATCATACATAAAGGCTTTGTAAGCACTACATAAATGCTTCACTATAAGCATACAGTTGCAGTCGGAAGTTTACATACACTTAAGTCATTAAAACAGATTTTTCAACCACTCCACAGATTTCCTGTTAACAAACTATAGTTTTGGCAAGTTGGTTAGGACATCTACTTTGTGCATGACACAATAAATATTTTACAGACAGATTTTTTCACTTATAATTCACTATATCACAATTCCAGTGGGTCAGAAGTTTACATACAATAAGTTGACTGTGCCTTTAAACAGCTTGGAAAATTCCAGAAGATGAAGTCATGGCTTTAGAAGCTTCTGATAGGCTAATTGACATAATTTGAGTCAATTGGAGGTGTACCTGTGGATGTATTTCAAGGCCTACCTTCAAACTCAGTGCCTCTTTGCTTGACATCATGGGAAAATCAAAAGAAATCAGCCAAGATCTCAGAAAAAAAACTGTAGACCTCTACAAGACTGGTTCATCCTTGGGAGATATTTCCAAATGCCTGACGGTACCATGTTCATCTGTACAAACAATTGTACGCAAGTATAAACACCATGGGACCACGCAGCCGTCATACCGCTCAGGAAGGAGACGCGTTCGGTCTCCTAGAGATGAAAGTGCAAATCAATCCCAGAACAACAGCAAAGGACCTTGTGAAGATGCTGGAGGAAACAGGTACAAAAGTATCTACAGTGGGTAGAACAAGTATTTGATACACTGCCGATTTTGCAGGTTTTCCTACTTACAAAGCATGTAGAGGTCTGTAATTTTTATCATAGGTACACTTCAACTGTGAGAGACGGAATCTAAAATCCAGAAAATCACATTGTATGATTTTTAAATAATTAATTTGCATTTTATTGCATGACATAAGTATTTGATCACCTACCAACCAGTAAGAATTCCGGCTCTCACAGACCTGTTAGTTTTTCTTTAAGAAGCCCTCCTGTTCTCCACTCATTACCTGTATTAACTGCACCTGTTTGAATCCGTTACCTGTATAAAAGACATCTGTCCACACACTCAATCAAACAGACTCCAACCTCTCCACAATGGCCAAGACCAGAGAGCTGTGTAAGGGCATCAGGGATAAAATTGTAGACCTGCACAAGGCTGGGATGGGCTACAGGACAATAGGCAAGCAGCTTGGCGAGAAGGCAACAACTGTTGGCGCAATTATTAGAAAATGGAAGAAGTTCAAGATGACGGTCAATCTCCCTCGGTCTGGGGCACCATGCAAGATCTAACCTCGTGGGGCATTAATGATTATGAGGAAGGTGAGGGATCAGCCGAGTACTACACGGCAGGACCTGGTCAATGACCTGAAGAGAGCTGGGACCACAGTCTCAAAGAAAACCATTAGTAACACACTACGCCGTCATGGATTAAAATCCTGCAGCGCACGCAAGGTCCCCCTGCTCAAGCCAGCGCATGTCCAGGCCCGTCTGAAGTTTGCCAATGACCATATGGATGATCCAGAGGAGGATCCAGAGGAGGATTGGGAGAAGGTCATGTGGTCTGATGAGCATTCTTTGGGGATGCTTTTCTGCAAAGGGGACAGGACGACTGCACCGTATTGAGGGGAGGATGGATGGGGCCATGTATCGCAAGATCTTGGCCAACAACCTCCTTCCCTCAGTAAGAGCATTGAAGATGGGTCGTGGCTGGGTCTTCCAGCATGACAACGACCCGAAACACACATCCAGGGCAACTAAGGAGTGGCTCCGTAAGAAGCATCTCAAGGTCCTGGAGTGGCCTAGCCAGTCTCCAGACCTGAACCCAATAGAAAATCTTTGGAGGGAGCTGAAAGTCCGTATTGCCCTGCGACAGCTCCGAAACCTGAAGGATCTGGAGAAGGTCTGTATGGAGGAGTGGGCCAAAATCCCTGCTGCAGTGTGTGAAAACCTGGTCAAGAACTAAAGGAAACGTATGATCTCTGTAATTGCAAACAAAAGGTTTCTGTACCAAATATTAAGTTCTGCTTTTCTGATGTATCAAATACTTATGTCATGCAATAAAATGCTAATTAATTACTTAAAAATCATACAATGTGATTTTCTGGAAATTACAGACTTCTACATGCTTTGTAAGTGGGAAAACCTGCAAAATCGGCAGTGTATCAAATACTTGTTCTCCCCACTGTATATCCACAGTAAAACAAGTCCTATATCGACATAACTTAAGGCCACTCAGCAAGGAAGAAGTGACTGCTCCAAAACCGCCATAAAAAAGCCAGACTACGGTTTGCAACTGCACATGTCCTCTGGTCTGATAACGACCATCGTTATGTTTGGAGGAAAAAGGGAGAGGCTTGCAAGCCGAAGAACACCATCCCAACCGTGATGCACGGGGGTGGCAGCATCATGTTGTGGGGGTGCTTTGCTGCAGGAGGGTCTGGTGCACTTCACAAAATAGATGGCATCATGAGGAAGGAAAATTATGTGGATATATTGAAGCAACATCTCAAGACATCAGTCAGGAAGTTAAAGCTTGGTCGCAAATGGGTCTTCCAAATGGACAATGACCCCAAGCATACTTCCAAAAATGGCTTAAGCACAACAAAGTCAAGGTATTGGAGTGGCCATCACAAAGCCCTGACCTCAATCCTATAGAAAATCTGTGGGCAGAACTGAAAAGGCGTGCGAGCAAGGAGGCCTACAAACCTGACTCAGTTACACCAGTTCTGTCAGGAGAAATGGGCCCAAATTAACCCAACTTATTGTGGGAAGCTACCAAATACTAATCGAGTGTATGTGAACTTCTGACCCACTGGGAATGTAATTATTCTCTCTACTATTATTCTGACATTTCACATTCTTAAAATAAAGTGGTGATCCTAACTGACCTAAGACAGGGAATGATTAAATGTCAGGAATTGTGAAAAACTGAGTTTAAATGTATATGGCTAAGGTGTATGTAAACTTCCGAATTTAACTGTATGTAATTCTCTATAAATGGTGTGCAAACATAGTGGGAGATTTATGTCACCCTTTACACACCATTTACAGTATGGCAACTTTTTATAGCTATATAAAGCCTTTATAAGTTTGACAAATTTAAAGTTGGACTGTAACATTCTGCTACACCCTTATTAACAGGCCCCAGAGTAAGACTACTGCAATGGAGTCCTATTCGGGGTGTCCAGCAAAGCCCTGGATAAGCTCCAGTACGTACAGGACTCCACTGCCAGTATCCTCAGACGCACTGGAAACACATCACCCCCACCTTCACTGGCTCCCAGTCAAATTCCACATCACCTACAAGATCCTACTCCTAACCTACAAGGACCTCCATGGCCTTGCCCCCTCACACACACGCACACACGCACACACGCGTGCCTGTTCGGCCCTCCTTTTTTTGTAGTCCACAATCAGCTCATTTGTCTTGCTCACGTTGAGGGAGAGGTTGTTGTCCTGGCACCACACGGCCACGTCTCTGACCTCCTCCCTGTAGGCTGTCTCATCATTGTCGGTGATCAGGCCTACCACTGTTGTGTCGTCAGCAAACCTAATGATGTTGTTGGAGTCGTACTTTTCCACGCAGTCGTGGGTGAACAGGGAGTACAGGAGGGGACTAAGCACGCACCCCTGAGGGGCCCCCGTGTTGAGGATCAGCGTGTTGTGTTGTTGCCTACCCTCACCACCTGGGTGCGGCCCGTCAGGAAGTCCAGGATCCAGTTGCAGACCGAGGCGTTTAGTCCCAGGGTCCTTAGCTTAGTGATGAGCTTTGAGGGCACTATAGTGTTGAACGCTGAGCTGTAGTCAATGAACAGCATTCTCACATAGGAGTTCCTTTTATCCAGATGGGAAAGGGCAGTGTGGAGTGCGATTGAGATTGTGTCATCTGTGAGAGAGCCCGAACATGAACCTGATCGAACATCTCTGGAGACCTGAAAATAGCTGTGCAGCGACGGGGATCTGCAGAGAAGAATGGGAGAAACTCCCCAAATACAGATGTGCCAACCTTGTAGCATCATACCAAAGAAGACTCAAGGCTATAATTGGTGCCAAAGGTGCGTCAACAAAGTACTGAGTAAAGGGTCTGAATACTTATGGAAATGTGATATTTCAGATAGGGAGAAAGACAAACCGATCGGGAGTCCCATAGGGCGTCGTCCGGGTTAGGGGAGGGTTTGGCCATCATTGTAAATAAGAATTTGTTCTTAACTGACTTGCCTGGTTAAATAAAGGTCAAATAAAAGACTGAAGCAGGTGTTCCTCTAGGATTTTGCCTGTTTCGTTTAAAAAAATAAAATCCTAAATCCTCGCCAATGACAAGCATTCCCATAACATGATGCAGCCACCACCCTGATTGAAAATATGAAGAGTGGTACTCAGTGATGTGTTGTATTGGATTTGCCCCAAACATAACACTTTGTATTCAGAACAAAAAGTTAATTTCTTTGGCACATTTTTTTTTTCAGTTTTACTTTAGTGTCTTATTGCAATCAGTTTAGTCTTTTTAGATAAAAATTCATGATTATATGGAGATGAGCACTCTTTTTTTGTCCTTTTTTTGTCCTTGAGGACAGGTCAGAGCTCTGTTAGTATCATTCTATCCGGCACTGAAAAGAGGATTGGAGCTCTGTTAGCAGGGACACTGACATTCCTGAGCCTGTCCATCACAGAGCTGACAGCAGAATAGAGCCTACAGGCTATTTCCCCCAGAACACAGCAAAAACAGAGGGACTATTAAACAGCGGTTGCATTCCAAATGGCAGCCTTTTACCTATATAGTGCACTACTTTCGACCAGAGCCCTATAGAAAGTAGTGCACTATAGGGAATAGGGTGCCATTTGGGACACATCCAGCAAGTCATAAACAGAGCTGGAGGATAGAGAGGCTTTTAGCGGCCCAATTAACCTTGCCAATAACACTGTGCAGAGCTGTCACAAGAGAGGTGCCCAGGTCTTTCCTTCTCTCCGTCAGACAATCCAAACATCCGCTCCACTTATAAACAAGACTCTTTCCTCCGTCCTCCTTCCCTCGTTCGCTCACTCGTTCCTCCCATCCAACCCCCTCTCCTCCAGGGCTCCTGCCTGGTGAGCGGCTCCAGATCCCCTCGGTCCGTCAGGACGTCCACTGACATGGGGCCGCGGAGGACAAACTTCTTCCAGGTCAGAGGTCAGGGGTAAAGTGAGTAGTGTCTCTGGAGTGAGAGGGTCAGGACCGAGACGATGGGCTCCGGGGCTTTAACACCCATTTTTATTATCCTTTATTTAACCAGGGAAGTCACATTGAGATTGACATCTCTTTCGAGTGAGCCCTGGCCAAGAATGCAGCATTCAGAATTGATTTGTGGATCCAGAGTGGTCAGTTTCATGTGGTTTCATCAATACAAGATGATCTATCTATAGGGACGTTAGGGCAGAGGTACCATCTAGACTAAAACCAAATGTCTCACTCATTAAACATGTCTAAGCATAATTTACTAACTACTTCTGTCTTTCCTCACCATCCCTCCCATCTCCCCTCTAACAAGGGATTTGGAGGGAAAGAAGAAGGGGAGTGATCTCTCTCAGAATAGAAGGATATAATGATCCAGTCAGGATAGAGCCAGACCTAGTTAGTGGCTCTGACAAGCAGTCTTGGAGACAGAGACTGATAAGAGGACGTGAGCCAGACAGGAAGTCAGACACATGGAGAGAGAGAGGAGGGGGATTATTATGTCAGTGTGTGTAAGAGTGCAATGGTATGGTCTCTATTAAATCAACCCACACGGTGAGTCCAGATAAACATTTAGAATACTAGTCTCTTGAAATTCTTATTTTCTAACTATAGAATGTTTCACAAGAACAATGTTCATCCACTAGGATCAGTGGTATGGTCGAGAGTCTTGACAGATTTTTCCACATTTTGTTACGTTACAGCCTTACTAAAATGTATTAAATAAATACAAATCCTTAGAAATCTACACACAATACCCCATAATGACAAAGCAAACAGGTATTTAGATTTTTTTGCAAATTTATAAAAAATACAAAACAGAAAGACCTTATTGATATAAGTATTCAGATCCTTTGCTATGTGACTCTAAATTGATCTCAGGTACATCCTGTTTCCGTTGATCATCCTTGAGATGTTTCTGCAACTTGATTGGAGTCCACCTGTGGTAAATTCAATTGATTAGACATGAGTTGGAAATGCACACACCTGTCTATATAAGGCCCCACAGTGTCAGAGCAAAAACCAAGCCATGAGGCTTCCATCATTCTTAAATGGAAGAAGTTTGGAACAACCAAGACTCTTCCTAGAGCTGGCCGCCCGGCCAAACTGCGCAATCGGGGGAGAAGGGCCTTGGTCAGGGAGGTGACCAAGAACCCGATGGTCACTCTGACAGAGCTCTAGAGCTCCTCTGCGGAGATGGAAGAACCTTCCAGAAGGACAACCATCTCTGCTGGCCTGAATGGTAGAGTGGCCAGACGGAAGCCACTCCTCAGTAAAAAGCACATGACAACCGGCTTGGAGTTTGCCAAAAGGCACCTAAATACTCTCAGACCATGAAAAACAAGATTCTCTGGTCTGATGAAACCAAAATTGTACTATTTCACCTGAATGCCAAGAGTCACATCTGGAGGAAACCTGGCACCATCCCTACGGTGAAGCATGGTGGTGGCAGCATCATGCTGTGTGGATGTTTTTCAGCAGCAGGGACTGGGAGACTAGTCAGGATCGAGGCAAAGATGAACAGAGCAAAGTACAGAGAGATCCTAGATGAAAACCTGCTCCAGAGCTCTCAGGATCTAAGACTGGGGCGAAGGTTCACCTTCCAACAGGACAACGACCCGAAGCACACAGCCAAGACAACGCAGGAGTGGCTTCGGGACAAGTCACTGAATGTCCTTGAGTGGCCCAGCCAGAGCTCGGACCTGAACCCGATCCAACATCTCTGGAGAGACCTGAAAATAGCTGTGCAGCGACGCTCCCCATCCAGACATTTATATTTTAGTTATTTAGCAGACTCTCTTATACAGAGCGACTTACAGTTAGCTAGTGCAGACATGTTCATACTTTTTTCGTACTAGTCCCCTGTGGGGATCGAACCCACAAGCCTGGCGTTGCAAGTGCCATGCTCTACCATCTGAGCTACATGGTGAGGGAGGTACAGGTGTGCCAAGCTTATAGCGCAATACCCAAGAATCGCTGCCAACAAAGTACTGAGTAAAGGGTCTGAATACCTTTCATTTTTTATAAATTAGCAAACATTTCTAAAAACCTGTTTTTGCCTTGTCATTATGGGGTATTGTGTGTAGAGAAAAAAAATATTTTAATCAATTTTAGAATAAGGCTGTAACCTAACCAAATGTGGAGAAAGTCTAGGCACTGTATGTGTGTGTGTAAAAAAATAAAATTATTATATATACAGTGGGGAGAACAAGTATTTGATACACTGCCGATTTTGCAGGTTTTCCCACTTACAAAGCATGTAGAAGTCTGTCATTTTTATCATAGGTACTCTTCAACTGTGAGTGACGGAATCTAAAAAAAAAATCCAGAAAATCACAGTATGATTTTTAAGTAATTAATATGCATTTTATTGCATGACATAAGTATTTGATACATCAGAAAAACAGAACTTAATATTTGGTACAGAAACCTTTTTTTGCAATTACAGAGATCATACGTTTCCTGTAGTTCTTGACCAGGTTTGCACACACTGCAGCAGGGATTTTGGCCCACTCCTCCATACAGACCTTCTCCAGATCCTTCAGGTTTCGGGGCTGTCGCTGGGCAATATTTTCTATTGGGTTCAGGTCTGGAGACTGGCTAGGCCACTCCAGGACCTTGAGATGCTTCTTACGGAGCCACTCCTTAGTTGCCCTGGCTGTGTGTTTCGGGTCGTTGTCATGCTGGAAGACCCAGCCACGACCCATCTTCAATGCTCTTACTGAGGGAAGGAGGTTGTTGGTCAAGATCTCGCGATACATGGCCCCATCCATCCTCCCCTCAATACGGTGCGGTCGTCCTGTCCACTTTGCAGAAAAGCATCCCCAAAGAATGATGTTTCCACCTCCATGCTTTACGGTTGGGATGGTGTTCTTGGGGTTGTACTCATCCTTCTTCTTCCTCCAAACACGGCGAGTGGAGTTTAGACCAAAAAGCTCTATTTTTGTCTCATCAGACCACATGACCTTCTCCCAATCCTCCTCTGGATCCTCCTCTGGATCATCCATATGGTCATTGGCAAACTTCAGACGGGCCTGGACATGCGCTGGCTTGAGCAGGGGGACCTTGCGTGCGCTGCAGGATTTTAATCCATGACGGCGTAGTGTGTTACTAATGGTTTTCTTTGAGACTGTGGTCCCAGCTCTCTTCAGGTCATTGACCAGGTCCTGCCGTGTAGTTCTGGGCTGATCCCTCACCTTCCTCATGATCAATGATGCCCCACGAGGTGAGATCTTGCATGGTGCCCCAGACCGAGGGAGATTGACCGTCATCTTGAACTTCTTCCATTTTCTAATAATTGCGCCAACAGTTGTTGCCTTTTCACCAAGCTGCTTGCCTATTGTCCTGTGCAAATTAATTATTTAAAAATCATACAATGTGATTTTTGTTTTAGATTCCGTCTCTCACAGTTGAAGTGTACCTATGATAAAAATTACAGACCTCTACATGCTTTGTAAGTAGAAAAACCTGCAAAATCGGCAGTGTATCAAATACTTGTTCTCCCCACTGTATATATATATATTTTTTTTAATACCCTTGCTTTAGAACTTTACCAATGATTGACAGTTGAGGGGTCAGACCTACTGTGTACTAGCCTGTTCTTTGGCGCCGCCCTGAGTGTTAAGCAGCTCCCGTTGTTTGTGCATAAATTGTTGTTTTAGTTCGTCTCTTTTCTTTATTTTTATTTATATTTTGCTACAGTTGAACTATAATAGTTCAGGATGATGGATTTTATGGATTTTATCGCAGCTGAACGTCGACAGGAGTTCTCAACTGTTATTGTTTACAACAGAGCCCAGCTCCTGGATTTAGCCCACGCAGCGCTGCTGCTCCCCAGGGAAAAGTTTGATATTCCGGACGAGTTGAAAAGGCGATGCCGTGGACGTAGGACGGGATTGCAATGTAAGGCAAAGCGGAGGAAGTACAAGTACAAGCCGGCTATACCGTCTGTTATTATGGGCAACGTGAGGTCACTACATAACAAGATGGACGAGCTGGTGGGACTTGTCCGTGGACAAAGGGTCTATCGGGAAGCGAGCCTAATGCTTTTCACGGAGACTTGGCTGAACGATAACGTCCCCATAGAGAACGTCACTATCGACGGTTTCCAGACCATCAGAGCGGACAGGGATCGCGTCTCTTCCGGTAAGAGTAAGGGTGGTGGGCTGGCTTTATTAGTTAACAACAGATGGTGTCATCCGAACCATATTACTCTTAAGGAAAAGTTTTGTAGCCCGGACATTGAACTGTTAGCCGTTAGCCTGAGACCCTACTATTCGCCGAGGGAATTCATGGCGGCAATTGCTGTTATTGTTTACATCCCGCCCTCCGCTGATGCAAACACAGCGTGTGACCTCATCCACTCTGCTATCGCGAGGCTACAGACAGCGCATCCCAGTGCT
This sequence comes from Thymallus thymallus, assembly GCA_023634145.1. Lineage (NCBI taxonomy): Eukaryota > Metazoa > Chordata > Actinopteri > Salmoniformes > Salmonidae > Thymallus > Thymallus thymallus. Next base: position 31,065,200 of record CM042389.1, on the reverse strand, counting down.
TTCTTTGCCATTTCGGGGGATTTTAACCATGCATCCCTCTCTTCAACATTGCCCACGTTCAAACAGTTTGTGAAGTGCCCAACCAGGAATAATACAACTCTGGACTTGTTATATGCTAATGTGAAGGACGCATACAACTCCACTGCACTCCCTCCCCTCGGTAGATCGGATCACAACCTTGTCCACCTCACCCCACTCTACAGGCCTTTGGTCCAACAGCAGCCTGCGACCACCAGGACCATTAGGAGATGGTCCCTGGAGGCGAATGATGCCCTACAGGACTGCTTTGAAACAACAGACTGGGATGTGCTCTGTGAGGCTCATGGGGAGGACATCGATGGACTTACTGACTGCATAACAGACTATATTAATTTTTGTGTAGACAACACTGTACCCACCAGGAAGGTACGCTGTTTCCCAAACAATAAACCCTGGGTCACCAGCGACCTCAAGGCCCTGCTGAATGAGAAGAAGAGGGCCTTCAAGGAGAGGGACAAGGACAATGACAAATTGAAATGCGTCCAGAGGGAGCTGAAGTTGCGGATTGCTGAGGGAAAGAGAGTGTATAAAGAGAAGATGGAGGACAAACTGAGGCAGAGCCAGGTGAGAGAGGTGTGGAAGGGTATGAGAAATATCACAGGCTTCAAAAAGTCAAACAGTGGGCAGACGGAGGGGACCCAGGACAGAGCCAATGAGCTGAACCAATTTTTTAACAGGTTTGATACTGGCCCTGTCCACCTCCCTTCCAGCTCCCCAGACCACACACCCTCACGGCTGTCCCACCCCCACTTTGCTCACAACACCTCTGCTGGGTGCTGAGGGTCTGTGCTGACCAACTGTGTGGAATACTCCAGCGTTCTTCAACCTTAGCCTGAGCCTAGAAAGGGTCCCTGTGCTGTGGAAAACATCCTGCCTCGTCCCAGTGTCCAAGAAGGCACACCCCACTGTCCTGAATGACTTCAGACCTGTAGCGCTAACATCCCACATCATGAAGACCCTGGAAAGGTTAGTCCTCGCTCACCTCAGACCCCTGGTGTGTACATCACTGGACCCCAGCGCAACATCGGGGTGGATGATGCAATCATCTACCTTCTGCAGAGGGCCTACTCTCACCTGGACAACGCAGGTTGCATTGTGAGGGTTATGTTTTTTGACTTCTCCAGTGCCTTCAATACCATTCAGCCCCTGCTACTGGGTGAGAAGATGAGGAGGATGAAAGTGGAAGCACCCTTAGTCTCCTTGTTCACGGACTACCTGACCGGTAGGCCACAATTTGTGGGACTACAGAGCTGTGTGTCAGAACGGGCAGTTAGCAACACAGGGGCCCCCCAGGGAACGGTCCTGTCCCCCTTCTACACCTCAGACTTAAGATATAACTCTGAAACATGCCACCTACAGAAGTTCTCGGATGACTCTGCTATTGTAGGGTGCATCAGGGGTGGGCAGGAGGAGGAGTACAGGAGCACAATCAGTGACTTTGTGTTGTGGTGTGAGCAGAACCACATTCAGCTCAACATCAGCAAAACAAAGGAGATGGTGGTGGACTTCAGGAGAACCAAGGCACAACTGACTGCAGTCCCTATACAGGGGATGGATGTGGAAATGGTCGGGTCATACAAGTTCCTGGGAGTCCATATGGACAACAAGCTGGAATAGGCTGGTAACACCAGGGCCCTGTACAAAAAGGGCCAGAGCCGACTCTACTTTCTGAGGAGGCTCAGGTCCTTCAACGTGTGCAGTAAACTACTGCATACCTTCTACCAGTCTGTTGTGACCAGTGCCATCTTTATTGCAGTGGTGTGCTGGGGAGCTAACATCAAAGCCGGTGATGCTTCTCGGGTAAATAAGCTGATCAGGAAGGCTAGCTCTGTCCTGGGGATGAGCCTTGACACTCTAGAGGAGGTGGCGGAGAGACGGATCCTGGCCAAACTGCTGGCCATCATGGACAACGTCACCCACCCTCTGCACGCTATGGTTATGACTCAGAGGAGCACTTTCAGTCACAGACTGATCCCACCACGGTGTGCCAGAGAGCGCTACAGGAGGTCCTTCCTGCCGGCGGCTATTAGCATATATAATGCCTCACCGGGGTGCCGTGCCGTCGGCAACATAGATCTGGAACTGTTGGGGTGCTAGGACCTAGTTTAACAATTATGCATCCATCCGTGAGTAACTCTGGTCCGTCAGCACTCATTCACTCAGGACCTATTTATTCATGCAGGTCTGTATATACATACTCATGTACAGTTGTTATATCATATCACGTGCAATATTGCTAGTAATTCTTGGACCTAACCTACGTAGGCATTCACTCAGGAATGCATATTAGTATCCTGTCAGTTGCACCTTTCCTCATTGCTTTTAGTATATCGAATGTGCAATACGTGCAGTTGTCTGTAATTAAACCCTGCGCACTAAGGACTGTATTTTAAGGGAATTACTATTATTACCCCAAATTATATCATACACACATTTAGCTATTAAAGTATCTTTTCCTGTCATTTACCTGTACAGTTTGTGTAACCATGCAAGTATTCACTTATCTGTAAATATAAATGTATACTTACCTGTACAGCTAATTTAACCATGCGAAATTTTCACTTACCTGTTCATTTAGCCAGTCTGTCTATTAAGTAAACTATTATTACCCTCGCTCATATCATACGCATTTTTAGCTACTGAAGTATTTCTCTGTATAGTATAGCTAACCATCCAACATCCACCAATGTATAGTGTACATATTCAGCCAACCACCCATACTATGCAATATAATTTTATAGCTTTTTTTTGCACTCCAGATATCTTGTATTTCTATACTTTTTCATACTGCCGCTCTATATATCATGTACCGTGTATCTATCTTTTGTGTACTTTCGTTGTGGCATTTTGCACCTGCCTGTTTTTTGTTGTAGCTGCTTGACAATGAAAGTTCCCCCCCGGGGGATCAATAGAGCGAGCACCCACCCACCCACCCACCTACCCACCTACCCACCTACCTACCTACCTACCTACCTACCTACCTACCTACCTACCTACCTACCTACCTACCTACCTACCTACCTACCTACCTAACTAGCATTAGCTTAATAACTGGAAGTCTATGCTATCTGCTAGCATGCAAGCTGTTACTGTAGACTTTTAGATGTTGCGCTAAAGCCGTGTCAGTGTCACTCCCTGTCTTATGACTGACACTCATCCTCTCTCACTACCTCCTCCCCTGCTCTCCTCTCCTATGTCCTTCTCCCTCTTCATCTGTCTCTCTATCCCCCACTCCACCAATCACCCTTCTCGCTCTAGAATAGACCTTTCTTTAGTCCCGCCCCCTCCATCCCTCCACACACATCCACTGCTCTCCTGTCTTTTGTCCGGAAATGGCCCCCTGTACCACTCAGGTTCTCTAACACACACACACACACACACACACACACACACACACACACACACACACACACACACACACACACACACACACACACACACACACACACACACACACACACACACACACACACACACACACACACACACACACACACACACACACACACGGGTTTATGTAAGGAAAATGTAGGTCCGGACAAGTGAGCATTTGAATTTTTCAGGACGTTTGAGAAATGTACCCATATGTATTCGGAGCGAAACCCAATTCTAAACAGCAAACCTACTGCGAGCGGTTCCGTATGCGAGAGATTCAAATCTGTTAGAAATTCTGCAAGATAAAGATGCAACAACTAGGATGGATTGATAATATCACTAGGATTGTGTCTTCGGCTTCTGGACAACGAAATAAAGTTGATATGAAAACCAATAGGAGCAGGAGAGAAATGTGATTTCAATGGCATATGAGGAAGTCGTTATAACTGACTTGCCTAGCTTTCTTCCTATGGTTGGATTTTGCCTAGGCTGGCTACTTTGAAGCAAGGTAAGACATGCCTCATAATATGGCTGGGCGCGCACACACACACACACACACACACACACACACACACACACACACACAAACATAACATGCACTCACATGGATACACTCCCACACCCACGGGAATGCATGCGCTCACACACAAACACAGGAACGCACGCACACACCTCTGCCTGCCAAGACCAACGTGACCACACTATTAGTGTGTTAGACACTGGAAACAGCCCAAGCAACTGTCTCTGTGTGTGTTTGAGAAAATGCAGCCTTAGCAGTGATTGTTTTTCTCTCCGCTTGCAGGCTGACACACACACTGGAGACAAATACTTAAACTCTTCTGAATGTTTTCTAGAGGATTTTCTCTCCATCTCATGATCCGCTAGCTACATATTAGCCTGATGTTTACTTAGCCAGATCAGTGAGTAGAGGTGAGGCTCGCCTAAACGGAGCCAGTCTCATCTTGGAAGAGCTAATTAGCTTTGGAAAGGATTACTATAGACACAGCAGTGGGGTTAGAAGTGTGGGCTGATCTAGAACTCGAACAACTCAGAGGAGAGCAGAGAACTGAAGAGTCAGCCACAGATAGGACAGGGAGAGAGAGAGAGAGAGAGAGAGAGTACTTTCAAGTAACCCACTCGGCAGTTACCCGCAGTGAACCCTCTCTTTCTCTCCCTCCTGTCCTCCTCTCCACTCTCCTCCTCCCAGCCATGGCGTCTGCTGGTCGGCCCAGCTATCATTACTGATATCAATATTCTAGTAATAATAACAGAGTCTGCATCCCCAACGGCACCCTGTTCCCTACATAGGGCTCTGGTCAAAAGTAGTGCATTATGTATTGAACAGTGTGCCATTTGGGACGCAACCCTGAGTCCTCCATAATGACAGTGTCAATGACCACAGTGGAGCTAGCACACAAACAGACCTGGGGTCAGGGAACGCTCTGTTTCTGGAGCCAACCCAGAGGTTTCAACATACTGCATCAGACTGGGATCAGTTCGGTTCACACAGGTTCCATCTGAGCAGACACGCTTCCAAAACAGCTTGTAAATACAATCAAAACGTTATTGTCCAGTGTCAATGGGGCTTTTTTTGTGTTTCATGTAATTCCCAAACCAAACCAGTTGTAGTGGTTAAGTGCCTTGCACACAGGCACAATGGCATTAAATGGTAGCTGAGATTTTGATGACAGAAACCCTCCGGTTGCCGGCTCACTGCAGCCACATTTTCCCCAGAGTATTGGAGGCTGCAATCCTCCTATTGGCCCAATTCTGTAACCTTGACCCTACTGCCGATCACATGACTGATATAGGTCAGTGTGCTGTGTGCCGTAGGGTAGTGGTCATAGTGTACTGTAGGGCGCTCAGTACCTGCGTCGGGGTCCTGGTTGAAGCGTGCGTAGCGGGTCTGCTCCAGGCTGGGGATGCAGCGTTCTATGGGCACGAATACATACGTCTCAGGGCACAGGAGGTCTGAAGGCTGGTACTGCCCCTAGAGAGAGCGACAGAGAGAGGGGTTGTTATTTTACCATACATAACATTGCCACAAATTTAGGGTGTGGTCCCGCACGGTACTCAAACCCTGGTCCAGAAAATGTCGGCCTAGCCGTTACGCCAAGAGATAAAAAAAAAAAAACACAACATTGCGGCAAATTAAGGGGGGGGGGGGGGGGGGGGGGGGGGGTTGGGTGGTCCCTGGAACCTGGGTACCCAACACCTTATGGAACCTGGGTACCCAACACCTTATGGAACCTGGGTACCCAACACCTTATGGAACCTGGGTACCCAACACCTTATGGAACCTGGGTACCCAACACCTTATGGAACCTGGGTACCCAACACCTTATGGAACCTGGGTACCCAACACCTTATGGAACCTGGGTACCCAACACCTTATGGAACCTGGGTACCCAACACCTTATGGAACCTGGGTACCCAACACCTTATGGAACCTGGGTACCCAACACCTTATGGAACCTGGGTACCCAACACCTTATGGAACCTGGGTACCCAACACCTTATGGAACCTGGGTACCCAACACCTTATGGAACCTGGGTACCCAACACCTTATGGAACCTGGGTACCCAACACCTTATGGAACCTGGGTACCCAACACCTTATGGAACCTGGGTACCCAACACCTTATGGAACCTGGGTACCCAACACCTTATGGAACCTGGGTACCCAACACCTTATGGAACCTGGGTACCCAACACCTTATGGAACCTGGGTACCCAACACCTTATGGAACCTGGGTACCCAACACCTTATGGAACCTGGGTACCCAACACCTTATGGAACCTGGGTACCCAACACCTTATGGAACCTGGGTACCCAACACCTTATGGAACCTGGGTACCCAACACCTTACTTAAAATGTTACTACAAGAGATCTGAACATCTTGACGAGGTTGCCACAATAGTATGAGTGTTAGACATACTTTATGAAGTGAGCTTTACAGAGATCATGAGGAAAGAGGAGTGTAGCAGGTCCTTGTAGGAAAGAGGAGTGTAGCAGGTCCTTGTAGGAAAGAGGAGTGTAGCAGGTCCTTGTAGGAAAGAGGAGTGTAGCAGGTCCTTGTAGGAAAGAGGAGTGTAGCAGGTCCTTGTAGGAAAGAGGAGTGTAGCAGGTCCTTGTAGGAAAGAGGAGTGTAGCAGGTCCTTGTAGGAAAGAGGAGTGTAGCAGGTCCTTGTAGGAAAGAGGAGTGTAGCAGGTCCTTGTAGGAAAGAGGAGTGTAGCAGGTCCTTGTAGGAAAGAGGAGTGTAGCAGGTCCTTGTAGGAAAGAGGAGTGTAGCAGATAAACACACAAACAGTTTAAGCAATAAAAAAGCAGACACCTCCATGAGGCCTTCAGCACCATCTCAGAACACTGACGCACACAGCCTCCATTTGGTGCCTAATGAATACAACCCTGGACACGCAACACACACACACACACACACACACGCAACACACACACACACACACACACACACACACACACACACACACACACACACACGATGGGGACAAACATTGTCACTAGGGCCATCTGCATGGGATGTGTTAGTGAGTTGACTTAGCCTGGTGTATGATGAATAGAATGGTAGTGGGGTTGCAGTGGACACGCTACACACACTGCATTCTCCTGCTGTCCCTTACACACTGCATTCTCCTGCTGTCCCCTACACACACTGCATTCTCCTGCTGTCCCCTACACACACTGCATTCTCCTGCTGTCCCCTACATACACTGCATTCTCCTGCTGTCCCCTACACACACACACTGAATTCTCCTGCTGTCCCCTACACACACACTGCATTCTCCTGCTGTCCCCTACACGCACTGCATTCTCCTGCTGTCCCCTACACACTCCTGCTGTCCCCTACACACACTGCATTCTCCTGCTGTCCCCTCCACGCACTGCATTCTCCTGCTGTCCCCTCCACGCACTGCATTCTCCTGCTGTCCCCTATACACACTGCATTCTCCTGCTGTCCCCTACACGCACTGAATTATTCTGCTGTCCCCTCCAAGCACTGCATTCTTCTGCTGTCCCCTCCACGCACTGCATTCTTCTGCTGTCCCCTCCAAGCACTGCATTCTTCTGCTGTCCCCTATACACACTGCATTCTCCTGCTGTCCCCTACACGCACTGCATTCTTCTGCTGTCCCCTCCACGCACTGCATTCTTCTGCTGTCCCCTCCAAGCACTGCATTCTTCTGCTGTCCCCTACACACACTGACATTCTCTGACTGTCAACAGTCACAGACATTCATACATTTCAGCACAACTCCTCTATGGGCTCTCTCATCATCGCTCAGCAAAAGCACAGGTGTGCAGACACACCTTCACTGAACCTCTGGAAAACAGCAGTGGGGACGGATGAGTGAAGCGACACAAGACGGGAGGGATAGAGGGAGGCGTAGATGGAGTGAGTAAGCCACGGTTACACTCTGTAGCACCAGAATACTTCCTCAGCAGAGAGAGAGTGAACCAACGTGTAAGGACAGGCCTCTCTCCTATACCATGACAAGAAATGTGGGATTTATACAGGCCCATGTCTGTGTCCAAAAGGTATCATATGTTTCAAGTTTAAAGACGTAGAGAGAAGGACTATATCACCAAAAATAAGAGACAGGAGAGTCATGGCCCAGTCAGAGAACTCAGCACTTATCCAACAAAGAAGAGGAGAAACCCAAAATAAATAAATATATGAGAGAGAGAGAGAGAGAGAGAGAGAGAAATCTGGCCACTATCTGTGAGTCTGTTCTCCTTATTGGACTATAACAGGAACAGTGTCTGTTCTCCTTATTGGACTATAACAGGAATAGTGTCTTATCCTTATTGGACTATAACAGGAACAGTGTCTGTTCTCCTTATTGGACTATAACAGGAATAGTGTCTGTTCTCCTTATTGGACTATAACAGGAATAGTGTCTGTTCTCCTTATTGGACTATAACAGGAATAGTGTCTTATCCTTATTGGACTATAACAGGAATAGTGTCTGTTATCCTTATTGGACTATAACAGGAATAGTGTCTGTTCTCCTTATTGGACTATAACATGAATAGTGTCTGTTCTCCTTATTGGACTATAACAGGAATAGTGTCTGTTTTCCTTATTGGACTATAACAGGAATAGTGTCTGTTCTCCTTATTGGACTATAACAGGAACAGTGTCTGTTCTCCTTATTGGACTATAACAGGAATAGTGTCTGTTATCCTTATTGGACTATAACAGGAACAGTGTCTGTTCTCCTTATTGGACTATAACAGGAATAGTGTCTGTTCTCCTTATTGGACTATAACAGGAATAGTGTCTGGGGCACCACCAGTGCAGAGCTTGCTCAGGAATGGCAGCAGGCAGGTGTGAGTGCATCTGAGGCGAAGACTTTTGGAGGATGACCTGGTGTCAAGAAGGGCAGCAAAGAAGCCACTTCTCTCCAGGAAAAACATCAGGGACAGACTGATATTCTGCAAAAGGTACAGAGATTGGACTGCTGAGGACTGGGGTAGAGTCATTTTCTCTGATGAATCCCCTTTCCGATTGTTTGGGCCATCCGGAAAACACCTTGTCCGGAGAAGACAAGGGGAGCGCTACCATCAGTCCTGTGTCATGCCAACAGTAAAGCATCCTCAGACCATTCATGTGTGGGGTTGCTTCTCAGCCAAGGGAGTGGGCTCACTCACAATTTTGCCTAAGAACACAGCCATGAATAAAGAATGGTACCAACACATCCTCCGAGAGCAACTTCTCCCACCCATCCAAGAACAGTTTGGTGACGACCAATGCCTTTTCCAGCATGATGGAGCACCTTGCCATGAGGCACAATTGATAACTAAGTGGCTCGGGGAACAAAACATCGACACTTTTGGTCCATGGCCAGGAAACTCCCCAGACCATAATCCCATTGAGAACTTGTGGTCCATCCTCAAGAGGCGGGTGGACATGCAAAAACCCTTCTGACAAACTCCAAGCATTGATTATGCAAGAATGGCCTGCCATCAGTCAGGATGTGGGCCAGAAGTTAATTGACAGCATGCCAGGGCGGATTGCAGAGGTCTTGAAAAAGAAGGGTCAACACTGCAAATATTGACTCTGCATAAACTGAATGTCATTGTCAATGAAAGCCTTTGACACATATGGAATACTTGTAATTATACTTCAGTGTACCATAGTAACTACTGACATAAAGATCTAAGAACACTGAAGCAGCAAACTTTGTGGAGACCAATACTTGTGTCATTCTCAAAACATTTGGCCATGACTGTACATACATACATACATACATACATACATACATACATACATACATACATACATACATACATACATACATACATACATACATACATACATACATACATACATACATACATACATACATACATACATACATACATACATACATACAGTGGGGAGAACAAGTATATGATACACTGCCGATTTTGCAGGTTTTCCCACTTAAAAAGCATGTAGAAGTCTGTAATTTTTATCATAGGTACTCTTCAACTGTGAGTGACGGAATCTAAAACAAAAATCCAGAAAATCACATTGTATGATTTTTAAGTAATTAATTTGCATTTTATTGCATGACATAAGTATTTGATACATCAGAAAAGCAGAACTTAATATTTGGTACAGAAACCTTTGTTTGCAATTACAGAGATCATACATTTCCTGTAGTTCTTGACCAGGTTTGCACACACTGCAGCAGGGATTTTGGCCCACTCCTCCATACAGATCCTTCAGGTTTCTGGGCTGTCGCTGGGCAATACGGACTTTCAGCTCCCTCCAAAGATTTTCTATTGGGTTCAGGTCTGGAGACTGGCTAGGCCACTCCAGGACCTTGAGATGCTTCTTACGGAGCCACTCCTTAGTTGCCCTGGCTGTGTGTTCCGGGTCGTTAGCATGCTGGAAGACCCAGCCACGACCCATCTTCAATGCTCTTACTGAGGGAAGGAGGTTGTTGGCCAAGATCTCGCGATACATGGCCCCATCCATCCTCCCCTCAATACGGTGCAGTCGTCCTGTCCCCTTTGCAGAAAAGCATCCCCAAAGAATGATGTTTCCACCTCCATGCTTCACGGTTGGGATGGTGTTCTTGAGGTTGTACTCATCCTTTTTTTTCCTCCAAACACGGCGAGTGGAGTTTAGACCAAAAAGCTCTATTTTTGTCTCATCAGACCACATTACCTTCTCCCATTCCTCCTCTGGATCATCCAGATGGTCATTGGCAAACTTCAGACGGGCCTGGACATGCGCTGGCTTGAGCAGGGGGACCTTGCGTGCGCTGCAGGATTTTAATCCATGATGGCGTAGTGTGTTACTAATGGTTTTCTTTGAGACTGTGGTCCCAGCTCTCTTCAGGTCATTGACCAGGTCCTGCCGTGTAGTTCTGGGCTGATCCCTCACCTTCCTCATGATCATTGATGCCCCACGAGGTGAGATCTTGCATGGTGCCCCAGACCGAGGGAGATTGTCCGTCATCTTGAACTTCTTCCATTTTCTAATAATTGCTCCAACAGTTGTTGCCTTCTCACCAAGCTGCTTGCCTATTGTCCTGTAGCCCATCCCAGCCTTGTGCAGGTCTGCAATTTTATCCCTGATGTCCTTACACAGCTCTCTGGCCTTGGCCATTGTGGAGAGGTTGGAGTCTGTTTGATTGAGTGTGTGGAGAGGTGTCTTTTATACAGGTAACGAGTTCAAACAGGTGCTGTTAATACAGGTAATGAGTGGAGAACAGGAGGGCTTCTTAAAGAAAAACTAACAGGTCTGTGAGAGCCGGAATTCTTACTGGTTGGTAGGTGATCAAATACTTATGTCATGCAATAAAATGCAAATTAATTATTTAAAAATCATACAATGTGATTTTCTGGATTTTTGTTTTAGATTCCGTCTCTCACAGTTGAAGTGTACCTATGATAAAAAGTACAGACCTCTACATGCTTTGTAAGTAGGAAAACCTGCAAAATCGGCAGTGTATCAAATACTTGTTCTCCCCACTGTACATACATACATACATACATACATACATACATACATACATACAAGTAAGGGATTACCCAAAAATATTTGATACCTCTGTTTTTCAATGACATTCAAATCAGCATTGAAAAAAGGCACACATTTAAGTTTGTTCCACCTGGGCTTCTGTAGACTACAGTCCAAGCTATGTCTTCCAATGGTGCGACTGCTGTCGGCATCCAAACACTATCCAACTTGAATACGCTTGGAGGTAAGGATAACGTCAGCGGTGTAGTCTACGGCAATACGGATATCACTTATTATTGATATCTACATAGAGCATTGATGTGAATCACACTGCTGCTCTCTCATTTAGCTATTTGTGCCTCACGGATTGTGGTTGTTGTGGATGATCTAAATCTGTATTTGAACCCAATAATGGTTGAATTCAAGAGGTTTAAGCTGCCTATCAATCATTGTTTTTGAAACCAGTGGACAGCCAGTGAAAAATGTGCTCTTGCAACAGCTGCATAGTGCGGATCCAAGTCTATGGAATAAAAGTAGGGCTTTTATTGCTCAATCTAATTCATTCTGATAAAAAACAAAATCCATAGGCCTAATGTTTTTTGATTTCCCCATGATGTCAAGCAAAGAGGCACTGAGTTTGAAGGTAGGCCTTGAAATACATCCACAGGTACACCTCCAATAGACTCAAATTATGTCAATAAGCCTATCAGAAGCTTCTAAAGCCATGACATCATTTTCTGGGATTTTCCAAGCTGTTTAAAGGCACAGTCAACTTAGTGTATGTAAACCTCCGACTTCAACTGTACACACACACACACACACACACACACACACACACACACACACACACACACACACACACACACACACACACACACACACACACACACACACACACACACACACACACACACACACACACACACACACACACACACACACACACACACACACACACACACACACACACACACACCGGAAAGTATTCAGACCCCTTGACTTTTTCCACATTTTGTTACATTACAGCCTTATTCCTCAATCATTACCCCTTAATCTACACATATGATGAAAAAGCCAAATATGACATTAATATAAGTATTTAGACCCTTTACTCAGTACTTAAAGCACCTTTGGCAGTGATTACAGTCTTCTTGGGTATGTTGGGGAGTTTCTCCCATTCTTCTCTGCAGATCCTCTCAAGCTCTGTCAGGTTGGATGGGGAGTGTTGCTGCACAGCTATTTTCAGGTATTTCCCGAGATGTTTGATCGGGTTCAAGTCCGGGCTCTGGCTGGGCCACTCAAGGACATTCAGAGACTTGTCCCGAAGCCACTGTCTACGTGCTTAGGGTCTTTGTGTTTATATGTGTGTCACTCTGACCCATGGTCACATTCACCTAGCCAAGTGGATGGGTGTGTGTCTCAAGACAAACAAACACCCTCTCTCTCCCTCCCAACTCACACACACACACTCACAATCTCATTCTCTGAGTCTTTTAAACATACACACATTCACAGAGGACTGGGGGGTCCCTACCAGACATTGCTGAATGACACATGTAAACAGACTGGGTCACACACACACACACACACCTACACAAACAGTGTTCAGGCTGAGAATGGTGAAGGCTGTTGAAGGCAGAAAGAGGGGTAAAGGCACCAATGAAAGACTATGTAAAAGTACTTTTGTCTCTCATATGGTACACACACACACACACACACACATGGAAACGCACACACACACACACACACGTTAAAACACACACAAATTGAAACACACACACAAATTGAAACACACACACACAAATTGAAACACACACACACACACACACACACACACACCACTCCCAGGGTTCGTCCCACCCCTCCACCAGTGCTCCATGGATGACAGGTTAATGACGAGAAAATATTTTTACAGGATCTTATTTCGATAGAGCCCGACAGACCGAAGGCAGCGAACAGCTTTACATGCATCAAGACTCACAGGCCCTTTCATCCCCCCATCAACTCTCCAGGCCTTTATGGACAGGGAGGCAGCACAGACAGCTACAGACATACAGGACCAGTCCCAGCCACAGCCACAATATCCATAAAGCCACAGACATACAGCGCCAACCCCAGCCACCGACATACAGTCCTTCTCTATATTGCTCAAGGTCTTTTATGGGCAGGAAAACAGTACAGACACAAATGTATACTGCCCCAGCCCCCAGCCTGCTCTGCGTGAGTGAATATGACTAGCCCAAACTCTTTCTGGCAGTAGTGCTGATCGGTTTTCTGGAATCCCTATTCTCTCCCTAAAAAAAGCCTTGCATGTCTCTATGAATTCAGACCAAGAGGTGCAGCCTCAGTTTTGAAAAATAAACCATTCTGAGTTAATGGTAAACAGCTCTGGCTCTCCTCATCATGACACCACGTCCAAACTCATGTCAGGCACACTGGACCCACTCCAATTTGCCTACAGCTCAAACAGATCCACGGAAGATGCTGTTTCCATCGCAATTCAATGACCGTAATACATCTGGACAAGAGGAACGCCTGTGTGAGAATGCTGTTCATCGACTACAGTTCAGCATTCAATACTATTGTACCCTTCAAGCTCGACACAAAGCTCAGAGGTTTCCTGATAGGCAAACCACAGGCTGTGAGGATAGGCAACAACCCCTCCCCCACTGACTTAACACAGGGGCCCCCCAGGGGTGTGTCCCCAGTCCTCTACTGTACTCCCTGTTCACCCACGACTGCATGCCTTTCCGCGACACAGACTCCATCAAGTTCTGACGACGCTGCGGTTGTAGGCTTGATAAACAACGACGAGTCCGCTTATAGGGAGGAGGTAAGTGAACTGGCATTATGGTGTCATGACTTCTCCCTCAAATGTCAGTAAAACAAAGGAGTTGATTGTTGACTTCAGGAAGCAGAGGAGGGAATATGCCCAGATCCACATCAAAGGGACTGCAGTAGAATCACAAGTTTTATGTTCTTGGGCGTCCACATCACGAGGACTTCTCATGGACCGACAACACCACCACTCTTGTCGAGAGGGCGCAACAGCATCTTTTACTTCTTAAGGCGGCTGAAGAAATTTGGCATGCCGCCCCGGATCCTCTCAAAATACTACCGCTGCACCATCAAGAGTGTCCTGACCGGTTGCATCACGGCCTGGTACGGGAGTTGCTCCGTCCATGACCGCAAGGCGCTCCAGCAGGTGGGAGAAGACGGACCTGTACAACACTGGGACTGTTCTCCCATCCACCCAGGACATCTACTCGAAACGGCATGAGGTCTGATAGAAACGGTCTCTGAGCCGGTTGGTATGCACCTTAGAGAGCACACAAAAACACAATATATACAAAAGAATGTGGACACCCCTTCAAATTAGTGCATTCAGCCACTTCAGCCACGCTGACAGGTGTATAAAATCGAGCACACAGACATGCTATCTCTATAGACAAATATTGACAGTAGAATGGCATTGCTGAAGAGCTCAGTGACTTTCAATGTGGCACCGTCATAGGATGCAACCTTTGCAAGTCAGCGCTGAGCATAAAAATCGTCTGTCCTCAGTTGCAACACTCACTACAGAGTTCCAAACTGCCTCTGGAAGCAACGTCTACACAACAGCTTCATGAAATGGGTTTCCATGGCTGAGCAGCTGCACACAACCCTTAGATCACCATGCACAATGCCTAGTGTCGGCTGGAGTGGTGTAAAGCTTTCCGCCATTGGACTCTGGAGCAGTGGAAACGCATTCTTTGGAGTGATGAATCACGCTTCGCCATCTGGCAGTTCGACGGACTAATCTGGGTTTGGTGGATGTCAGGAAACGCTACCTGCCCGAATGCATAGTGCCAACTGTAAAGTTCGGTGGAGGAAGTATAATGGTCTAGGGCTGTTTTTCATGGTTCGGGCTAGGCACCCTTAGTTCCAGTGAAGGGAAATCTTAATGCTACAGCAACATTCTAGACGATTCTGTGCTTCCAACTTTGTGGCAACAGTTTGGGGAAGGAACTTTCCTGTTTCAGCATGACAATGCCCACTTGCGCAAAGCAAAAATGTTTTGTCGAGATCGGTGTGAAAGAACTTGACTAGCTTGCACAGAGGCCTGACCTCAACCCCATCAAACAGTAATGTTTCAACATGTAGTGGAAAGCCTTCCCAGAAGAGTGGAGACTGTTATAGCAGCAAAGGGGGACCAACTGTATTAATGCCCATGATATTGGAATGAGATGTTCGAAGAGCAGATACTTTTGGTCATGTAGTGTATAGATTCATGCTACACAGACACACATCCCAACTGCTGCTACCAGAACTCTTATTATACTGCTCAGTTTATATACTGCCCCCATCCCCTCCTTCACAAAAACATGTGCAAATATTGGACTATAAATTGTGACTTCCTGTATTATACTTATGCTAAAACATTTATTGTATTATATTGAGACATTTACTTTAGGGTGTAGTGTTATGTTGTCAGTCCAGAAGGAACCTCCAAGTTAGCAAAGTATTCAAGACCCCTTGACTTTTTCCACTTTTTGTTACGTTACAGATTTATTCTAATATTTATATTGTTTTTCCCCTATCATCAATCTACACACAATACCCCATAATGACAAAGCAAAAACTGTTTTTTAGAAATATCCCGTTTACATAAGTACTCAGACCCTTTACTCAGTACTTTGTTGAAGCACATTTGACAGCGACAGCATACCCAAGAAGTCTTCTTGGGTATGACACTACAAGCTTGTTACAGCTGTATTTGGGGAGTTTCTCCTATTCTTCTCTGCAGATCCTCTCAAGCTCTGTCAGGTTGGGGAGCGTTGCTGCACAGATATTTTCAGGTCGGGTTTGATTGGGTTCAAGTCCGGGCTCTGGCTGGGCCACTCAAGGACATTCAGAGACTTTTACTCAGTGGCTTCCATCAGGCCACTCTACCATAAAGGCCTGATTGGTGGAGTGCTGCAGAGATGGGAGAACCTTCCAGAAGGACAACCATCTCCACAGAGGAACTCTGGAGCTCTGTCAGTGACCATTGGGTTCTTGGTCACCTCCCTGACCAAGGCCCTTCTCCCCCGATTGCTCAGTTTGGCCGGGCGGCCAGCTCTAGGAAGAGTCTAGGTGGTTCCAAACTTCTTCCATTTAAGAATGATGGAGGCCACTGTGTTCTTGGGGACCTTCAATGCAGCAGACATGTTTTGTCCAATCAATTGAATTGACCACAGGTGGACTCCAATCAAGTTGTAGAAACATCTCAAGGATGATCAATGGAAACAGGATGCACCTGAGCTCAATTTAGAGTCACATAGCAAAGGGTCTGAATACCTATGTTTTTTATTTAATAAATTTGCAAACATTTCTAAAAACCTGTATTCACTTTGTCATTATGGGGTATTGTGTGTAGATTGATGAGGATTATATATATACAGTGGGGAGAACAAGTATTTGATACACTGCCGATTTTGCAGGTTTTCCTACTTACAAAGCATGTAGAGGTCTGTAATTTTTATCATAGGTACACTTCAACTGTGAGAGACTAAATCTAAAACAAAAATCCAGAAAATCACATTGTATGATTTTTAAATAATTAATTTGCATTTTATTGCATGACATAAGTATTTGATCACCTACCAACCAGTAAGAATTCCTGGTAAGCCCTACTGTTCTCCACTCATTACCTGTATTAACTGCACCTGTTTGAACTCGTTACCTGTATAAAAGACACCTGTCCACACACTCAATCAAACAGACTCCAACCTCTCCACAATGGCCAAGACCAGAGAGCTGTGTAAGGACGTCAGGGAAAATTGTAGACCTGCACAAGGCTGGGATGGGCTACAGGACAATAGGCAAGCAGCTTGGTGAGAAGGCAACAACTGTTGGCGCAATTATTAGAAAATGGAAGAAGTTCAAGATGACGGTCAATCTCCCTCGGTCTGGGGCACCATGCAAGATCTCATCTCGTGGGGCATCAATGATCATGAGGAAGGTGAGGGATCAGCCCAGAACTACACGGCAGGACCTGGTCAATGACCTGAAGAGAGCTGGGACCACAGTCTCAAAGAAAACCATTAGTAACACACTACGCCGTCATGGATTAAAATCCTGCAGCGCACGCAAGGTCCCCCTGCTCAAGCCAGCGCATGTCCAGGCCCGTCTGAAGTTTGCCAATGACCATCTGGATGATCCAGAGGAGGAATGGGAGAAGGTCATGTGGTCTGATGAGACAAAAATAGAGCTTTTTGGTCTAAACTCCACTCGCCGTGTTTGGAGGAAGAAGAAGGATGATTACAACCCCAAGAACACCATCCCAACCGTGAAGCATGGAGGTGGAAACATCATTCTTTGGGGATGCTTTTCTGCAAAAGGGGACAGGATGACTGCACCGTATTGAGGGGAGGATGGATGGGGCCATGTATCGCGAGATCTTGGCCAACAACCTCCTTCCCTCAGTAAGAGCATTGAAGATGGGTCGTGGCTGGGTCTTCCAGCATGACAACGACCCGAAACACACAGCCAGGGCAACTAAGGAGTGGCTCCGTAAGAAGCATCTCAAGGTCCTGGAGTGGCCTAGCCAGTCTCCAGAACTGCACCCAATAGAAAATCTTTGGAGGGAGCTGAAAGTCCGTATTGCCCAGCAACAGCCCCGAAACCTGAAGGATCTGGAGAAGGTCTGTATGGAGGAGTGGGGCAAAATCCCTGCTGCAGTGTGTGCAAACCTGGTCAAGAACTACAGGAAACATATGATCTCTGTAATTGCAAACAAAGGTTTCTGTACCAAATATTAAGTTCTGCTTTTCTGATGTATCAAATACTTATGTCATGCAATAAAATGCAAATGAATTACTTAAAAATCATACAATGTTATTTTCTGGATTTTTGTTTTAGATTCCATCACTCACAGTTGAAGAATACCTCTGATAAAAATGTCAGACTTCTACATGATTTGTAAGTGGGAAAACCTGCAAAATCGCCAGTGTATCAAATACTTGTTCTCCCCACTGTATATATTCATCTAATCAATTTTTGAATAAGGCTGTAATGTAACAAAATGTGGAAAAAGTGAATACTTTGAATGCACTGTATATCATGTGCCGTACATACAACTAATAAAACTTGAACCCTCACTTCCTTTCATCCCGGCGACCCTCTCACCCCGGCGACCCTCTCACCCCGGCGACCCTCTCACCCCGGCGACCCTCTCACCCCGCGACCCTCTCACCCCGGCGACCCTCTCACCCCGCGACCCTCTCACCCCGCGACCCTCTCACCCCGCGACCCTCTCACCCCGGCGACCCTCTCACCCCGGCGACCCTCTGACCCCGCGACCCTCTGACCCCGCGACCCACACACTCCTTTTGTCTCTCTCTATCCCGCCTCCCTCAGTCATCCACGCCCAGTAAGACTCAACGAGCCAATCGTCTGACCCGACCACGTGAACCCTAACACCTGACCCGTCAACCATGCCAGCGGCTGGGAGAATG
Organism: Thymallus thymallus; assembly: GCA_023634145.1. Lineage (NCBI taxonomy): Eukaryota > Metazoa > Chordata > Actinopteri > Salmoniformes > Salmonidae > Thymallus > Thymallus thymallus. The sequence goes on along the minus strand of CM042389.1, from coordinate 31,046,330 downwards.
AATTAGCCCCAGACCGTGGCACCACACCATGGCTGTTAATGATTTGTTAAAAACGCAAGCATGGCATAATAATACAAATAAGGAAAACAGAGGATGACTGTGAGGCATACAAACGAGAAAGAAATGATAGAAGAACGTTATACAAACGTATCTACTGTGAGGCACACTGTTGGTGGTCTCCCATCGAAATCAAACAACACTTCACTGCCAGAAGGAAAGGCTCCAATTTAGGGGAGAGAGGGAAGGGAGAGGGGTGAATTGGGGAGCGTTTAGCTTCTAAACTTCACCGAGGGTGAAAATGGGTCGGGGCTGGTTTCATCTTGTTTTGATGGGCACACGTTCTCTGACAGGGGGCGTCTGAATGAGAGGAGGGGGGTTAATGGGTAGCAGCACAGTATAACACAACAGAACAATCAATCTAACCAGTCCAGAACTGAGCCAACTAAGGCAGAGCAGAGAGAGTGGGGAGAGAGCAAGATATCAGAGAAAAAAAGAACAGATAGCCCTCTCAATAAGTAGCCCAGTTCTCAACACACAACATAAGAATATAGCCCACACTGACCCAACAAGAGAAGAACAGCGAAAGAGACAAGATAAAGACAGAACGGGAGAGAAGTAGAGGGGAGTTGGAGAGTTTCAAAGTAAAAAAGAGAAAGAAAATACAATATAGCCCTTCAGTCTCAACATGCAGCACAAATGTCACTGTATTCATTTGACCTGCCGTAACACACACACACACACACACACACACACACACACACACACACACACACACACACACACACACACACACACACACACACACACACACACACACACACACACACACACACACACTAAAGAAAACAGATCCTAGACAAATAGTACGTACTATAAAAAGTTAACACTCCGCTGCGCAGAAAGAATAACAACAGTGTGGTAATGTTTTATTAGGGCCTTATAAAATCTGTTTTGTAAATCTGACCGTACAGTTTGCAAAACAAAAACCCACTGGATTGATGCAAATAATGATTATATCATTCTGCCAGGTAAGATACTTTGTAGTTAACATTTCATTAATTTTTTATCTACCAGCAGACTTTAAATTAGAATCATAGCTAACAGCTACACAAAGTGGTAGACGTACACACTGCACATACACAGACGGGGGGAATTCTCATTGTGGTAGACGTACACACTGCACATACACAGACGGGGGGAATTCTCATTGTGGTAGACGTACACACTGCACATACACAGACGGGGGGAATTCTCATTGTGGTAGACGTACACACTGCACATACACAGACGGGGGGAATTGTCATTGTGGTAGACGTACACACTGCACATACACAGACGGGGGGAATTCTCATTGTAGTAGACGTACACACTGCACATACACAGACGGGGGGAATTGTCATTGTGGTAGACGTACACACTGCACATACACAGACAGGGGGAATTCTCATTGTGGTAGACGTACACACTGCACATACACAGACGGGGGGAATTCTCATTGTGGTAGACGTACACACTGCACATACACAGACAGGGGGAATTCTCATTGTGGTAGACGTACACACTGCACATACACAGACAGGGGGAATTCTCATTGTGGTAGACGTACACACTGCAGATACACAGACGGGGGGAATTCTCATTGCCTCTTCAGAAAGTTGCAGGAAATACGGATTCCTGATGCATTCTGTTCACATCTTATGATAAACTTGGGCAAATTGATACATTTTCAAATACATTTTGCCAATTCCCTACTAACTTCAATAAAATGTTGTATAATGTTGAATGAAATTCCATATCGCCAATATCACAGATTTTATAGGACCCTATTTCTCCCCTCCATCCTTCTTTAATGCAAACCTGCATGGTGGCTGCTTTCTTTGCACAGTTAGTCAGAGTACAAAGAAAGGAGGGATGGGAGGCAGAATGAAAAAGAAAGGACATGTTACTGTGCCCAGACCTGTTGAGGTGATGAGGCGTAAGAACGTAGTGCTGCTACATGATATCTATAGTCGTTTATGGTAAATAGCATAGAGCTAGCATAGAGTTCAGTTGATAGAGCAAGGCTCTAGCAACGCCAGGATAGTGGGTTTGATCCCTGGGGCCACCAAAATGTATGCACGTATGACTGTAGGTGACTTTGGATAAAAGTGTCTGCTAAAAGGCATATATAGCTACAGAGTGGGACACGTCCACTTTATACAGCAGGTCTGGGATCAGGTCACCTTCTGTTTATGGTAAATAGATGCTATAGAGTGGACTACATCCTGTTTATACAGCAGGTCTGGGATCAGGACACCTTCTGTTTATGGTAAATAGATGCTATAGAGTGGACTACATCCTGTTTATACAGCAGGTCTGGGATCAGATGAGTTCCTGAGCTCTAGAATACAACATGGATGGTAATGTAGATGGGCTATATAGTAGGGCTAGTTAATGCTTTGAATTATATCACCAGCAAGAAACTTAGTCCTGAAAAGCAATACAGGCTACAAGCCATTTGGACCATATCCAATGCTCAAACACTACACCGCATTTGACTGGCTACAAATACCTCAAACTCACACACTGTCACTCTTAATCTGAACAGAGAGATGCACGTCTACGTGACGCAGAATGGGAAGTCACATGTGCACACAAGTGGCTAGAGAGAGTGAAAAACCAGGAAAAAGTAAGACCTGCTGAGAGTCGTACTGCTGAGCTGAGCATGTTTCTACATGCCACTGCATACCTGGACATTTACACAGAGAGATGGTGGAAAACACACACAGTGGAGGACAGGGAAGGATGGGAAAACGACAGGATCCTTCTAGAGATGGGAGATAAAAACGTGTTTAAATAAGAGACAGTAAAAATGAAAGGCCTGCAAACGAAGACAATTAAATACTTAAATTGTCTTCCAACGAAAATGTAACAAAACAGCAAACTAATAAATTGCACAGAGAAAAAAACATCCTAGATAGTTTCAATTAATAATGGAACTCTGAACAGTATTCAGACGTCAATCTACTCACAATACCCCATAATAACAAACCAAAAACTGGTTATACATGTTTGCAAATGTATTTAAAAACCCCCCAGAAAAATCACATTTATATAAGTATTCAGACCCTTTAATCAGCACCTTTGGCAGCGATTACAGCTTTGAGTCTTGGGTATGACGCTACAAGCTTGGCACACCTGTATTTGGGGAATTTCTCACATTCTTCCTCTCAAGCTCTGTCAGGTTGGATGGGGACCGTCGCTATTTTCAGGTCTCTACAGAGATGTTTGATCGGGTTCAAGTCCGGGCTCTGGCTGGGCCACTCAAGGACATTCAGAGACTTGTCCCGAAGCCACTCCTGCGTTGTCTTGGCTGTGTGCTTATGGTCGTTGTCCTGTTGGAAGGAACCTTCGACCCAGTCTGAGGTCCTAAGCGCTCTGGAGCAGGTTCTCTCTGTACTTTGCCTCCATCCTGACTAGTCTCCCAGTCCCTGCCGCTGAAAAACATCCCCACAGCATGATGCTGCCACCACCATGCATCACCGTAGGGATGGTGCCAGGTTTCCTCCAGACATGACGATTGGCATTCAGGCCAAAGAGTTCAATCATGGTTTCATCAGAAAATCTTGTTTCTCATGGGTATTTCTTTGTTATTTAATACATTTTAGAATAAGGCTGTAATGTAACAAAATGTGGAAAAAGTCAAGGAGT
>CM042389.1:30723594-31042440 GCA_023634145.1 Thymallus thymallus | reverse complement strand
CAAAGGGTCTCAAAAGGCCATAAACAAACAAGAAAATGCAGCGTTTATAGTTGGCGGAGACTTTAATGTGGGGAGACCGTCTCTGGACCATTTTTACTCTACCCACAGAAACGCATACAATATACAATGCCCTCCTTCACCCTCCCTTCAACATATCAGACCATGACTCCATCCTCCTGCTTTCTATTTACAACTCCAACAGGAAATACCAGTGCTGTGCTCAGTACGGAAGTGGTCAGATGTAGCGGACGCTAAGCTACAAGACTGTACGTACGTACCATAACTAAAAGCCATGAATTACTGGCAGTATCTGCGCCGGGCTAAAGGCTTGAGCTACCGGTTTCAAGGAACGGGACAAGGACACTTACAAGAAAGCCCGCTACGACCGCCTACATGGAAAAGGTAAATATAGGACTAAGAGCCGGTGTAGTAGGATTCTAACGCGCGTTGGATTTGGCGTGGTTTGCAGACTATAATCAAAGACCCCAGCCACACAAGCCATAGTGGTACCGGAGCGCCAAGTCTGGGACCAGAAGGCACCTGAACAGCTTCTACTCCCAAGCCATAAGACTGCTGAACAGTTCATCAAATGGCCACCCAGACTATTACCATGACCCTTTTTTGAGAGTGCCAAAAGAGTGAGAGGGAGGTAGACAGAGAAAGAGAGATATGTTTGAGACCGCTCAATGCTGAGAGGTGTCCAGCAGAGTTCAAGTGGTCATGTTGTGGCCCAGGGTTAGGACTGAGAGGCCCTCACTAAGTCCCCAAACCCAGGGGATCTCCAACACAACAACATTGTCCTGCTGGAACTCCAAACGGGGACATCTTGTGACCAAAACAATCGCACAGAGCGTCTACGCATTAATTAGCTAGTTTGGGAAAATATGCAAATAAGCTCGTAATGGGACACTGTGGGCATGTGTTTTGTGTGTGTGTGAGAGCATGGGTCTGAGAGTGTGTGTATGAGAAGGTGGGAACTGGGCAACCTTCTCACCCCAGCTCAGTCTCTCCCTGGGATAAAATAGTGCAAGCTAAACAAGGTAGTGAATGGGTATCCCCCCCATGTACCCCATCAGATATAGGAGTGGGGCAAGGAGGTGGGGGGATAAATACCAATGGTGAAGGGGCAGGAAACTGTGGCAACAGAGATGCGACTGACACCAGTGTGTTTAAGATTCTACGTATACAACCTCGCAGAGGCAACCAAGCACACACACACACACACACACACACATTTTTTACAGACACCCAAACACAAAAAATAGGAGATCCATCAAGTGGAAAGAGTGTGAAAATGGCCTGTTGCCATAATCCTCAATAAGACATCACAATGTCTTGCACAGAGAGGGAAAAGTTGGGAGGAATACCTGAATGAAATAACACACGAATTAACAAATCAATGAGGCAATAGAGGAATTAGAGAATGAAATAGGGAGGCAAATGGGGAAATGAATGAGAGAAATGGGGATGAATGAGAGAAAGGGGGGATGAATGAGACATTTCTGGCCCAATCTAAGACTTGGAAAGGGTGCTTACTTTCACCCAACCTAAAAAACCATCCCATCTCAGTCAATGTTATGTGGATGTCCCGTGTGTGTGTGTGTGTGTGTGTGTGTGAGATGATCCTGTGTGTATCTGTCCGTGTGTGTGTGTGTGTGTGTGTGTGTGTGTGTGTGTGGTGTGTGTGTGTGAGATGATCCTGTGTGTATCTGTCCGTGTGTGTGTGTCGCACACACTCCTCCCCGTGTTGCTGAGTTACAGTAGCCGTCTCCACTGTGACCAATCCTTTATCTGCCCAGTCTGCTCTCCCTCTACACCTCTACACACACACCTCTTTCTCTCCATCAGTCTATCAATTCCTCCTTCTATCTTTTATTTACATTCTTCCCCTCCCTATGGTTTTACTGTATATGAATCAGATGTTCTTCTCTAATAGATTCCGCGTGTGCGTGCGTGCGTGCGTTTCACCTCTTGTAAACCCCATTTCCAGTGCTTCACCATGTCATGTCAAGCTACAGTATGGGAGGACTACAACCACTTTTAAACAGGCCCAAACGTCAGGCAGCCAGGCCTTAGAGGTAAAGCATAACCACTAGTGTTGAGAATGTGAGAATTCAACTTTCAGAATCCCCCCCCGGCTTCATTTTAATTAAACATATCTTAATGTGCGCACACACACACACACACACACACTTTACCAATGGAATGGCTGACATGTTGTTCTGTTCATGTCCCTGATATGTCCTGGCTCCGTCCTCAAACCCACAGCCCTCTGCTCTCTCCTGTGCCCAGTTCAAAATACAGACTGATTATGGGTTTGAGCTGAACGTCAACCTAGGCCTGGACGTCAATGATTCTACCTCAACTGGGAGTTGTTGGGGCATAGGGTGGTCTACAGTGGCTGTCTGAAGTTAGTGCAATAGCAACTCTGCACATTGAGGGAGAACAGTAACAGCACATTGAGTAAGAGAACACAGCTCTCAAAACACAGGGCTGTTACACAATTTATAGACTAGAGCAAAGCTACGGATCAGAGCCTCGCTCCTCAGTAGAGGGGCGTACTGAGAGACCGGAGTGAAAATGAGAAGACGAGAGAAAGCCAAAGCCATAGTTCAGACTGTGCTCTAGAATAACAGAGCGAGAGACTGAGGAAAAGAGGGAGAGGGAGAACAAGGAGAGGGAGAGCTCTTCATGAGGGCCAGATAGGGCTTTCAGGAGCGTGGCGCTCTGAATGTACTGGGGTTTCAACGAGAAAAACAGATCACCGTAGCCTCCAGCCGGAGAGGTTAGGCAGGGGTGAAGTGTATAAGGGAACATCAACACCGTCCACAGGTGTCTCCGTTCACCCTCAACTTTTCCTGACATTGGTTCCAAATGATCATGCGAACTTTAATATCTACACTACCGGTCAAAAGTTTTAGAACACCTACTCATTCAAGGGTTTTTCTTTATTTTTACAATTTTCTACATTGTAGAATAATAGTGAGGACATGAAAACTATGAAATAACACATATGGAATCATGTAGTAACCAAAAGAAGTGTTAAACAAATCAAAATATATTTTATATTTGAGATTCTTCAAATCGCCACCCTTTGCCTTCATGACAGCTTTGTACACACTTGTACACACTTCATGATGTAGTCACCTGCAATGCATTTCAAATAACAGGTGTGCCTTGTTAAAATGTACTTTACATCAATGCGTTTGAGCCAATCAGTTGTGTTGTGACAAGGTAGGGGTGGTATATGGAAAATAGCCCTATTTGGTAAAAGACCAAGTCCATATTATGGCAAGAACAGCTCAAATAAGCAAAGAGAAATGACAGTGCATCATTACTTTAAGACAAGAAGGTCAGTCAATACGTAAAATGTCAAGAACTTTGAAAGTTTCTTTCAGTGCAGTCACAAAAACCATCCGGCGTTATGAAACTGGCTTTCATGAGGACCGCCACCGGAAAGGAAGAACCAGAGTTACCTTTGCTGCAGAGGAAAGTTAATTTTTTGTATTTTTATTTAACAGCTCATAACAGTCTGGGTTGGAGCCAGGTTGTCTGTAGTGACTCCTCTAGCACTGAGATGCAGTGTCTTAGACCACTGAACCAGGTTGTCTGTAGTGACTCCTCTAGCACTGAGATGCAGTGTCTTAGACCACTGAACCAGGTTGTCTGTAGTGACTCCTCTAGCACTGAGATGCAGTGTCTTAGACCACTGAACCAGGTTGTCTGTAGTGACTCCTCTAGCACTGAGATGCAGTGTCTTAGACCACTGAACCAGGTTGTCTGTAGTGACTCCTCTAGCACTGAGATGCAGTGTCTTAGACCACTGAACCAGGTTGTCTGTAGTGACTCCTCTAGCACTGAGATGCAGTGTCTTAGACCACTGAACCAGGTTGTCTGTAGTGACTCCTCTAGCACTGAGATGCAGTGTCTTAGACCACTGAACCAGGTTGTCTGTAGTGACTCCTCTAGCACTGAGATGCAGTGTCTTAGACCACTGAACCAGGTTGTCTGTAGTGACTCCTCTAGCACTGAGATGCAGTGTCTTAGACCACTGAACCAGGTTGTCTGTAGTGACTCCTCTAGCACTGAGATGCAGTGTCTTAGACCACTGAACCAGGTTGTCTGTAGTGACTCCTCTAGCACTGAGATGCAGTGTCTTAGACCACTGCGCCACTCGGGAGCCCCAAAAGAGTTACCAGCCTCAGAAATTGCAGCCCAAATAAGGGCATGAATACATACAATGAATGAAGTACATTTATTTATTTTATTATTAATACATTTGCAGAAAATGTTTTCGCTTTGTCCTTATGGGGTATTGTGTGTAGATTGCTGAGCATTTACTTTAAAAAAAAATTGTATTTAATCCGTTTTAGAATAAGGCTGTAACGTAACAAAATGTGTAAAAAGTGAAGGGGTCTGAAGACTTTCGGCGGGCGACAGATAAGACATAAGCTAGATTATACACTAATCATTTATCTGTTAGAGAAAAGGTCTGCAACCCAAACGACACCCTATTTAGTACATAGTGCACTACTTTTGACCAAAGCCCAGAGCCCTGGTCAAACGTTATGTAGGGAATAGGGCCCTGGTCAAAAGCTATATAGGGAATAGGGCCCTGGTCAAAAGCTATGTAGGGAATAGGGCCCTGGTCAAAAGTTATGTAGGGAATAGGGCCCTGGTCAAACGTTATGTAGGGAATAGGGCCCTGGTCAAAAGTTATGTAGGGAATAGGGCCCTGGTCAAACGTTATGTAGGGAATAGGGCCCTGGTCAAAAGCTATGTAGGGAATAGGGCCCTGGTCAAAAGTTATGTAGGGAATAGGGCCCTGGTCAAACGTTATGTAGGGAATAGGGCCCTGGTCAAAAGTTATGTAGGGAATAGGGCCCTGGTCAAAAGTTATGTAGGGAATAGGGCCCTGGTCAAAAGTTATGTAGGGAATAGGGCCCTGGTCAAACGTTATGTAGGGAATAGGGCCCTGGTCAAAAGTTATGTAGGGAATAGGGCCCTGGTCAAAAGCTATGTAGGGAATAGGGCCCTGGTCAAAAGCTATATAGGGAATAGGGCCCTGGTCAAAAGCTATGTAGGGAATAGGGCCCTGGTCATAAGTAGTGCACTATGTAGGGAATAGGGCCCTGGTCATAAGTAGTGCACTATGTAGGGAATAGGGCCCTGGTCATAAGTAGTGCACTATGTAGGGAATAGGGCCCTGGTCATAAGTAGTGCACTATGTAGGGAATAGGGCCCTGGTCATAAGTAGTGCACTATGTAGGGAATAGGGCCCTGGTCATAAGTAGTGCACTATGTAGGGAATAGGGCCCTGGTCATAAGTAGTGCACTATGTAGGGAATAGGGCCCTGGTCATAAGTAGTGCACTATGTAAGGAATAGGGCCCTGGTCATAAGTAGTGCACTATGTAGGGAATAGGGCCCTGGTCATAAGTAGTGCACTATGTAAGGAATAGGGCCCTGGTCATAAGTAGTGCACTATGTAGGGAATAGGGCCCTGGTCATAAGTAGTGCACTATGTAGGGAATAGGGCCCTGGTCATAAGTAGTGCACTATGTAGGGAATAGGGCCCTGGTCATAAGTAGTGCACTATGTAGGGAATAGGGTCCTGCACACATAGAAATGTCTTTACGGAGGAGACAATTAAGATTGAATTAACAAACAGAATGGAGGAAAGACTCCTATCAAAGCCTCAGCCATTAAATCACACTGACATGTTAGGGAGTTTGATATCATACAGAATCATATACATAATGTAGTGAAATATTCTCTACTACCTTGGATAACTTATTGGGATCTTACTAGGGGAGAATATAGTGGAGAACAGTAGGAGTCAAGTAGAGCAGAGTATAACAGAACAAAGTAAACGGGTCATTTTCCTACCTTGTAGCGCATCTTGTTGCAGGAGTGGATGTAGAAGCCCAGGTAGTAATAACACAGCTTGGGGGACTGTTTCTGCAGCTGCCTGGTGAAGGCAACCTCCCTGGAGAAAAGACAGAGGATTCAAATTAGTGGATTCGGCTATTTTACAGGCACACTCGTTGTGTGTATAAAATCGAGCACACAGCCATGCAATCTCCATAGACAAACATTGGCAGTAGAATGGCCTTACTTTAGAGCTCAAAGGATGCCACCTTTGCAACAAGTCAGCTTGTCAAATTTCTGCCCTGCTAGAGCTGCCCCGGTCAACTGTAAGGGCTGTTATTGTGAAGTGGAAACTTCTAGGAGCAACAACGGCTCAGCCGGGAAGTGGTAGGCAACACAAGCTCACAGAACGGGACTGTTGAGTGCTGAAGTTCGTAAAAATCATCTGTTCTCGGATGCAACACTCACTACCGAGTTCCAAACTGCCTCTGGAAGCAATGTCAGCTCAAGAACTGTTCGCCGGGAGCTTCATAAAATGGGTTTCCATGGCCGAGCAGCCGCACACAAGCCTAAGATCACCATGCGCAATGCCAAGCGTCGGCTGGAGTGGTGTAAAGCTCGCCGCCATTGGACTCTGGAGTAGTGGAAATGCGTTCCTTGGCGTGATGAATCACGCGTCACCATCTGGCAGTCCAAATCAAATTGTATTTCTCACGTGCGCCAAATACAACAGCTGTAGACCTTACAGTGAAATGCTTACTAACAAGCCCTTAACCAACAATACAACAGGTGTAGACCTTACAGTGAAATGCATACTTACAAGCCCTTAACCAACAATACAACAGGTGTAGACCTTACAGTGAAATGCTTACTAACAAGCCCTAACCAACAGTACAGTTTAAGTAAAACAATAAAGTATTAGGTAAACAATAGATAAGTAAAGAAATAAAAAACTGTAAAATGACAGTAAAAATGACAGTAGCGAGGCTATATACAGGTGGTACCGGTAAAACATTGTCCAGTCCGTGGTAAGTAATCGCTGTCCTGATATCCATAAGCTCTATTCGGTTATAAGAGACGGTGGCAGAAACATTATGTACAAATAATGCGAAAAAAGACACATAATAGCACAATTGGTTAGGCGCTTGTAAAACGGCTGCTTTTACCTCCGGCGCCATTTTTTACTGCCCGACGGACTAATCTGGGATTGGTGGATGCCAGTAAACGCTACCTGCATAGCGCCAACTGTAAAGTTCGGTGGAGGAAGAATAATGTTCTAGGGCTGTTTTCATGGTTCGGGCCCCTTAGTTCCAGTGAAGGGAAATCTTAACGCTACAGCATACAATGACATTCTAGACGATTCTGTGCTGCCAACTTTATGGCAACAGTTTGGGGAAGGCCCTTTTCTGTTTCAGCATGACAATGCCCCCCGTGCACAAAGCAAGGTCCATAAAGAAATGTTTTGTCGAGATCGGCTTGGAAAAACTTGACTGGCCTGCACAAAGCCCTGACCTCAACCCCATCAAACACCATTGGGATGAATTGGAACTCCGACTCTGAGCCATGCCTAATAACCCAACATCAGTGCCCGACCTCACAAACACTGTTGTGGCTGAATGGCTGAGTCCCTGCAGCAATGTTCCAACATCTAGTGGAAAGTCTTCCCAGAAGAGTGTAGGCTGGTATAGCAGCAAAGAGGGGACCCTCCATATTAATTATATTTCATTCTGTGAGTTTAGTACAGGTAGTCAGAGTGGACAGGGCCTTGAGGGTCTGGGGGCAGTGGAGGGGCATGACGGATCCTTGAGCAGGTTGCTGGTTCAATACCCATCTTATAGTATGAACCCTTCATTAAAGGCATTTACCCATATAATATTGATATAGAACACTATATTATAAATATTTGTTTGACTTAAAAGGTTTAAATCAATAAACAGCTGTACTACACAGAACACACGTCTTTCAATTTGTAGTTTTTTATAAATGAATTATAAATTATAAATCATGTTCTAGAAACATCTCAAGGATGATCAATGGAAACAGGAAGCACCTGAGCTCAATTTAGAGTCTCATAGAAAAGGGTCTGAATACTTTTTATATATATTTGCAAACATTAAAAAAACAGTTTTCACTTTGTAATTTTTTTTTATGAATCCATTTTAGAATAAGGCTGTAATGTAACAAAACGTGGAAAAAGTCAAGGAGTCTGAATACTTTCCGAAGGCGCTGTACAGTATATGTATTGAAATAGGCTATAGCCAATAGGAACAGGCAAATTACAATGTTGTCACCATCGACGACGGCTGTCAATCATCGTCGACAGACGATGCTATCGCGATAACATCCTACCCAAGCACACACAAAAAAAATCCGTCTTTATCCCCCTCGCCTGTTCTTAACACAGAATCACACCTACACACACTACCCATGGAACGCTCTCTCTCTCGCTCACTCACCCTCCCACACACTTCAGAGTTACAAAACCTAATGAAACAACCTTGTCTACACAGGAAGTACTGTTACTCTAATGAAACAACCTTGTCTACACAGGAAGTAGTTACTCTAATGAAACAACCTTGTCTACACAGGAAGTACTGTTACTCTAATGAAACAACCTTGTCTACACAGGAAGTACTGTTACTCTAATGAAACAACCTTGCTCTTGGAGTCAGACTCTTGCAATAATAATATAAGAAATACAGACCAGGGTGTTACACACACACACACACACACACATTCTCTAGTCCCTCACATGCATGCACACACACGGCCAACTCTGTAAATCACCCAGTCCTTCGACATCTGTGCAAAAATACTTAAAGCTTTCTCACATTATTGGGTTACACTTTACAGGAAGCGTCAGATGTGTGTGATCTCTTATTTCATACCAGCAGACAGACTGCTGTCGTCTGACGCACCACAAACACTGCCTCATCCAACACTGACAGACGATAGCTAGTCTACCTACCTAGTACCTAGGTACTGTACCGGTCTTCTCTAGAGAGTAAAGTCATATTTACAGTATTACTGCTAAATACGAATTACCAGAATTATGGTTCTGCTACAGTGGACACTGAGGGTAAGGAAACCAATGAGGTTTGTCCTTCAAACTATGTATTTTATACTGTGGACACTGAGGGTAAGGAAACCAATGAGGTTTGTCCTTCAAACTATGTATTTTATACAGTTGACACGGAGGGTAAGGAAACCAATTAGGTTTGTCCTTCAAACTATGTATTTTATACAGTGGACACTGAGGGTAAGGAAACCAATGAGGTTTGTCCTTCAAACTATGTATTTTATACAGTGGACACTGAGGGTAAGGAAACCAATGAGGTTTGTACTTCAAACTATGTATTTTATACAGTGGACACTGAGGGTAAGGAAACCAATGAGGTTTGTCCTTCAAACTATGTATTTTATACAGTGGACACTGAGGGTAAGGAAACCAATGAGGTTTGTCCTTCAAACTATGTATTTTATACAGTGGACACTGAGGGTAAGGAAACCAATGAGGTTTGTCCTTCAAACTATGTATTTTATACAGTGGACACTGAGGGTAAGGAAACTGATGGGTGGGACTATGAGGGAAGGCAGTAGATTAGTTATCTAGTCAGAAAAAACAGTCTACTTTTTCAATTTAATTTATTGTGGCAAAAACCTATGAAAAAAGGTTGTGTTCTGTCAAGTAAACATGGATTTCGGGAACAACCATACCCCGTTCAAAGGCACTTCAATGTTTAGTCTTGAATGGAACACAATACATGTTTAAAAATCATTCTTTAACCCATCTACTTACTAGGTGACATCAATAAGGGATCATAGCCTTCACCTGGTCAGTTTAGGTCATGGAAAATGTTTTGTCCATTCAGTATTTAACTACATTGTATAATTTATGAATAGTAAAGGGCTATAGGAGATAGATATTATACAGTCAGTTCGACAACTTATAAACCAGTCAACACAAGTAGCTGGCTATAGGCCTATGAAACACTCAGAAGAAAATAGATGTGCCACAAAACAATCATTAAGTGGATTTCAACTCTTCGGGACGTCTTACACTGTCGCCGCTCGCTTTGTGACTAACAGGCACCTGTCCTATCAATAGATAGTTTATTCTAGTGGGGCTATACAGACCTTTCTGACTAGAGAATTTAACATTTTAAATGAAAAGAAGCCTAGTTCATTTTTTAAGTGGAAAAAGAGGGAGAGAAAGAGTCTATAACAGAGAAACCGAGACAAGGAGGCATAAAGAGAAGAGAGAGAAAGATGGAGGAAAAAAGAAAAGTGCAATGGAATCTGCCAAATGTGGAGCTAGATTCACAGCCTCTCCAGTCCTCACTGACCTGAGTGCAGAGTAGGAGCCCAGAGACAGAGAGGCAAAGTCGGGGTGGTAGTACAGGTAGACGGAGGACACGCAGGTGGGCAGGATGTCCACCACGCCCACTGCCACGATGCGGCCGTCCAGCCAGTACTGTTGGTGGAAGGAACCATAGCCCGCCGCAGGACCATCCGGAGACGTCTCCGCCTGGGGGGGTAGAGAGAGAGAGAGAGAGAGATGGAGAGAGAGAGAGAGATGGAGAGAGAGAGAGAGTTGTAGATCACAACAGTAGCAAATGTACAAACTGTAAAAACTGATAATTTATCATTAGCAGGCCACTTCTCTCTCTCACACACACACACCTCTTTTCATTAGAGCCCAGGCTGTTACCCAGGCCCCACACGTCTAGTTTACAGAAAGCACTAGAGCCCAGGCTGTTACCCAGGCCCCACACGTCTAGTTTACAGAAAGCACTAGAGCCCAGGCTGTTACCCAGGCCCCACACGTCTAGTTTACAGAAAGCACTAGAGCCCAGGCTGTTACCCAGGCCCCACACGTCTAGTTTACAGAAAGCACTAGAGCCCAGGCTGTTACCCAGGCCCCACACGTCTAGTTTACAGAAAGCACTAGAGCCCAGGCTGTTACCCAGGCCCCACACGTCTAGTTTACAGAAAGCACTAGAGCCCAGGCTGTTACCCAGGCCCCACACGTCTAGTTTACAGAAAGCACTAGAGCCCAGGCTGTTACCCAGGCCCCACACGTCTAGTTTACAGAAAGCACTAGAGCCCAGGCTGTTACCCAGGCCCCACACGTCTAGTTTACAGAAAGCACTAGAGCCCAGGCTGTTACCCAGGCCCCACACGTCTAGTTTACAGAAAGCACTAGAGCCCAGGCTGTTACCCAGGCCCCACACGTCTAGTTTACAGAAAGCACTAGAGCCCAGGCTGTTACCCAGGCCCCACACGTCTAGTTTACAGAAAGCACTAGAGCCCAGGCTGTTACCCAGGCCCCACACGTCTAGTTTACAGAAAGCACTAGAGCCCAGGCTGTTACCCAGGCCCCACACGTCTAGTTTACAGAAAGCACTAGAGCCCAGGCTGTTACCCAGGCCCCACACGTCTAGTTTACAGAAAGCACTAGAGCCCAGGCTGTTACCCAGGCCCCACACGTCTAGTTTACAGAAAGCACTAGAGCCCAGGCTGTTACCCAGGCCCCACACGTCTAGTTTACAGAAAGCACTAGAGCCCAGGCTGTTACCCAGGCCCCACACGTCTAGTTTACAGAAAGCACTAGAGCCCAGGCTGTTACCCAGGCCCCACACGTCTAGTTTACAGAAAGCACTAGAGCCCAGGCTGTTACCCAGGCCCCACACGTCTAGTTTACAGAAAGCACTAGAGCCCAGGCTGTTACCCAGGCCCCACACGTCTAGTTTACAGAAAGCACTAGAGCCCAGGCTGTTACCCAGGCCCCACACGTCTAGTTTACAGAAAGCACTAGAGCCCAGGCTGTTACCCAGGCCCCACACGTCTAGTTTACAGAAAGCACTAGAGCCCAGGCTGTTACCCAGGCCCCACACGTCTAGTTTACAGAAAGCACTAGAGCCCAGGCTGTTACCCAGGCCCCACACGTCTAGTTTACAGAAAGCACTAGAGCCCAGGCTGTTACCCAGGCCCCACACGTCTAGTTTACAGAAAGCACTAGAGCCCAGGCTGTTACCCAGGCCCCACACGTCTAGTTTACAGAAAGCACTAGAGCCCAGGCTGTTACCCAGGCCCCACACGTCTAGTTTACAGAAAGCACTAGAGCCCAGGCTGTTACCCAGGCCCCACACGTCTAGTTTACAGAAAGCACTAGAGCCCAGGCTGTTACCCAGGCCCCACACGTCTAGTTTACAGAAAGCACTAGAGCCCAGGCTGTTACCCAGGCCCCACACGTCTAGTTTACAGAAAGCACTAGAGCCCAGGCTGTTACCCAGGCCCCACACGTCTAGTTTACAGAAAGCACTAGAGCCCAGGCTGTTACCCAGGCCCCACACGTCTAGTTTACAGAAAGCACTAGAGCCCAGGCTGTTACCCAGGCCCCACACGTCTAGTTTACAGAAAGCACTAGAGCCCAGGCTGTTACCCAGGCCCCACACGTCTAGTTTACAGAAAGCACTAGAGCCCAGGCTGTTACCCAGGCCCCACACGTCTAGTTTACAGAAAGCACTAGAGCCCAGGCTGTTACCCAGGCCCCACACGTCTAGTTTACAGAAAGCACTAGAGCCCAGGCTGTTACCCAGGCCCCACACGTCTAGTTTACAGAAAGCACTAGAGCCCAGGCTGTTACCCAGGCCCCACACGTCTAGTTTACAGAAAGCACTAGAGCCCAGGCTGTTACCCAGGCCCCACACGTCTAGTTTACAGAAAGCACTAGAGCCCAGGCTGTTACCCAGGCCCCACACGTCTAGTTTACAGAAAGCACTAGAGCCCAGGCTGTTACCCAGGCCCCACACGTCTAGTTTACAGAAAGCACTAGAGCCCAGGCTGTTACCCAGGCCCCACACGTCTAGTTTACAGAAAGCACTAGAGCCCAGGCTGTTACCCAGGCCCCACACGTCTAGTTTACAGAAAGCACTAGAGCCCAGGCTGTTACCCAGGCCCCACACGTCTAGTTTACAGAAAGCACTAGAGCCCAGGCTGTTACCCAGGCCCCACACGTCTAGTTTACAGAAAGCACTAGAGCCCAGGCTGTTACCCAGGCCCCACACGTCTAGTTTACAGAAAGCACTAGAGCCCAGGCTGTTACCCAGGCCCCACACGTCTAGTTTACAGAAAGCACTAGAGCCCAGGCTGTTACCCAGGCCCCACACGTCTAGTTTACAGAAAGCACTAGAGCCCAGGCTGTTACCCAGGCCCCACACGTCTAGTTTACAGAAAGCACTAGAGCCCAGGCTGTTACCCAGGCCCCACACGTCTAGTTTACAGAAAGCACTAGAGCCCAGGCTGTTACCCAGGCCCCACACGTCTAGTTTACAGAAAGCACTAGAGCCCAGGCTGTTACCCAGGCCCCACACGTCTAGTTTACAGAAAGCACTAGAGCCCAGGCTGTTACCCAGGCCCCACACGTCTAGTTTACAGAAAGCACTAGAGCCCAGGCTGTTACCCAGGCCCCACACGTCTAGTTTACAGAAAGCACTAGAGCCCAGGCTGTTACCCAGGCCCCACACGTCTAGTTTACAGAAAGCACTAGAGCCCAGGCTGTTACCCAGGCCCCACACGTCTAGTTTACAGAAAGCACTAGAGCCCAGGCTGTTACCCAGGCCCCACACGTCTAGTTTACAGAAAGCACTAGAGCCCAGGCTGTTACCCAGGCCCCACACGTCTAGTTTACAGAAAGCACTAGAGCCCAGGCTGTTACCCAGGCCCCACACGTCTAGTTTACAGAAAGCACTAGAGCCCAGGCTGTTACCCAGGCCCCACACGTCTAGTTTACAGAAAGCACTAGAGCCCAGGCTGTTACCCAGGCCCCACACGTCTAGTTTACAGAAAGCACTAGAGCCCAGGCTGTTACCCAGGCCCCACACGTCTAGTTTACAGAAAGCACTAGAGCCCAGGCTGTTACCCAGGCCCCACACGTCTAGTTTACAGAAAGCACTAGAGCCCAGGCTGTTACCCAGGCCCCACACGTCTAGTTTACAGAAAGCATTAGAGCCCAGGCTGTTACCCAGGCCCCACACGTCTAGTTTACAGAAAGCACTAGAGCCCAGGCTGTTACCCAGGCCCCACACGTCTAGTTTACAGAAAGCACTAGAGCCCAGGCTGTTACCCAGGCCCCACACGTCTAGTTTACAGAAAGCACTAGAGCCCAGGCTGTTACCCAGGCCCCACACGTCTAGTTTACAGAAAGCACTAGAGCCCAGGCTGTTACCCAGGCCCCACACGTCTAGTTTACAGAAAGCACTAGAGCCCAGGCTGTTACCCAGGCCCCACACGTCTAGTTTACAGAAAGCACTAGAGCCCAGGCTGTTACCCAGGCCCCACACGTCTAGTTTACAGAAAGCACTAGAGCCCAGGCTGTTACCCAGGCCCCACACGTCTAGTTTACAGAAAGCACTAGAGCCCAGGCTGTTACCCAGGCCCCACACGTCTAGTTTACAGAAAGCACTAGAGCCCAGGCTGTTACCCAGGCCCCACACGTCTAGTTTACAGAAAGCACTAGAGCCCAGGCTGTTACCCAGGCCCCACACGTCTAGTTTACAGAAAGCACTAGAGCCCAGGCTGTTACCCAGGCCCCACACGTCTAGTTTACAGAAAGCATTAGAGCCCAGGCTGTTACCCAGGCCCCACACGTCTAGTTTACAGAAAGCACTAGAGCCCAGGCTGTTACCCAGGCCCCACACGTCTAGTTTACAGAAAGCACTAGAGCCCAGGCTGTTACCCAGGCCCCACACGTCTAGTTTACAGAAAGCACTAGAGCCCAGGCTGTTACCCAGGCCCCACACGTCTAGTTTACAGAAAGCATTAGAGCCCAGGCTGTTACCCAGGCCCCACACGTCTAGTTTACAGAAATTGGTACTTAATGCAGGTAAAACTAAGTACATGCTATTTTACGAAAAGCTTAAAAATATACCTGATGATTTATGCATATGTACATTGGATGGTGCCAATGTACTCTTTTTCAAAAGGCATACTGATGAGTTAAGAGGAATACAAATGGGCTTCCTAAAAATAGGAATGCCTTTCGTTAAATAGAAGAAAAAAATGAATCATTCAGTCGACATTAATTCCGGCTTTAGACTATGGCGATATTGTCTATATCAGGTATTCCTAAACTGGGCTATGCGTAATAAAATTTCTCTTCACATTTTCAAACAGTCCATTTAGATTTTCCAACAGGGCTGTACATTTGGGTGATTTTTTCCCCCTCGCCTGTGTGGCCTCATTTCACTGCCAAAAATGTAATTAAACCATCTCGTGTTCAGTGAAATAACAACACAATGTCAAATACAGGTCGACTAGTCAAATAATTAACATCCAATCACATTAACCGTCACACTTTCGTGAAAAATTCCACTTGGGGTTCACTTATATTGGGACTAGTGCCTTTCCTCAGCCAAAGTATATTACACACTACCGTTCAAAAGTTTTGGGTCACTTAGAAATGGCTTTTTCTTTGCAACTCTGCCTAGAAGGCTAGCATCACTGTTGACGTTGAGGCTGGTGTTTTGCTGGTACTATTTAATGAAGCTGCCAGTTGAGGACTTGTGTCAAACTAGACACTAATGTACTTGTCCTCTTGCTCAGTTGTGCACCGGGGCCTCCCACTCCTCTTTCTATTCTGGTTAGAGCCAGTTTGCACTGTTCTGTGAAGGGAGTAGTACACAGCGTTGTATGAGATCTTCAATTTCTCACATGGAATAGCCTTCATTTCTCAGAACAAGAATAGACTGACGAGTTACAGAAGAAAGTTCTTTTTTTCTGGACATTTTGAGCCTGTAATCGAACCCACAAATGCTGTTGCTCCAGATACTCAACTAGTCTAAAGAAGGCCAGTTTTATTGCTTGTTTAAATCAGCACAACAGTTTTCAGCTGTGCTAACATAATTGCAAAAGGGTTTTATAATGATCAATTAGCCTTTTAAAATGATAAACTTGGATTAGCTAACATAATGTGCCATTGGAACACAGGAGTGATGGTTGCTGATAATGGGCCTCTGTACGCCTATGTAGATATTCCATAAAAAATCTGCCGTTTCCAGCTACAATAGTCATTTACAACATTAACAATGTCTACACTGTATTTCTGATCAATTATTTTAATGGACAAAGAATGTGCTTTTCTTTCAAAAACAAGGACATTTCTAAGTGACCCCAAACTTTTGAACGGTAGTGTATGTGCAAAAGTACTCTCACAACTCGATGAAACCTTCACTCTTGCCAAGACATTTAGAAACAAAACCTGCCAATTTGAAAAACAAGCCTCAGGAGATTTTTGAGCGAGAATTAAGAGGACTTTTGAGTAGTTAGACGTGTATAAAAGCAACAGATACCATTAATAAGAAGGGGCTAGAAGCATCTTATATGGTGAACTACTGAGTGGCTAGGACAGGCAAGCCCCACAATATTGGCTGGGACAATGCTGGGGGAAAAGGCCAAAAAAACTATACAGACAATGCCTTCATCAAACAACACTTTCACGACGCATCAGTGACATGGCAGGATATGTTTTGAAACAATTACTGCTTCACATAAGCCAGTGAATTCTACGCGTTACAACTGGAAACCAGGATAACAGGAGAGGATATTTTTTAAGTACTGGACAGCTTTGTGACATCAAATGGACTTTGGTGTTCAAGATGTGTTGGTATCTGTATTGATGGCGCAAAAGCCATGACAGGGAGACATAGTGGAGTGGCAACGCGTGTGCAAGCAGTTGCTCCCGACGCCATCTGGGTACACTGCAGCATCCACTGAGAGGCTCTTGCTGCCAAAGGAATGCCTGATAGCTTGAAATACATTTTGGACACTACAGTGAAAATGGTTAACTTTGTTAAAGCAAGTACCCTTGAACTCTAAAGTATTTTCTGCATTATGCAATGATATGGGCAGCGACCATGTAACGATTTTACAACATACAGAACTGGAGTATATGCAAATTGCCATCATCAACACTGAGGCAGCAAACTTTGTGGAGACCAATACTTGTGTCATTCTCAAGTTTTGGCCACGACTGTATATTCAATGTGCGGGACAAAATTAAGGCTATAATTAAGAAGTTGGAGCTCTTCTCTGTCTGCATTAACAAGGACAACACACAGTTTTTTTCATCGTTGTATGATTTTTTTGTGTGCAAATGAACTCAAGCTTACAGACAATGTCAAATGTGATATAGCGAAGCACCTGAGTGAGTTGGGGGCGCAATTACGCAGGTACTTTCCCGAAACGGACGACAACTGGATTCGTTATCCCTTTTATGCCCTGCCTCCAGTCCACTTACCGATATCTGAACAAGATAGCCTCATCGAAATTGAAACAAGCCTTTCTTTGAAAATTGAATTTAAATCAGAAGCCACTGCCAGATTTCTGGATTGGGCTGCGCTCAGAGTATCCTGCCTTGGCAAATCGTGCTGTTAAGACACTGATGCCCTTGCAACCACGTACCAATGTGAGAGTGGATTCTCTGTCCTCACTAACATGAAAACTAAATACAGGCACAGACTGTCTGTGGAAATGAAATGATTTAAGACTGAGACTCTCTCCAATACAACCAAACATTGAGTTATATGCATCCTTTCAATCACACCCTTCTCATTAACCTGTGGTGAGTTATTCACAATTTATGATGAACAAATAAGGTTTTATATGAAAGATGGCAAAATAAAGAGCAAAATTATTATAATATTATTATTTGTGCCCTGGCCCTATAAGAGCTCTTTGTCACTTCCCATGATCCGGTTTGTGACAAAAACTAATTCTTATGTTGAATAAATGTATCGTATAGTATAGTGTGTGTGTGTGTGTGTGTGTGTGAGGCTTACAATGGTGGGAAAAAGAGTGTGCTGACCCTGGTGCTAGAGAGGGTACGCAGCTGGAGGTTGAATGTTTAAAGGGGTACGGGACTACAAAAAGTTTGGGAACCACTGGTCTATATGAACGAAGCTGCCAATTTATTGAAGCCATTGGACGGTAGGTTCATTACACATCAATGCATTCTGTATCAGAAAGTAGGCTGGCCCTCCCAAGTCTCGTTGATCAATACACTGCTCACTTTGTTCATAAGACCTTATTGTGCAAACCGCCAACAACTTAATTGTTAAATTACAGACATGAGTCTCCAGACCCGATCACAGGGATGGTGAACTCTGGAGATTCCTTCAATCCACAATTCAAGTTGTGGAGAACAGCTTATAGTTTTATGTGTGGAATGATCTCCAAAGCACTCTAAAATTGGAGGAATGGCATTTCAGACGGCTGTTAGGGGACCTTTCATTGAAGGAGAATGTGTTAGTTTTCATGATTGTTTGTGTTTTGATTTGTGTATTTTATATGTATAGTAATGTCTATATGAATGTGAAGTTTGATGTGTATATTGTATTTTGATGTGTATCATCTGAAAAATAGACATTGGTCTCAGCTTTGACTCCATGTCAAAATAAAGCTTGAATTAAATAAATACATGCACAGGGGTGTACAGCAGCCCACGCCCAGCCCGCTAATAGCTCCCAATGTGTAGAGGGATCAGGCTGGGGGCGTAAGGGGGCGTGGGTAAAGGGTGCTGTGTGTGCTAGCCACAGAAACACAGGGGAGACCTCTTTTAATAAAATACCCTGTTTGAAATCCATCTCGCCGGGCAGGGTGTGGAATGTGGCCAAGCTTTCTCCTGGATGTGTGTGCGTATGTGTACGTGTGTGCAATATAACTCCTGTTTAGAACCCGACAGAATGCATGCTGGGTTTTTCAATCAACTGGCTTAACTACTTTATATCGCACAGGCTTTAGACAGCTAGTGGGGGGGCATAATAAGCCTGAGGTGGACTGGTGTATGTGCGTGTGTAGGAATGGTTGAAAAGGGATCCCTCTCCTTCCCCACGGCCCATCTGGACCCAGCGCAGACGCCGCTTGTTGTCACAACACAGGGAGAGCTGCCGTTGCTAATCCAACCATACAACAGTGTGAAAACCCCCAGAATGCTGCTTGGCCACTGACCAGCACCAACCACCCTGACACAATTGTGACCCGATTCAGGAAACTAGGCGTATGTCGCAAGTCACGACTTCACAGAAGAGCCATTTGAACGTAAAACATATTATTTTATCAAAATGCGTTTTTTGGCAGAAATGCCTTCTCGAACATATAAACTTTCATGTGCCTTAATACCAAACTTGTATGCCATCTGTAAAAACGAATAAAGTTGTTAAATTACGAAACTAGTCGGTTTAGCCACAAAAAGACAGGAACCTTCCTGCTAGCCATGATTGGCTGAGATAATGAGTGGGCTGGACATGCTGAGAGATGAGTTTCTGATTGGTCTGCGTTGAAGCATCTTGTGTCTATAAAATGAGCTGCTTGTTATGCATAGATTTTTCGAAAGATATAACGTTAGCCACGGAGAACTGCATATATGTTGCTACTGCGCTCAATAACATTGCTGCCCTAAATTTATCAGGCACTATCGACAAATATCAGTAGGAAAAAGTTATGATGGACTACTTTCTGGAGGACGATCGTGCCATGCTGACTCTCTCTGACTCTGAAAATGAACCAGACAATGAGGAAATCTTGAAGAAGACATTGTTGATGACCGTGGCTGGCTTGCTAGCTAACATTAACACTGAACCTAACTTATTTGGTTAACTTTAGCTAGGACAATCGGTATGTATGGATTGTGATTATAGTTAATTTGTTAGCTAGCTAACGTTAAAGTTACATGTCTAAACAAAATACCAAGTTAAAGCTTGTTAACGTTAGCTGAGGTTAGATGGCTGGCTTGCTAGCTAACATTGAACCTATTTGGTTAACTTTAGCTAGCTGTGACAATCGGTTTGTATTGCTAGTAATGTTACTTTATGGATTGGGATTATAGTTAATTTTTTTAGCTAGCTAGCTAACGTTGATGTTACATGTCTAAACAAAAGACCAAGTTAAAGCTTGCTGTTAGCTAGCTAACGTTAGCGGAGGTTAGATGGTTGGCTTGCTAGCTAACATTCATTTACTTGTATGAAGTGTGTGTAACGTTAGTGATGTTTTCTCAGAATGCCATTTCACATTGCTAGTTATAGCCCAATGTTAGCTAGCTAACCTTGAACCTATTTGGTTACCTTTAGCTAGCTATGACAAACCTGAAATATGATAACTGCAATGGACAAAACAAGAACAAGTTTGTGCTCTGGTATTGTGCCTGGTGGACCACGCACAAGCTACACCACAGTCTGGACCTTCACTTCCTGATCACAGGCCACACCAAGTCTGCCCCCGACTGGTGCGTCGGCCTCATCAAGCAGCACTTCAGAAAGACCTGAGTGAACACTGTCTGAGAATGCTGATGTTGTGAAGAACAGCACTGTGACAGGGGTCAACATCCCACAGCTGGTTGGACTGGAGGATGGTACGCTGCTAGTGAAAGCTATGGCTGGCAACAACACCTGACTCCGTACTTCAGGTAGCTGCCACAGAACAAGCAGTACCAGCACTTCAGGTGAATACAATTTTAATTGGATTGTATGTATTCTTCTTATCTAAACTTGGGAGGTGAATTGATGTTGTGCAGGGTTGTAACGTCTACAGATTAGTTGTTATTTCCTGTTTTACAGCGTCGATGCTCTGGACCCTGGTGTTGTTGTCGCCAAGGAGCGTTCGGATTGTCAGGACCAGGTTTCAGCTGCTGTACAACACTGACATCCTTCCTCCCATAGATGGTCTGCCTGTACAAGCACCACCTGGACTGGACACAGCTAGACAAACTTATATTTTTAAGAAGATCAGGGAGTTTGCGATGAAGAGGCCATGGACATCACATGCCCTGCACCGAAGTCAAGGGCAGGACAGAAACAGGCTCACCGAATATAGATTCCCTTGTTGATGCGTGGTTCTGACGGACCAGTCATCAGCACTGTCTGCAGTGCCTCTAAACACACGCCATACATTGCTGCTACTATTGTAATTATTTTGTATCCTGCTGCTCAGACACTTTACCCCTGATTGTATGCATATAACTACCTCATCTATCACTGATATGGTTATTGATATTGTTCTTGTACATACTGTATATGATTTATATTGACACTATCTATTTCTGATATTGCTGCTATGCAAGTAACCATTTGGTTGTACTGTTTACACCTTCCCTAGAGACCCATCCACTTAGCAAGACTTAGCAAAATATATATACAATTAATATTATGTGTGGTTGTGACATACCACAGCAATATCATGTGACCATATCAAAATGTCCACCACATAAATATATGGTGCATACATCTGGTTATGTACTGTACATGTGCACCTCACTCAGGTTGCATGGCCTTAACTTATGTATGGAATACTATGTGATGTAAGTGTGTATGTAACAGTATATAACGTATGTTAATTAACAGGTGTGAAGGTATTTGGGCAGTGGTATCTGTACATTACTTTACTAATGATGTATTTGGCAACTTTTACCTTTACTTCACTACATTCCGAAAGTAAATAATGTACTTTTTACTCCATACATTTTCGCTGACACCCAAAAGTCCTAGTAACATTTTGACAGGAAAATTGTCCAATTCACACACTTATCAAGAGAACATCCCTGCTGCATCTGATCTGGCAGACTCACTAAACACAAATGCTTAGTTTGAAAATAATGTCTGAGTGTTGAAGTGTTACTTTCCCATGTGTATGATATACCATTTTGTAGCTCTGAGTCTCTACTTGTATCCAATGTAAAAAAACAGAAATTCACATTTTGCTACATAAGACCGAATGCAGGTGGTGAGTCACAATTAAATGTCTATATATATGAACCGCCCCCCTCCCCAATACCTAAGCTTGGACCTCCAGGACCCCTGCAATCGCTCGGCTACCTTATCCAGAGGACCTCCACTGGTCCTCTGCTCCACATTCCTCTTGTACCCCCTTGGCGGAGCTGTTTTAAGTGAAGTTTGCAGTAAAAACAAAGACTAATTCACACCAGATGTGGGCTCCTGTGTTACCAAACCCTAGCTGATTACCTGGGCGACACAACAGAGCATTGGAGACGGGGACAGGAGTATCCATTCACTGTGTTGGCTAGGAGGTGAGGGGTGTGTGTGTGTGGTGAGCAGAGAGATGAGACTAGACGAGGCAGAGGACTAGCATGGGGCAGACGTTACCTTTAAGCCTTTGAATGACTGGCAGGTGGGAGTGAGTGAGGCTGGTGGCTATATTAGCTACCTCTGGGGTCCCTAGCTGGCATCACATCTGGAGGCTGGGTGGGGCCCCTGAGCTGTGGCAGTCTGTCTGGGGCTGGGGAAAATGCCCGTCAGTGGAAGGCATGCAGCCTGTAAATTTCTTGGTACAGGCTCTGGCCGCAAACACTGGAGTCTTTGTCAGAGCCTAGTTTCACTTAGAATTTAGTAAGAAGTGAGAGCGTGGGTCTCCAGATGTGTGATTTTTCTTACCCCCTCAGAGCGTGGCTGTGAGTGTAAGTCTGTCAGTGAATGGTTGAGTCTGTGTATTTACTCTGTGTGTGTGTGCACACTCATACGTGGGTGTGTTTCTGAGCGGGGGTGTGTGTGCACCCTCATACGCGGGTGCGTTTCTGAGCGGGGGTGTGTGTGTGCGCACCCTCATACGTGGGTGCGTTTCTGAACGGGTGTGTGTGTGCACACTCATACGTGGGTGCGTTTCTGAGCGGGGGTGTGTGTGTGTGTTTATGCAGCCGAGACCTGTTAGACGTAGATCTTGTCTCACTTTAACCTACGCGTCACCTCTCAGGTCAGACTAATGGCTGTGTCCTTGTCACTGTGACAACAACCTAAATATTCTCCACCGCTAAACAGTAAACTGCCTCTGAGGCTCAAAAGGGTCCCAAATCACTCTGATGGGCCTCCAAACTCCCCCTGGTTCTCCCCCTGGTTCTCCCACTCTCCTCTCAGGGTAGTAAAAGTGAAATTGCGAAATTCAAACAAACACATGTTGCAGTACTGGTGTAGGAGCTGTTATTCCCTTATGGTCAAATAAAATTGAGTACAGTCTTGGGTACTGTATAAAAATGTATCTACAACAATTACCAGGTAGACTCCCCTCATAGGTATGCTTTAACTTTTCAGAATAAGAAGTATATGTGTGCGAGGGGTGGTTTTTATAAACAAAGACACTGCATAAATATTACTATGGCAGGTTTGATTGAATTCCTGCCTAAGTGCTCCGTGATGTTTTTAAGAGGCTCTGTGGCCAAAGTGGAGCAGGACAGTGAGTGGCATTGACATTCATTAGGGTACGGCTCATGGTCCAGTCTGGGGAAACACACAGTACCAGTCCTCAGAGTTGTTGTTGAGCTATTATGTCTGGCACGGTAATTGTATAATCGTATAACCGACTATTATGGATGAAGACAGTCATGAAAATAAAACAAAAATGTCATAACTATTTTAATAAAATAAGAAAAAAATATACATTATCAGTCCAAAGTTTAGACACCTACTCATTCCAGGGTTTACATTGTAGAATAATGGTGAAGACATCAAAACTATGAAATAACACATTTGGAATCACGTAGTAACCAAAAAAGTGTAAAACAAATCAAAATATATTTTAAATTTGAGATTCTTCAAAGTAGCCACCCTTTGCCTCGATGACAACTTTGCACAGTCTTGGCATTCTCTCAACCAGCTTCATGAGGTAGTTACCTGGAATGTATTTCATTTAACAGGTGTGCCTTGTTAAAAAGTAAATTTGTGGAATTTCTTTCCTTCTTAATGCGTTTGAAGCCAATCAGTTGTGTTGTGACAAGGTAGGGGGGAATACAGAAGACAGTCCTATTTGGTAAAAGACCAAGTCCATATTATGGCAAGAACAGCTCAAATAAGCAAAGAGAAACGACAGTCCATCATTACTTTAAGACATGAAGGTCAGTTAATGCGGAACATTTCAAGAACTTTGAAAGTTTCTTCAAGTGCAAACGCAAAAACCATCAAGCGCTATGATGAAACTGGCTCTCATGAGGACCGCCACAGGAAAGGAAGACCCAGAGTTACCTCTGCTGCTGAGGATAAGTTCATTAGAGTTACCAGCCTCAGATTACAGCTCAAATAAATGTTTCACAGTTCAAGTAACAGACACATCTCAACATCAACTGTTCAGAGGAGACTGTGTGAATCAGGCCTTCGTGGTCGAATTGCTGCAAAGAAACCACTACTAAAGGACACCAAAAAGAAGAAGAGACTTGCTTGGGCCAAGAAACACGATTAGACCGGTGGAAATCTGTCCTTTGGTCTGATGAGATTTTTGGTTCCAACCGCTGTGTATTTGTGAGACACAGAGAAGGTGAACGGATGATCTCTGCATGTGCGGTTCCCACCGTGAAGCATGGAGGAGGAGGTGTGATGATGCTTTGCTGGTGACACTGTGATTTATTTAGAATTCAATGCACACTTATCTAGCATGGCTACCACAGCATTCTGCAGCGATACACCATCCCATTTGTTTTTCAACAGGACAATGACCCAATACACCTCCAGGCTGTGTAAGGGCTATTTGATCAAGAAGGATGATGAAGTGCTGCATCAGATGACATGGCCTCCACAATCACCCGACCTCAACCCAATTGTTGGAAAAGCATTCCTCATGAAGCTGGTTAACAGAATGCGAAGAGTGTGCAAAGCTGTCATCAAGGCAAAGGGTGGCTACTTTGAAGAATCTACCATATAAAATATATTTTTTGATTCCATGTGTTATTCCATAGTTTTGATGTTGAAAAAAAATAAAATAAAGAAAAACCCTTGAATGGGTCTAAACTTTCGACTGGTACTGTATATACAGAGCATTTGGAAAGTATGCACACCCTGAAAGTTCAGACATTTTGTTACGTCACAGCCTTATTCTAAAATTGATTAAAATAGTTTTTCCCCCTCATCAATCTACACACAATACCCCATAATGACAAAGCAAAAACTGTTTTTTCAAAATGTTTGCAAATGTATAAAAATACAACCAAAAAATTACTCTTTACTCTGTTGAAGCACCTTTGGCAGTGATCACAGCTTCGAGTCTGACGATAAAAGCTTGGCACACCTGTATTTGGGGAGTTTCTCCCATTCTTCTCTGCAGATCCTCTCAAGCTCTGTCAGGTTGGATGGGGATTGTCGCTGCCTAGCTATTTTCAGGTCTCTCCAGAGATGTTAGATCCGGTTCAAGTCTGGGCTCTGGCTGGGCCATTCAAGGACATTCAGAGACTTGTCCCGAAGCCCCGCCAGCATTGTCTTGGCTGTGTGCTAGGGTCGTTGTCCTGTTGGAAGATGAACCTTCGCCCCAGTCTGAGGTCTTCTGAACAGGTTTTCATCAAGGATCTCTCTGTACTTTGCTCTGTTTATCTTTACCTCGATCCTGACTAGTCTCCAAGTCGCTCCCCACAGCATGATACTGCCACCACCATGCTTCATCGTGGGGATGATGCCAGGTTTCCTCCAGACGTGACGCTTGGCTCAGTATTTTTATTGGAATTTCAAAATGTTTTAAGAAATAGAGTAACAAAGATAAACTAAGAATAACAAAAGAAACAAAAAACATTAAATACAAAAACTCAGATTAAATAAAGGAATTAGATCCAACACATGGAACGTACAGTGTAATCCTGAGACAAGTAAACAACCACCATTCTAAGTAAATCCTTGCAGCATAAAGCTGATAAATCAGGTTCTAGGTAATTTAAATAAGATTACCACACTTTGTAGAAGTGATCTGTTTTAGAATGTATCAGTGTCAGATATTCTAATGGCACCCATTCAAATAGTATCTTATGCCAATCCTTAATAGAAGGGACCTTGTCATTAATCCACTGTAAGAGGATGTTTTTCCTCGCTGCAAAGGTAAGGATGCTGTAAAGCCGCCTCTTACCCACAGAAGTAACATGCCTACTAAGGAGACCTAACAGCAAAGAAACTGGGTCCAATTCTAGGTCAACCCCTTTTTCTTGAAGAACATTAGACCAGTATACTTGGAACATGATCACATAAACAATGTGTTAGGGTGCCTGTATCAGTTTTACATGTAAGACACTAAGGAGGAGGAGGAAGAAGGGCAAAAAGCATGTCTGCGATTTGAAGATATACAATCTGTGTATTATTCTTAATTGGATTACAGATATTGTTTTTGCATATCTCCAAAATGTCCTCCCATATCTCCTCATCAATAGTAACAGACATTTTTTTCTTCCACACTCCCTCTCGTGTGTCAACAGTAGAAAAGGACCTCAAAGCATCATAAAATAAACAAACAAAAAATAACATTCTTTCAATGGACAAATCAGGGTTGCCAATCAAGGTGGTGCTCTTCCCAAAAAACCTTGAACTGACCTCCATGTTTTAAGTGTGTTAAGTGTAATGGGATTATTGCAGTGATCTTTAACAGACTTGAAGCTTCTGAAAAATAAAAGATCCTGCAAGGGGTATTCTGAAAAAGAAGTCTCAATGTCTAACCAAATAGAGGAGTCATCATTTGTGATCCAGTCAGAAATATAACATAAGTGGACACACCACTGATAAACCTAATACTGGGCAGGTCCAAGCCACTCCTAGAACCTGGCAGCTGCAATATTGCCATGTTAAGTCTTGGCTTGCGTTTACTCCATATGAAGGAACTTAACCAGACATTTAAATCTTTTATTACCTTATTGGAAAGTAAGACTGGGATCCTTTGTATTGGGTAAAGTAGTCTAGGTACAATGTTCATGTTCAAGATGGATATTCAACCCAACCAGATCCTGTCTTATTGTATTAAATAAGAGAACAAAATTGGCTTTGTACATTTGCTGGAATTTAGGTGTTACGAATATACCCAGATACGTAAAACCTGAGGGAGACCATTTAAAAGGACAAGTGGGAGAGATAGTAGGTAGAGAGTGAAGACTAATAAGTGGCATAGACTCTGATTTAGTTAAGTTAATCTGAATAATTAAATAATATTAACAAGAGATGCAATTGAAGTCTCAGGGCTAGAGATGAATATCTAAATATCATCAGCATACAGGCTTATTTTATGATGAACGTCACCAATGAGCAGACCCTGTATAGCAGGCCTTACTCTGATGGCCTCGGCCAGTGGTTCCATAGTGAGCGCAAATAGGAGAGGGGACAAAGGACAGCCCTGTCTGGTACCTCTGTGTGTGGAGAAGCTATTTGACCTAAAGCCGATTAGTAAGAACAGCAGCCTGAGGATCATCATAAAACCTCAACCCATTTTATAAAGTTGTCACCTAGACCACATTTAGCCAGAGCAAGGAATAGGCAGGACTACACACGGTCAAATGCTTTAACAGCATCTAGGGAGAGCACAAGACCATCCACAGCACTTTGGTGGCAGGCTTAAATAACATTAAGAAGTCGCCTGACATTATTACATGATTTACGGCTCTTAATGAAACCAGTTTGGTCCCCTTTCACAATTAGTGGCAATAAGTCTTCTAGTCGTGTGGCTAGGATTTTAGAAACCAATTTTCTATCAATGTTCAGAAGAGCAATAGGTCTGTATGAGGAGCAAGAATCTGGGCATTTTCCCTTCTTGAGAATAAGTGATGTGTTATGCTTCCCTCAGCGTTTGAGGGAGGTGGTCATTTGAAAATGAGTGGTCAAACATATCAAACAATGGCTCAAGGATCAGGCCATGGAACTCCTTATAGAACTCACTACAAAATCCGTCTGGTCCTGGGGCACTACCAAGATATGGCTTTTTTTTTTTTTTCAACTCTGCCTAGGATGCCAGCATCCTGGAGTCGCCACTTCACTGTTGATGTTGAGACTGGTGTTTTGCGGGTACTATTTAATGAAGATGCCAGTTGAGGACTTTCTCAAACCAGACACTAATGTACTTGTCCTCTTGCTCAGTTGTGCACCGGGGCCTCCCACTCCTCTTTCTATTCTGGTTAGAGACAGTTTGCGCAGTAGTACACAGCGTTGTACGACATCTTCAGTTTCTTAGAAATTTCAGAAGAAAGTTCTTTGTTTCTGGCAATTTTGAGCCTGTAATCAAACCCACCAATGCTGATGCTCCAGATACTCAACTAGTCTAAAGAAGGCCAGTTTTATTGCTTCTTTAATAAGAACAACAGTTTCAGCTGTGCTAACAATTGCAAAAGGGTTTTCTAATGATCAATTAGCCTTTTAAAATTATAATCTTGGATTAGCTAACACAACGTGCCATTGGAACACAGGAGTGATGGTTGTTTATAATGGACTCCTGTACGCCTATGTAGATATGCCTTTTTTTTTCTTCTTCAAATCAGCCGTTTCCAGCTACAATAGCCATTTACAACATTAACAATGTCTACACTGTATTTCTGATCAATTTGATGTTATTTTAATGGACAAAAACTTTTGACACACACACACACACACACACACACACACACACACACACACCACACACACCTGTATATTGTGAAGTGTTATATAATTATGTTCATTAAAGTTGATACGTGCTAAATGGGACACTTCACGCTCACAGGCTATAACTATTCAGAGCAAATATGGCTAATGGTTATGTAAACATAATCTCTTGGAACATAAATGGTTGTGGTAACCAAGTGAAGAGGAAAAAGATTGACCTATTTAAAACCCAAACAGGCAGATATTGTGTTCATACAGGAATCACATTTAACAGACAAAGGCACTGAAATGCAGAAATGTACCATAGCTGATTTACTTCCAAACAAAAGGGGGTGATTATTCTGATAAACAAAAGGCTTACTTTTGTAATGTTAAAGCAACACTCTGATGAGTTTGGCAGGCTTATCTGCATTGAAGCTCTTATAAATGGGATTAAGGTAGTGTTATGCAACAGAGGGGGGACCCTCCATTTTTTCATGAGGTCAATGTTATACTGGGAAACATGGAGGGGCAGATGGTCCTTGCTGAAGACTTCAACCAAGCGATGGACAAAATCATTTACAGTTTAAAGTTTACATACACTAAGGTTGAAGTCATTAAAACTCATTTTTCAACCACTCCACAGATTTCATGTTAACAAACTATAGTTTTGACAAGTGAGTTAGGATATCTACTTTGTGCATGACACAAGTCATTCTTCCAACAATTGTTTACAGACAGATTATTTCACTTATAATTCACTATATCACAATTCCAATGGGTCAGAAGTTTACATACACTAAGTTGACTGTGCCTTTAAAAAACTTGGAAAATTCCAGAAAATGATGTCATGGCTTTAGAAGCTTCTGATAGGCTAATTGACATCATGTACCTTCAAACTCAGTGCCTCATTGCTCAACATCATGGACCATCCAATCACTAGCAGATGATCTTAGATCCTTTTTTGAGATCAACATAGGCTCAACTGAAAGGACTCCCGCAGTGTGGGAAACCTCTAAAGCATACATGCATCCAAAAAGAAAAGAGAAGGGGCTGAAGCAGTAAAAAGATTAGAAAGAGATGGAAAGGGATTTGGCAAAACATTTGACAGATAGAGGTTTAGAACCCGTTTTTATGAGGGAGGTGAGAATACAGGCAGGCTACTAGCAAGACAACAAAAAATGCAAAACAGTTCATTCCAGGAATTAAGAAGGCAATAAGATGGTGACCTCATCCAAAGAGATAAACAGTGTGTTTCAATGTTTTTATGAAGATTTATATTCATCCTCCTGTTCAGCGAGCCCAATAAGATATTGATACTTTTAAGTCTGGTATAGAATGACCTATATTATCAGATATCCAGGTAGAGGACCTGGACTGTACTATAACAGAAGAGGAGGTTAGACGCCATTAAATCTATGAAAGCAGGGAAATCATCTGGTCTGGACGGCCTTCCTGTAGAATGTTATGAAAAAGTATATTGACATTCTTGTACATATATTGACAGCGGTTTACCAGGAGGCAATTAAAAATGGACACCTTTAATGAGGCTTTGATGTTGTTGATCCCTAAAATGAAAGATGAAAATGAAAGAACCTGGGAATTTTAGAGTCGTCAGCCTCCTTAATGTGGATTGTAAGATTCTTACTAAGACCCTTGTTAGGCTGTTATTTTTCACCAGCCCCCCAAGTTATTTGAAAACCGAGGGGGTATTCAAGTTTATGGAATTCACATTTGAACTAAAAGCACTGGGTGAGCAGACAACAGATTACAACTGACAACACTCCTGGAAGAATAGACAACAGTGCGTCGATAACACTTAAAGGATGGGAGGTATTACTTGGTCGGCCTCTGAGTCAATATCTTAACACGGCCTTGAAATGTGAAGGGAGGGTCCAGGCTGGTTTGGATGGAGTCCATCATCTCTGTAGAGCATCTTTTGTTTCCAAAAAGTGTCGAATTGTCAATAAAAGTTATGCCAACAGAGTGGCAGTAGTCTTTAGGCAAGATATGAAGTGCTAAGAGCCTGCTGAACATTCCAAAGCCGCAACGGCACAAGCCAGAGATAATTGGCTGCTTTTCAGAGCCTTTCAGGGTGTTGATCAGCTCAATAAAATCCTGTTTCATTAGCTCTGATTTACCTTTTTTGATATAATTTGATCACACATAATGCATAATGTAGGACAGACGGAATGAATCCTATGATATCCTTCACCGTAGATAGCAGAGTTTTTTTGCTCCAGGAACCAAGATGTGCCTCAGAGCTACCAATGATGATGGCTGGAGGGAAGGTGAGTGGCCGTGGACATCCGGCAATTTCTGTGCCTTCTTGAGGACTGACGTCACACTCTGAGCAGGGGGGGACCCTTCTCCTGACTTGTGCAGTGGGCACTAGAACCAGCTGTTTCGCTCAAGGATGCCCAACACATTACATCTGTACCAGTATCAGCCCCAACACACGCATACGGTAGAGTAGCAGCCTGGCTGTCCCTTGGTCCATACAGAACACAGGAGTGGAACAAGTCACATGCACACCATAATTTGGACACTCTTCTCCCCCCATTCCTCCATGAGCAGCTAAATAAAACCCTTCCAAAAAGAAACAATACCCACTTCCTGAGTCCTGGAAGGCTATTGTAGAGAAATGACAAGGGACTAAGAGTGTGTAGGAGTGTGTGACGGACCACGTGTGTTCCTACATTTAACCCTGTTTGAATCTGTTTTCATGTACGGTGTCAAATAATAATAATCTAATAATAACTAGGTCAGGAATGTGTAATATACAGAAAATATATAAAACGCAACACGTAGTGCTGGTCACGTTTCATGAGCTAAAAAAAAAAAATATCCCAGAAATGTTCCATACGCACAAAAACCACATTAGTTTACATCCCTGTTAGTGAGCATTTCTCCTTTGCCAAGATAATCCATCCACCTGACAGGTGACGCATATCAAGAAGCTGAATGAACAGCGTGACAATAAAAGGCAACTCTTAAAAGGTTCACCTTTGTCACACAACACAATGCCACAGATGTCTGAAGTTTTGAGGGAGCGTAACATCGGCATGCTGACTGCAGGAATGTCCACCAGAGCTGTTCCCAGACAATTTAATGTTAACTACCATAAGCAGTCTCCAGCGTCGTGTTAGAGAATTTGGCAGTACACGTCCAATCGGACTCGCAAGAGCAGACCATGTGTAACCACGCCAGCCCAGGACCTCCACATACGGCTGAGGAATATTTATGTCTGTCATAAAGCCCTTTTTTGGAGAAAAACGCATTCTGATTGGCTGGGCTTGGCTCCCCAGTCCCACCCATGCCCAGTGATGTGAAATCCATAGATTAGGGCCTAATGAATATATTTCAATTGACGGATTTCCTTCTATGAACTGTAAAATCTTTGAAATTGTTGAATGTTGTGTTTATATTTTTGTTAAGTATATAATAAACAGTCGAGTTCACCCATTCTTTTATATTCAAGGTTAGCTACTACTGTACATAGAGATTGCAACATTATTCCAGCTACCCACTCAAGCAAAGATGGAGAAAGGGTTTTATGTTCTCTAGTAAGTTGTGTGCAGTATTTAACCTTCATTTTAACTGAGATAATTACCTTGGAATAACATTGCCTTCAGAATGTATTCAAACCCC
The DNA here is from genome assembly GCA_023634145.1 of Thymallus thymallus. NCBI lineage: Eukaryota > Metazoa > Chordata > Actinopteri > Salmoniformes > Salmonidae > Thymallus > Thymallus thymallus. Next base: position 31,010,576 of record CM042389.1, on the reverse strand, counting down.
TTTCCACATGTTGTTGTGTTACAAGGTGGGATTAAAATGGATTTAATTGTCACTTTTTGTCAACGATCTACACCATATACTCCTGATATGTAATCCTAGTAAAAAAAATAGAAAATTATAATAACAAAAAACAATATTTTGGTTACAAGTATTCAACCCTTAGAATCACATTTGGCAGCGATTACAGTCTTTCTGGGTAAGTCTAAGAGCTTTGCACACCTGGATTGTACAATAATTGTACATTCTTTTTCAAAACCATACTTTGCTAACTCCGATATTTTCATTTTCACATTGTCCATTCTAGCACAGTTCCAGCAACTATAGTGGATGTATAAGCAGGCCAGTCCAGTACAGCTCAGTTTGACTCAGTAGTAATTCATATACACTTTGGAAATGTAGAAGTATGTAGATTCAACAGGAGGGCAAGGGTACGTACCTCAAGTGGCGAGTCACAGAGAAATCGTCTGAACTGTAGAGCAGCCAAGAGAAAGAAAAGGGAGAAATAAAGTTAGTTATGATGGCCAAGAGTTTTAAATCAAAACCATACATTTCCCCAGTAACTGTCTCTTATGGTAACAATCCCATTCCTGTGCTTGTTAAGATGTAATATATCAAATGGAGAGTAAACTCAGTATGCCATAGAGCGGAAGACCGTGTTTTCACAAGAGGAAAACATTTCTCATGAGGATCATACAAGTGGCGGTTGGTGCAGTTGTAGATTAGGGAGGACACATTTTTTATGTTTTATGAGCATGGCCTTATATATATTACAGCATATTGGATGACTGTCATTCATATTCCATTCACCCAGCTCAATGTAACAGGTTTAGGATACTACATGATACTCAAATTTGCCTGATACAACCTAGCCTACAAGTGAAAGTTTATAACGTAGGTCAAGAGACAAATTGGAGTAATCAAGGTTGCACATTCAATACCGCCTTGAACACTGTTGCCTGCATCTAGCTGATCTAGGGTGTAATCATTAGTCCAAAACGAGGGTTTCTATAGGACAAATTCAGGTAGGTCCATCACCGTTTCGTTCCGTTTGCTTCAGTTTAAGAAACATTTTGCAACAGAATTGGAAGAATGAATACACCCCTGATCACCCGCGCACACAGTTCACTTTCGAAGCAGCCACATACAAGCAGCATCATCCCTTTGATCGTTGTATCTCTCCTCCTATCACCTTTTCTCTTGGCTTGTCAACTTCAGTGATCAACACAACAGCTGTCTGTGACCGGGTGAAAAAACCTCTCCAAGCTAGCATTGTTTCAAGAAGCAGTGCAGCTTGGCGGGGTCGTGTTTCGGAGGACGCACAGCTCTCGACCTTGGCATCTCCAAGTCCGTGCGGAAGTTGCAGCGATAGGACAAGACTAACTACCAATCGGATATCACAAAATTTTAAAAAGCTACAGCGGTGTTTGTCAGACCTTGAGACATCCCGGAAATCGGTCTTCTCATGAAAATGTCTGTAGCGTCCGAACGGTTTGGCCTACAAAATATTATGACCACTCTGTGGAAAGACTCACGAACACAATGGTTTTCTCCCTTTTGGTCTAGGACACACACACACAAGTCTCACAAAAAAAATTATGAATATAAGTATACAGTATTAGGAGATAGGGGATAAATACATGTAAAAAAATGTTTTTATATTTTCATTATTATTAAATTGTTTGTTTCCCTCAATCTACACACAATACCTCATGACAAAGCAAAAATAGGTTTTTAGAAAACAGAAATATCACATTTACTTAAGTATTCAGACTCTCTTTGGCAGCGATTACAGATTCTAGTCTTCTTGGGTATGACGCTACAAGCTTGGCACACCTGTAAGTAGTTTCTCCCATTCTTCTCCCCAGATCCACTCAAGCTCCTTCAGGTTGGATGGGGAGCATCGCTGCACAGCTATTTTCAGGTCTCTCCAGAGATGTTCTGGGACATTCAAGGAAATTGAGACTTGCCCTGAAGCCACTCCTGCGTTGTCTTTGCTGTGTGCTTAGGGTCGTTGTCCTGTTGGAAGGTGAACCTTCGCCCCAGTCCGAGATCTCTGTACTTTTCTCCATTCATCTTTCCCTTGATCCAGACTAGTCTACCAGTCCCTGCCGCTGAAAATCATCCCCACAGCATGATGCTGCCACCACCATGCTTCCCCGTAGGGATGGTGCCAGGTTTCCCCCAGAAGTGACGCTTGGCATCAGCCCAAGAGTTCAATCTTGGTTTCATCAGACCAGAGAATCTTGTTTCTCATGGTCTGAGAGTCTTTCGGTGCCTTTTACTGAAGAGTGGCTTTCGTCTGGCCACTCTACCATAAAAGCCTGATTGGTGGAGTGCTGCCGAGATGGTTGTCCTTCTGGAAGGTTCTCCCATCTCCACAGAGAAACTCTGAAGCTCTGTCAGAGTGACCATTGGGTTCTTGGTCACCTGCTTGACCAAGGCCCTTCTCCCCCGATTGCTCAGTTTGGCCAGGCGGCCAGCTCTAGGAAAAGTGGTGGTGGTTCCAAACTTCTTCCATTTAATAATGAGGGAGGCTACTGTGTTCTTGGGGACCTTCAATGCTGCAGACATTTGTCCAATCAACTGAATTTAGCACAGGTGCACTCCAATCAAGTTGTAGAAACAGCTTAAGGATGATCAATTGAAACAGGATGCACTGGACCTCAATTTCGAGTCTAAAAACCTCTATTTGCTTTGTCATTATGGGTTATTGTGTGTAGATTGATGAGTAAAATGTTTAATTTAATACATTTTAGACGTAACAAAATCTGTAAAATGTCAAAAAGGTCTGAATACTTTCAGAGTGCCTTTTGTGCGGTGTATTGTAGTAGGTGCTAGGCACACCGTTTTTTATTTATTTAACTAGGCAATATTTAATTCTTATTTACAATGACGGCTTACCCCGGCCAAACCGTAACCCCGACTATACTGGGCCAATTGTGCGCCGCTCTATGGGACTCCCAATTACGGCTGGTTGTGATACAGCCTGGAATCGAACCAGGGTCTGAAGTGACGCCTCTAGCACTGAGATGCAGTGCTTTTAAGAGGCGGAGAATTTACAGCGCAAAATAGAGGCGCGCTTTTTCTGTACATAACGCTGAATACATAATTAGGGCAGTTTACGCTTCCCCTCCCATCTCTTTATGTGACACTCCCACTTTCCCCGTGACCATCCCATGAATGCATATGCATGACACGAAAAGCGCATTTTGCCATTTTCAGTTCCCGGACAGGCAGTCTGCGCTTTCATCTCGGTGCGTCCCGTTCGTACATACCTCGCCATGGTTTGAAGCGCACTTTGCGAAACAAATATGCCAAAGGTTGGCGCAAAAGCGTTAGTACATCTGGCCCTCAGTGTATATGCAGGGAGAGACAAGTCACACTCCATAAGTTTGTGCATAAAACCCATGGTTAAAACCCATGGTTAAACAAACACTATATCCATAAAGTTGAGTTAAATACATTTAATTCACTCCTCTACTCTAGCATAACAACTAATCAATGAACACATACCCCATCTCTGTCTTATTACTGTTATACACACTGTGGTTGTGATCTATAAAAGTATGACAAAGTGCTCCCTGTGGCGCTAAAACCCCCAACAGGACAGGCTGGAAAACAAATCATTACTCACTCAAACAGCAGCAGCAAAACACCACACATCTTATCAAGTTGCTGCTGCTACTGCTTCTACTACTGCTGCTACTGCTACGGCTGCTGCTACTACTGCTACCACCACCACCACCACCACCACCACCACCACCACCACTACTACTGCTACTACTGCTACTGCTACTACTGCTGCTACCGCTACCACTACTACTACTACTACTGCTACCACCACTACTACTACCACTACCGCTACTACTACTACTACCGCTGCTACTACTACTGCTACTGCTGCTACTACTACCACCACCACTGCTACCACCACTGCTACTACTACTGCTACTACTACTACTGATGCTACTACTACTGATGCTACCACTACTACTGATGCTGCTACTACTACTACTGCTGCTACCACCACCACCACCACCACCACCACCACTACTACTACTACTACTGCTGCTACTACTACTACTGCTACTACTGATGCTGCTACTACTGCTACTACTACTGCTACCACCACCACTGCTACCACCACTACTACTACTGCTGCTACTACTACTACTACTACTGATGCTACTACTACTGATGCTACCACTACTACTGCTACTACTACTACTGATGCTGCTACTACTACTACTACTACCACCACCACCACCACTACCACTGCTACCACCACCACTACTACGACTACTACTGATGCTGCTACTACTGATGCTGCTACTACTGATGCTGCTACTACTGATGCTACTACTACTGCTGCTACTCCTCCTCCACCTCCTCCTGACCAATATGTACTCCAGCACTACTAGCACATTACAATCTGGCCCTTCCAGTAAAAGGGTTTTACAGTTTAAACATTACTACACAGAAGAGCTGGAGAAAGAGAAGGGGAAGCAAATGAAACACTTTTCTAAACTGTCCCCCCAAAAAAGTACTGCTACTACTGCTACCACCACTACCACTACTACTACTACTACTAATACTACTACTACTACTACTACCACTACTACTGCTACTACTACTACTGCTACTACTACTGCTACTACTACTGCTACTACTACCACTGCTGCCACCACCACCGCCACCACCACCACCGATGCTACTACTGCTACTACCACTACTACTACCACTACTGATGCTGCTACTACTACTGATGCTACTACTACTGATGCTGCTACTACTACTACTACTACTACTGATGCTGCTACTACTGATGCTGCTACTACTGATGCTACTACTACTGATGCTACTACTACTGATGCTACTACTACTGATGCTGCTACTACTGATGCTACTACTACTGATGCTACTACTACTCCTCCTCCTCCTCCTCCTCCTCCTGACCAATATGTACTCCAGCACTACTAGCACATTACAAACTTGCACACACATACTGGCATACACACATTGATGGGCAAACACACACACAGAGACATTGGCAAACATATACACACACACAGACATTTGCCAACGCCGCACATGCGCACACACACACTGTATAGACACCGGTGCAGTGTGGTCACTCCACGTGCCATTCAACCCCCAATCTGGCCCTTCCAGTAAAAGGGTTTTACAGTTTAAACATTACTACACAGAAGAGCTGGAGAAAGAGAAGGGGAAGCAAATGAAACACTTTTCTAAACTGTCCCAAAAAATAATTAACAAGTTTAAGAACAGGACATCACCAGTTAGAGGACTTCATGTATTTGCTTTGTGGCAGAGAACTCAAACATTGTTTATGAATACTGGAACATGTAGGATACCGAATTACATCATCTGACATTTAAATGGGGGGGGGAAAGTATGAGAGAGAGTGAGCAAGAGTGCAAGTGAGATGTAGTAAGAACAGTGGCAGGGAAACTGGCTATGAGGTCCGGTTTGGCAGGGAAACTGGCTATGAGGTCCGGTTTGGCAGGGAAACTGGCTATGAGGTCCGGTTTGGCAGGGAAACTGGCTATGAGGTCCGGTTTGGCAGGGAAACTGGCTAGAGCTGGCACTACGATCCCTCCCTCTCTTCTGCTACCATGCCAGTCACTCATAATCTGGGGGCTGCTGGGTAATCTTACCCAGAGGGCTGAGCAGCAGAGCGTTTTCCGACTTCTGTCTCCACTCAAGTCACTCACCAGCCTGCTCTCATGGAGTCTGGCACCCCTGACTACAAACACACTGTACAGCAGGCACACACACACGAGACAGACACACAAACAAACACACTGTACAGCAGGCACACACACGAGACAGACAACACACACACAAACACACTGTACAGCAGGCACACACACGAGACAGACAACACACAAACAAACAAACAAACACAGAACTCAATACACACACGCACAAACACACCATATTTTAGCATGTAAAACTAGCAGACAAACCAATGACATCGGCACAGAAACACGTCTAGAGCGTGCAGGCGTGTGACACAGATATCAAATGGAGTACACCTTCTGTAACTTCATCCTCCTGACTCTCACACATGGAGCCATCAGTTCCTCCACAGCTCTCTCTCTCTCCGATAACAAAACACTCATCTGTGTACCATTAGGAAGGCAAGCAGCCATCTCAGACAAACACACAATATTTCTCAAATCACACTCACAATAGTTCTCTCACAGACACACGTTCTCCCACACACCAAGTCACCACTTGATTAAGTCTAATGGCCACTAATCTCTGTCTTCATTAGTGAGTTCATTGAATCAGTGTGTTGGCCTCATCTGTCAGCCCTGTTGCATGGCGACACATGGCATGCGCTCTCCGGTGTAAAGAATCCCAGACTACCCTTTCCTCACCACACTTCTATTTTTCATGGATCCTCCTATCATTTGGTGATTCGAAATTAAAATACCACTTCATTCTACTTCAAGGAGGGGGACATACACTGGTCGCCTGGGAGACACACTACAAATGGTCGCCTGGGAGAAAACAAACAAAGTGAGTTGACCTTAGAGGAAGTTATAGTGGCTCTGTAGGGACCTAGAACTTAAATGGAGTTCTGCTAATAGAAAGTTATGAAACATGTGACACGGCATTTAATGAGCCTTAAGGAATTGAGTGCATCTATGATGCAATTTAAGATAATGTGTAAAACGGAGGCTTTAGTCTTTCCCTTTCTTTTGATTAAGGTACAGTGTCTTCCGAAAGTATTCATACAGCTTGACTTATTCCATTTTGTAGTGTTACAGCCTAACTGTATAATTGCTTATTTTTCCTCACATCTACACACAAATATCTCATTTACCTAATTATTCACACCACTGAGTCAATGCATGTTATAATCACCTTCGGTAGCGATTACAGCTGTGAGTCTTTCTAAGAAAGTCAAAGAGCTTTGCACACCTGTATTACACAATATTTGCACATTATTCCATAGTTTTTCAAGCCGATTTAAGTCAAAACTTTAACTATGCCACTCAGGAACATGTCGTCTTGGTAAGGAACACCAGTGTATATTTGGCCTTCTGTTTTAGGTTAATGTCCTGCTGAAAGGTGAATTTGTTTCCCTGTGTCAGTTTGAAAGCAGGCGGAATCAGGTTTTCCTCTAGGATTTTGCCTGTGCTTAGCTCAATTCTGTATTGTTTTTATCCCCCCCAAAAAAACTCCCTAGTCTTTGCAGATGAAAAGCAGACACATAAAATGATGCAGCGCCCACCATGCTTGAAAATATGAAGAGTGGTACTCAGTGATGTGTTGGATTTGACCCAAACATAACGCTTTGTATTCAGGACATACATTTCTTTGCCACATTTTTTGCAGTTATTATTATTATTATTATTATTTGCAGTTATTATTATTGCAAAGAGATAGATAGATAGAACAATAGTAGAGAGAATGATTTATTTCAGCTTTTATTTCATCACATTCACAGTGGGTGAGAAGTTTACATACACTCAATTAGTATTTGGTAGCGTTTCCTTTAAATTGTTTAACTTGGGTCAAACGTTTCAGGTATCCTTCCACAAGCTTCCCACAATAAGTTGGGTGAATTTTGGCCCATTCCTCCTGACAGAACTGGTGTAACTGAGTCAGGTTTGTAGGCCTACTTGCTGGCACACGCTTTGTCAGTTCTGGCCACAAATTTTCTATAGGATTGAAGTCAGGGCTTTGTGATGTCCACTCCAATACCTTGACTTTGTTGTCCTTAAGCCATTTTGCCACAACTTTGGAAGTATGCTTGGGGTCGTTGTCCATTTGGAAGACCCATTTGCAACCAAGCTTTAACTTCCTGACTGATGTCTTGAGATGTCGCTTCAATATATCCACATAATTTTTCTTCCTCATGATGCCATCTATTTTGTGAAGTGCACCAGTCCCTCCTGCAGCAAAGCACCCCCACAACATGACGCTGCCACCCCTGTGCTTCACAGTTGGGATGGTGTTCTTCGGCTTGCAAGCCTCCCCCTTTTTCCTCAAAACATAATGATGGTCATTATGGCCAAACAGTTCTATTGTTGTTTCATCAGACCAGAGGACATTTATACAAAATTTACTGGCTTTTTTATGGCAGTTTTGGAGCAGTGGCTTCTTCCTTGCTGAGTGGCCTTTCAGGTTATGTCGATATAGGACTTGTTTTACTGTGGATATAGATACTTTTATACCCGTTATCTCCAGCATCTTCACAAGGTCCTTTTCTGTTGTTCTGGGATTGATTTGCACTTTTCGCTCCAAAGTACGTTCATCTCTAGGAGACCGAACGCATCTCCTTTATGAGCGGTATGACGGCTGCGTGGTCCCATGGTGTTTATACTTGCGTACTATTGTTTGTACTTTAAATACATCCACAGGTACACCTCCAATTGACTCAAATGATGTCAATTAGCCTATCAGAAGCTTCTAAAGCCATGACATTTTCTGGAATTTTCCAAACCGTTTAAAGCACAGTCAACTTAGTGTATGTAAACTTCTAACCCACTGGAATTGTGATATAGTGAATTATAAGTGTTGGAAGAATTACTTGTCATGCACAAAGTAGATGTCCTAACTGACTTGCCAAAACTATAGTTAGTTAACATGAAATCTGTGGAGTGGTTGAAAATTGAGTTAATGACTTCAACCTAAGTGTATGTAAACTTCCAACTTCAACTGTACACCACCCGAAGTGTAATTAATAACTTCACTATTTATTTATTTTTACCAATAGGTGCCCTTCTTTGCGAGGCATTGGAAAACCTCCCTGGTCTTTGTGGTTGAATCTGTGTTTGAAATTCCCTGCTCGAGTGAGGGACCTTACAGATAATTGTATGTGAGGTACAGAGATGAGGTAGTCATTCAAAACTCATGTTAAACAATATTATTGCACACAGAGTGAATCCATGCAACTGGTTAAGCAAATTTGGAAACATTTTCTAAAAACATAATACCACTGATATGCTGTATTTTGTGTAGGCCAGTGACACTTTAAATTCAAGCAGTAACACAAAGCGTGGAAAAAGTGAAAGGGTGTGAATACCTTCTGTATGTCCTTTTTGTACTCTGTTTCTCCCCTTCACGTGACTTGGCCATCAGTAAGAATAAATACTATTTGAACAGGATTTGTTTAGTTGCAAATCGTACATTTAGGACTATAACTACTGTTCCCTGAAGGAGGGAAACCAGGTACAACATACTATGTGGAGTCGCACTCACGACTTCCACTATTCACCGAGCCCAGGAACAGGCGGTCCGGGGTCAAACAGGTGTTGTACCTCGTTACCCTCCTTCAGGGAACAGTAGTTATAGTCATAACGTTACGTTCCCTTTCTGTCAGCCAACTTCAATACAACACACTATGGGGAAATATAATCATGCTCTAAGGCAAGTGTGTGACGCCACCCAACTCTGCAGCACAAATGTCTCCTACAGTCAACCATTTACGGTCTTATGTTGACCCCAAGATGGCCTGCCATACAACCATCGTGAGCAAACCTCCGTATTGCTTGTCAAAATGAAACGACAAATTGAGATAGACTGGGCCAATCGGAATGAGTGGCAAGAAATAAGTTGGTCCTAAAAATGTCTAAAACTAAAAGCATTGTACACTTTCCTAATATTAAGCACATTGCTTCTCTTTACAACAGGAGTATAACCTACCTGGCTGGCCTGAAAATTAATGAATTAGGAAAAGCGTTTCTATTTAAGTGCACAGATGTTTTTCACCTGACCGTTTCAAGACAAGTGCATGATAAATGGTCCATTCTTAAATCAAAACAAATGTAAAGACAAGATTAAATCAAGAATAGTCTGATGGGTGACAATATTAGCCAATCACTTGTGAATGATATACAGAGCCTTCGGAAAGTATTCAGACCCCTTGACTTTTTCCACATTTTGTTATGTTACAGCCTTATTCTAAAATGTATATGTTTTATTTCCCTCATCAATCTACACAGAATACCCCATAATGACAAAGCAAAAAGGTTTAGAAATTTATAATGAAAGTTTCACCAGATGTTGGTAACAACCCAAGTAATCCATACATACAAAGAAACCAAAACAAATAAGTTCAGAAATTAAGTTATGTGTAATAATGTGAAATGACACAGGGAAAAAGTATTGAACACATGAAGAAAGGGACGTTCAAAAAGGCATGGAAAGACAACAGCTGAAAACTATCAGTAATTAAAAAGCAATCCAGCCCCCTGTCAGTGCAAATTAACATCAGCTGGTTCAGTCCCAACTGATGGCCTACAAAAAGGTCTCATTGCCAAGGTGTCACACAAGACACATCTCATGATGGGTAAAAGCAAAGAGCTGTCTCAAGACATTCACAAAAATCTAAACACATAGCCAAATGTTCGTATCACAATTAAAGTTACATAAGTAACTCTAAATTAAGCATATAGGAAAGAGTACCTGTTTCTTCAGAATAGACGCATGTGCACACCGCCTCATATCGTTTGGAGAAAATATAATGTATATTTTATTCAGCTATGTTCAATTGTATTCTTCATACTATAAAACAATATAATATAATGCCACGTTATTCTAAGCAAATCTTGTCTGCTAAATTAACTAGTGTAGCCCATAGCAGTATGGCATATCCAGATCAGGGCCTAACATAAGGACAACTCAGAGTATGCTATTCTGTTCTTCTGAAATAGACTACAGTTTCTTTAGACCTGTCTAAAATAAATAATGGATTTATTGTGATGGAGTTGGCTATATTACATGGATTTATTAGACTTTTTAAAATGTAAATGTTCCAAAGGTCTGCATCAGTGGCTTGTAGGCTATGGGTGGAAGCCAGGAGATGATAAATGTGTTTATTTTAATTAACAGTAAATTACTGTGAGACCGGCAGGTATTTGCACGACAGCCCTATCCCACACTAACTCATGCCCTATCCCACACTAACTCATGCCCTATCCCACACTAACTCATGCCCTATCCCACACTAACTCATGCCCTATCCCACACTAACTTAACAAAATTCTAACTTGCAATGCTTTTCTTTCATTATGTTTTTAGTTTTTTTTGGCATGAGTACAATGGCTCACTGTTCGTTGTAGGCATTTCCTGCCTAAGTTTGCCCACTCTGTCAATTAAATAATCATTCAAATAATTGGCAACATCAAATGGTTTTGTGGTTATCAAACCATCTGATTTGATGAAAGTGGAGTTGAATTTGTCTTTCTGTCCATAATTTCATATAAAGTAGTCCTAATTGAAACATAATTCTTTACATCATTGATCTTGGCTTCATAGTACAGTTTCTTTTTTGTTGAGTTAGTCACATAAGTCAGCCAGTCAGATGTGCAGCCAGACTTATAAGCCACTCATTTTGCCCTATCCGTTTCAACCATACCATTTTTAAATTCCTCATCAATCCATGGAGCCTTAACAGTTCTAACAGTTAGTTTCTTAACAGTTGCACCGTTATCAAGAATTGCAAGAAGCAATTTCATAAAATCATTAAGTGCAGTGTCTGGATGCTCATTATTAATCACATCAGACCAACACATATTTTTAACATCATCCACAGCAAAAAATGTTGTATGATTTCTTATACACTATTTTAGGACCAGCTTCCAGAACTTTGGCTTTCCTGGATATAGCCACTATATTGTGATCACTGCATCCACTGGGTACGGATACAGCTTTATAACAAAGTTCTACAGTATTAGTAAAAATGTGACCAATACATATGGATGATCTTGTTCCTGTAGTGTTTGTAAACACCCTGGTAGGTTGATTAATAACCTAGAGAAGATTACAGTCACTGGTTACAGTGAGAAGCTTCCTCTTGAGTGGACAGCTTGATGAAAACCAGTCAATATTCAGGTCTCTAAGAATGTGGACCTCTCTGTTTACATCACATACACTATCAAGCATTTCACACACATTATTTAGATACTGACTGTTAGCACTTGGTGGCCTACAGCAACAACCCTAAAGAAAAGGCATTAGATGTGCCAAGTGAACATGCAACCACAACACTTAAATAACACTTGACATAAGATCTTCTCTAAGCATTACAGGGATATGGCTCTGAATATATACAGCAACTACTCCCCCATAAGCATATGGAAAAGAGCAAACAAAGCAAGAGGAAAAAATACCTTCAGCAGTCTATTAAATCAGATAGTGTGTGTAAGTGTGTGTGTGCTGCGGGGTTGAAGCTACAAACCTATAGGCTTGGCTCTCTCATCCCTTCCAGGCTTTTGGGAGGGAGTGTAGACAATGACCGGTCATAGCGGATGTAAGTAATGTCCCCACACGCTCTGGCCGCTTTCATGGCTGGAATAAGTTCTTTCCTCTTCTGGCGCACAGCTTCAGGATAGTTCTCGTTGAGGAAGATATACGTTCCTCTCAAGTTATTGACTATTTCCACAACAGCTACATTGTCCTTGAACTTCAGGATCTCGACCACTATTGGCCTGGGCCTGTCACCTGGGCCATTGGTGGGTTTTCCAGTCCTGTGGGCGTGTTCCACCTCAATCATATCCCTCACTGTCCTCAGACTCCATCCATTCAGTCCACAACCATGTTGTTCCACCTCAATCATATCCCTCACTGTCCTCAGACTCCATCCATTCAGTCCACAACCATGTTGTTCCACCTCAATCATATCCCTCACTGTCCTCAGACTCCATCCATTCAGTCCACAACCATGTTGTTCCACCTTGATTGTCCCTCGAGATAATCTTATTTCTCCGTCATTGTTATCATGGATTCACATACAGAACTGGTGTCCTCTCTCAATGACTTACAGGTTGCTGTCATCTTGCCTTTCTCCTGTTTCACTTCATCGAGCTGACCCTGGGAGAACTGCAAACTGTTCTTCAGGTCCTGGACCTCTCTGACCCTGGGAGAACTGCAAACTGTTCTTCAGGTCCTGGACCTCTCTGTCCCTGGGAGAACTGCAAACTGTTCTTCAGGTCCTGGACCGCTCTGACCCTGGGAGAACTGCAAACTGTTCTTCAGGTCCTGGACCTCTCTGACCCTGGGAGAACTGCAAACTGTTCTTCAGGTCCTGGACCTCTCTGACCCTGGGAGAACTGCAAACTGTTCTTCAGGTCCTGGACCTCTCTGACCCTGGGAGAACTGCAAACTGTTCTTCAGGTCCTGGACCTCTCTGACCCTGGGAGAACTGCAAACTGTTCTTCAGGTCCTGGACCTCTCTGGTCAGGTTGTCCTTTCTTTTATTAGTTCAATCCACGAGTATTTGGACAAAACACTTTTTTTGTGTTGTTATAACAACTGCTTGTTGTTACTCTTTTTGTTCGTTTAAAAGATCTTTCACGTGTGATAGAGAGATTAACCACTGTCCTCAACGGTACTCCTGCCGGCTTTGGTCGTTGTCATGGTAGAAACGCAGGTTATGCTGTTACTCCTCTCAGTTCCAGACAGGGCAGGTCACAGGTTACAGGGAAGACAACAACAAACAGACAGCCACAAGCTCGGGACAATCCCAGTCACAATGGCTAACAGTGTCGCGGGCAGCGTTCAAGAAAACCCAGCTAGCTTGATAGGCAGCTAGCTAGCAGCTAGGCTAGCTGCAATGCCAAACAGCTCCTCAGACCCGGCCTTGATCGGCAGGATCACTGGACAGATAGTATCGGCTCTAGCAACTGATGTCAACCACATCGTGGGATCCAATCTGTGAACCATGTGGAACTTTGGGTTGACAACTGTGTCAAGGATGGCCTGAAGCCCGGTCCAACCACTTATTGAACCCCATATCACTGGTACGGCCCTTCGCTCCGGGGGTTACCTGAGCCCGGAGGCTGATTCATCGTCAGAGGTGCCCTCAAGCTCCAGGAACTAGAAACACCAGGGGAAAGCTATCAAGCGTCATTCACCGGAAGACAATGACCAAAACACCCCTACAGGCTGAGTAAGGGCTATTTGACCAAGAAGAGTGATGGAGTGCTGCATCAGATGACCTGGCCTCCACAATCACCAAACCTCAACCCAATTGAGATGGTTTGGGATGAGTTGGACCACAGAGTGAAAGAAATGAAGCCAACAAGTGCTCAGCATATGTGGGAACTCCTTCAAGACTGTTGGAAAAGCATTCCAGGTAAAGCTGGTTTAGAGAATGCCAAGAGCGTGTTAAGCAGTCATCCATGCAAAGGGTGGCTACTTTGAATAATCTCAAATATAAAATATATTTTGATTTGTTTAACACTTTTTTGGTTACTACATGACTCCAAATGTGTTCTTTCATAGTTTTGATGTCTTCACTATAATTTTACAATGTAGAAAATAGTAAAAATAAAGAAAAACCCTTGAAATTAGTAGGCGTGTCCAAACTTTTGACTGGTACTGTATATCTACAGAATTAAGACAGATCCTGCTTCTGTTACTTGTTTGAGTGTTTAATAGCCTACTGATTCCGTGAGCACCAAGCCTCACGCAACTACGTCAGATAAAACATTTCACAAATGTGGCAGTTTAAAAAAAAAAAAAAAATATCTACAAAAGCCTCTTTGGTAATATAATTAATTAAGTGATGTTTACACTGTTCCAAATGTGTTTATTTATAATTATAACAACCCTCCTTTTTCCTTGATATCCTTATTGTTATTACTACAATTTGTATTATGATCATCATTATACAGTGCATTCAGAAAGTATACAGCCTTATTCTAAAATGGATTAAATAAAACATTTTCCTCAGCAATCTAGACAAAATAGCCCATAACGGCAAAGCAAAAACAGGTTCTTAGAATTGTTTGCAAATGTATTCAAAGCAAAAAACAAATTATCTGTAGAGCTCCGAGACAGGATTGTGTCGAGGCACAAATCTGGGGAAGGATACAAAAAAAATTCTGCAGCATTGAAGGTCCCCAAGAACACAGTGGCCTCAATCATTCTTAAATGGAAGAAGTTTGGAACCACCAAGACTCTTCCTAGAGCTGACCGCCCGGCCAAAGTGAGCAATCGAGGGAGAAGGGCCTTGGTCAGGGAGGTGACCAAGAACCCGTTGGCCACTCTGACAATGCTCCAGAGATCCTCTGTGGAGATGGGAGAAAACCCAACCATCTCTGCAGCACTCCACAAAATCAGGCCTTTATAGTAGAGTGGCCAGATGGAAGTCGTTCCTCAGGAAGTTTGCCAAAAGGCACCTTTTTGACATTTTACAGATTTTGTTACGTCTAAAATGTATTAAATTAAACATTTTACTCATCAATCTACACACAATAACCCATAATGACAAAGCAAATAGAGGTTTTTAGACTCGAAATTGAGGTCCAGTGCATCCTGTTTCAATTGATCATCCTTGAGCTGTTCCTACAACTTGATTGGAGTGCACCTGTGCTAAATTCAGTTGATTGGACAAATGTCTGCAGCATTGAAGGTCCCCAAGAACACAGTAGCCTCCCTCATTATTAAATGGAAGAAGTTTGGAACCACCACCACTTTTCCTAGAGCTGGCCGCCTGGCCAAAGTGAGCAATCGGGGGAGAAGGGCCTTGGTCAAGCATGTGACCAAGAACCCAATGGTCACTCTGACAGAGCTTCAGAGTTTCTCTGTGGAGATGGGAGAACCTTCCAGAAGGACAACCATCTCGGCAGCACTCCACCAATCAGGCTTTTATGGTAGAGTGGCCAGACGAAAGCCACTCTTCAGTAAAAGGCACAGAACGAGATTCTCTGGTCTGATGAAACCAAGATTGAACTCTTGGGCTGATGCCAAGCGTCACTTCTGGGGGAAACCTGGCAACATCCCTACGGTGAAGCATTGTGGTGGCAGCATCATGCTGTGGGGGTGGTTTTCAGAGGCAGGGACTGGGAGACTAGTCAGGATAAAGGGAAAGATGAACGGAGCAAAGTACAGAGATATCCTTGATGAAAACCTGCTCCAGAGCGGTTAGGACTTTAGACTGGGGCGAAGGTTCACCTAAGCACACAGCCAAGACAAAGCAGGAGTGGCTTCGGGACAAGTCTCTGAATGTGCAGCGACGCTCCCCATCCAACCTGACAGAGCAGAGAAGAATGGGAGAAACTCCCCAAATACAGGTGTGCCAAGCTTGTAGCGTCATACCCAAGAAGACTCAAGGCTTTAATCGCTGCCAAAGGTGCTTCAACAAAGTACTGACTATAGGGTCTGAATACTTATGTAAATGTAATTTTACATTTTTTATGTACAGTGGGGAGAACAAGTATTTGATACACTGCTGATTTTGCAGGTTTTCCTACTTACAAAGCATGTAGAGGTCTGTAATTTTTATCATAGGTACACTTCAACTGTGAGAGACAGAATCTAAAACAAAAATCCAGAAAATCACATTGTATGATTTTTAAATAATTAATTTGCATTTTATTGCATGACATAAGTATTTGATCACCTACCAACCAGTAAGAATTCCGGCTCTCACAGACCTGTTAGTTTTTCTTTAAGAAGCCCTCCTGTTCTCCACTCATTACCTGTATTAACGGCACCTGTTTGAACTCGTTACCTGTATAAAAGACACCTGTCCACACACTCAATCAAACAGAGTGACAGGTGTGGTGCTTCCAAACCCCTCCCCCCTGGCCAACTACACCACCTATAACAAAGGACTCAATCTACCCATCTATACAGTACATATAACTAACTAAAACTGATACTTCCCCTGTCATGCAACACATTAAAAAGCACCAAAATAAACAAACTCCTGTCCAATTTCTGTGTATCAAAAATACTACGGTTGAATCAAGTCCCATTGGTATGGAAGTAAAAACAGGGTAACTGGCACAACCCAGATGGTACAGTAACTAACCAGCCTAACATTCACCCGTAGCCTCATACAACCCTATCAAACCTGGCAACCCCATCCATAAAATAATGTATCCTCAAATCTGGCAACGCAACAGTGTTGTGGTCCACACCTCTCTGGTCCTCCTTTTGGTCCCTGGAAGGCTATACAGTCATAGGCTCCCAACACGGCAGTGAAACTGGGCAGAACGCAAATATACATGCACTCACACGTGCAGACACACCTTCACTATTAACAGTCCCGGTATTATTATGGCACCAGGAAAGTCCGTCACCACAGACTGACTCTCTGACTGGCGAACCTGACAGCTTTCATTATGTATTACAAGCTGGAGTAATTTGCTGTGCTAGACAGGGGAGGTTTCTCCAGCCCTCTGGGACTAAGAGACTATATTATTTATTCCTCATATTATTATTCTATTTTTCTCTCTGCATTGTTGGGAATGATTGGCCCATAATTAAGCATTTCACTGTTAGTCTACACCTGGTTTCACTTTGTCATTAAGGGGTATTGTGTAGAAAACTTTTATAAAACAAAATCAATTTAGAATTCAGGCTGTAACACAACAAAATGTGTTAAAATAAGTCAAGAGGTATGAATACTTTGAAGGCACTATAACAGGCTTTAAAATATAAAAGTGCTACATTTCTACTTAAAATTTCGAAGGGTTTCAAAATGTACTGTATTCACCTCCCGAGTGGCACATTGGGGTAAGGCACTGCACCAAAGTATGTGACAAATACAATTGATTTGAGACGCTGCCTCCCAAATGTCACCCAATTCACTACATAGTGAACTAGAGAGAGAATCAGGTGCCATTTGCTCCTTTACAGCCCTGTCGATGTTAATGGCAGCCCACCTTTTCCTGTAGTCCACAATCATCTCCTTTGTCTTGCGCATATTGAGGGAGAGGTTGTTGTCCAGGCACCACACTGCCAGGACTCGGACCTCCCTATAGGCTTTCATCGTTGATCAGGCCTACCACTGTTGTGTCGTCAGCAAGCTTAATAATTGTGTGGGAGTTGTGCTTGGCCACGCAGTGGTGGGTGAACAGGGAGTACAGGAGGGGACTAAGCACGCACCCCTGAGGGGCCCCAGTGTTGAGGATAAGCGTGGCAGATGTGTTGTTGCCTACCCCTACCAGCTGGGGGTGGCCCATCAGAAAGTCTAGGATCCAGTTGCAATGGGAGGTGTTTAGTCCCAGTGTACTTAGCTTAGTGATGAGATTTGTGGGCACTATGGTGTTGAAGGCTGAGCTGTCGTCAATGAACAACATTTTCACATAGTCATGTGAATTTTTGTTTTTTACATATTTGGACAGATGGATATGTAATCTTCACTTCAACACTATTGACAGATAAGTTTCAATTTAACAAATCACAAAAAATAAAAAATACAATTGAAAATGTTATGCAATTAAAATAAACAAAAATGCCTTTTCCTTATGGGGAAAAAGTTAGTACACCCCTACCTTTACCATCACATAAAATGGCTAAGATTAGAATTAGGTACCAAAACAAGTGCAAATGATTAGAAAACCTTAGAGAGAAACTTAGGATGGTCCAGCCTTCCATAAAGATAAGAAAATTGGTCTGGTTTGATCTTAACCATATGGGTGTGTGGTAACACATCACTCAAAGATCAAAAGACCTACCCAAGGCCCTCAGAAGAAATATTATTGATGCCCATGAGTCTGGGAGGGGTTAGAAATCAATTTCCAAGCAATTCGAAGTGCATCATTCCATTTCCAAGCAATTCGAAGTACATCAATCCAATATCCGATGGAAATTCCAGACCACTGGCAAACTACCAAGGACAGGTCGTCCCACCAAAGCCAGCCCAAAGATGCTCATAGAAGTCTCTAAGAACCCCAGGGTAACATCAAGGGATCTACAGGCCTCTCTTGTTAAGCACATTTGTTTACTCCTAAACGTATTTAGGCTTGCCATAACAAAGGGGTTGAATACTTATTGACTCAAGACATTACAGCTTTTAATTTTTAATCAATTAGTTAAAAAAATCCACTTGTAAAAACTTTATTCCACTGACATTATGGGGTATTGCGTGTAGGCCAGTGACAAATATTTTTCTCAATTCAATCAATTTTAAATCCAGTCTGTAACAACAAAATGTGGAAAAAGTCAAGGGGTGTGAATGCTTTCTGAAGGCACCTCACTGAAAATTTAATACATCCGATTTAAGATGAATATAGACTTGCTAAAGTGCCACAAATCAGTTTTTCTGACTTCTAGGAAGACTTTAACCCACTTATCCCAATATTTCTTCAAGTTTCACAATCATTGTAAAGCCCTAGTTATGTCCTTGCTTTGACAGTCATTTCTGAAGATTATTTGTTTTATGTGATTAATGATTAATTTAAGTCTGTCCATCATTTTAAGGTCAACCCTGTTACGTGAACTGAACTCTCGTTTTGATATGGTGAAACTTCTTTCAAACGAAACATATACAGTATAATTGTCAAAGCAGTGTAAAGGCAGGTGAGCTGGTTCTACTCTTTCTGCCGTTTTCTGGTGGAATACTGAGCACGTCGAGCATAACACATCAACCCTGTCACCCATAGATAGATAGGCTAGGAATTATTGAACAATGTAAACATTTCTGTGACGTATGCATTCATTTGCAGCTCCCCGTTACACACAACAATTTTCCATTCTCCGTCACAAGGGGATTTAACCTCCACCGTTATGGTCAAACTCTGTTACTTTAATGGCACTTACTTTAGTCATGTTTTTCCCCTTGAGATGGAAAAACATGTTTTTTTATGAAGTCGAACTCTTTATGACACAATGTTAACATTTATTGAAATGAATGGTTTTTTTGACCAAGTTACACAATGACCCATATGATCCACACTGGCTCATTAGAGTCTACTGTTGTGATTAATTGTTGCTGATGGAGAAGAGTTTCCAGTATTCATGCCAGACACTTTCTGTACATTAGAATGAAACTAGCTACTCCCAGATTGCACTGTGGTCATTCAACTTGAATCTATAGCATTGCCCCGACGTTGGTTCACACTTAAAGTGTCATTAATAACGTTGGCGTTCTGTGACAATGTGCTTCTGGTTTGTCTAACCTTGGTTGAATTACAAATGGCACCATATTCCCTGTAATTGCTCTGGGCTTTGCTCAAAAGGCAAGGGAAAGTGGGGGTACTAGTCAGTTGTACAACTGAATGCATTCAACTGAAATGTGTCTTCCTCATTTAACCCAAACCCTCTGAATCAGAGAGGGGCTGCCTTAAAATCGACATCCACGTCTCCGGCTCCCGGGGAACAGTAGGTTAACTGCCTTGTTCTGGGGCAGAACGACATGTTTTTTTTTTTTTTTTTATAGTGCACTATATAGGGAATAGGATGCCATTTGAGACCATGAGACACGCCAGTTCACTCAGTCATAAATCACCACCAAACACAACAGAATCAACTTACGTAATGTCATGCAGGATAATCGAACTGTTAAACGAACACACCACAATGGGTATGTGCAAGTGGTTATCTGCAAACAAGCATGCAGGAGATTTGCGGTGTCAACATGCTACGTGGTCAGAGCAATCATGTGATGTTAAGGACATTGACATCCTACACAAAAATGGAAAAGCAAACCAGCAGGAAATTCTCAACAGGACAAATTGAAGACCGATTTAAAAATTAATGTAAATTCATGAATATTATTCATATGTAGGCATATTATCTGCTGACATTAAATGAATATTCATATTTATTTCAAGTTAATGGCTAACAAAGGAGAGCTTCCACCCTCCTAAGGATGGGACTATGTTTGCGACAGAGGAGCACAACGCGGCAGGGTGGCGGTGTACAGCGCATTGGAGCATCACTGTGCCCTGTGCATTACAGTAGGTGTGATGTCAGAAACGTTACCGTACCTCACTCTCATTACACTCGGAAGGGGTGTCGCCGTGAACGGCCATCTGGTAGCGTGCGTACAGCGCCGCCGACTGCTCATAGGTCGCCATGAACTGAGGGTCATCATCATTGACGGGCACTAGCCTCACCTTCGGGGGGGGGGGGATGGACAGGAAGATGGTGAAAGAAGAAGTGGAGGGATTGATAAAGTCAACATATTGGTTGTCGAGAGTGGGGACAGTGAAGGAGAGGGAGTATGGAGTTGGGGAGTGAATGAGGAGGAAGGGTTGTTAATGGTTTGCAGGGGGGGATGGACGTACAACAGGGGAACCAAACAATAAGTGGAGAGGTTTTAGACAATGTCACACAAGCAGTTTAGCACTATAAAAAGGTTCTACTGAAGCAATTCAGACTCCCAGTCCGAAGTTCTATAGATTTTTTTTGTTTAGTTTTTTTGCTGCTCTGTTCTGAGATGAGACAAGACAGGCCAATCGAGATTCCAACCATAGAATTAACAACAAACTAAGAATTCTGGGAGTGTGAGTCCAGTGGTGGATCCTGCCTGGAGATGAGGGATCCAGGGACCCTGAAGATGAGGCTAGTGTACCGCCCCCGCGTCACGGTGATGGCGAACCCTCCAAGAGAAAGACAGGGAACTAGAGGATGAATAGAGTTGGAAGATATGAGATTCAAGGAACAACAGGCATCCACATACACTCACATTCAGACAGGGATCTATACACTCACATTCAGACAGGGATCTATACACTCACATTCAGACAGGGATCTATACACTCACATTCAGACAGGGATCTATACACTCACATTCAGACAGGGATCTATACACTCACATTCAGACAGGGATCTATACACTCACATTCAGACAGGGATCTATACACTCACATTCAGACAGGGATCTATACACTCACATTCAGATAGGGATCTATACACTCACATTCAGATAGGGATCTATACACTCACATTCACTCTTGTACACATCCAGATATGAGATCTCAAGAGGTGTGAAATGTACACAGGTAAAAATCAGGCTGATGTATAGCTCCAGCCTTCAAGAGACAGAACGTCTGGTGACAACCACAGAGCGGGGACAATCCACCAAGTGTGTCAAGTGCCAGCATGGGCAAAAACTACAAACTAATGCCAACACTGAATTTTAAGTGGATACTTCAGTTTAACGACTGCGACCAGTTGGGAGTGGAATAAAAACAAACTAGCAGGAGTGACGGACAGAGGGAGAGGAAGACTGACTGACGGAGGAGGAGGAGGAAGAGGGTGGGAATGGAAACCTGACTGCCACCGTATTCAAACAGCCATCCCAAATGCCACCCTATTCCCTGTAGTAGTGCACTACTTGGTTCTGGTCAAAGGTAGTGCACTATGTAGGGAATATGGGTGTGTTTCTGGACGCAGCCAGAGACCGAACACCCAATTAGACTGAGGCACCTGTAGAAACACTGCCTTCACACTCCTCCGTGTATGGGAACATTTTCCCCTTCATTTCCTTCTGCGAGCGACCAAGAGAACACACACACGTCCAGACACACACGTCCAGACACACACACACACACACACACACACACGTCCAGACACACACACACACACACACGTCCAGACACACACACACACACACACAGGTCCAGACACACACACACACACACACACACACACACACACACACACACGTCCAGACACACACACGTCCAGACACACACACACACACACACACACGTAAGACAGCGTGCGCACACACAGACAGTCCCCTAAACCTGACTCCTCCATTTCATTCATACCCATGCCACGGGAGGTTGGTGACACCGTAATAGGGGAGGACAGGTTTGTGGTAATGGCTGGAGCAGAATTAGAGGAATGGGTTCCAGGTGTCTGACGCCATTCCATTAGCTCCTTTCCAGACATTACTATGAGCCATCCTCCCATCAGCAGCCTCCACTGACCCACACACAGTCACACTTCCATTTTTTTCTTCTCTCCTTCCTAACCACTTCCATAGCCATCGAGTGATCAGGTTAACTTGCTCTTATTTCGTGTCACGTAATTACACGTTATCGCCGTTTCCACTACTCTCAATTGTCCCCATTCACTTTCATCTGCAGCATCTTAGTTGCCTGATGACAGATTGCACACAAACATTGGTCAGAGATACTTTGCTCACAAGGGAGAGAGATTCAACTACTTGCCAAGCTCCAGACAACGAGCACCAGTCTGTTGACGAGATGCTCCAACATCTTAATGTTGTTTATTTAAATCATGTTATGGAGCCTGAGACACATTTCCACGTCGGGTTTTATAATAAAAAGGCAATTGAATTTACTCTCAACACTGATATCAGAAACACCTCTTAAACCCCGCCCTCCCTCCGTTCCCCATGTGCCCCTGGGTTGACCTGCTGACCCCTGACCTGGCTCTCGGTGGGCTTGTCTGGAGGGTCGTGGTGAATGGCCATCTGGTAGAGTTTGTACACCTGGTAGGAGGCGTCGAAAGAGGCTTTGAACTGTGAACTGGGGGGGTTGGAGCGCACTAGCCTCACCTTCAAAAGACGGATGGGCAGAGAAGGGTTAAGACAAAAATAAAAAGCTTGAGGCAGTTAAACAATAGGTGGAGACAAATCCACACAAAAGAGAATACGCCACATTCACATATCAAAGAAAAAGAGGGGGAAAGTATGAAAGTAAGAGAAAGGAGGGTAAATTCAGGAGGAATAGAAAAACGTTAAAGGAGGAAAAGGGCTTGGATGGTTTAAGATGAGAACATTCTTAAGATGTTTTGTATTAAGTAAGACTTTTCTACTCCACTTGTGTGGGGACAGGATACACCAAGGTGTGTTATTTACAAGGCAGTTTTCTACCACAGCTGTTGGTGCACCACCCAAGCAGTGAGGTCGATAGAGGAGGAGAGCGTGCGTGTGTCCGTCTCCATGGAGACAAGCAGAGTGACAGGTGAGAGCAAGAGAGTAAATGAAGGGTTTGTCATCATGTTTAATAGAAACAGCATTTTAAAAAGACCTTACCTGGGCTGGTCTCCTGAAAACACCTGTGTGTGTGTGTGTGTGTGTGTGTTTCCGCGTGTGTTTTTCCGCGTGTGTGTGTGTGTGTGTGTTTGTGCGTGCGTGCGTGCGTGCGTGCGTGCGTGCGTGCGTTTCACCTCTTGTAAACCCCATTTCCAGTGCTTCACCATGTCATGTCAAGCTACAGTATGGGAGGACTACAACCACTTTTAAACAGGCCCAAACGTCAGGCAGCCAGGCCTTAGAGGTCTGGATAAAGCATAACCACTAGTGTTGAGAACGTGAGAATCAGAATCCCCCCGGCTTCATTTTAATTAAACATCTTTCTTTTTAAGCTTTTGTTGGCCAACATGCCCCTGCCATTTGAATAGTAGCCTGCGAGGGAATTTAACACAAGGTTTGTTTGAGTTGGACATGCACAGGGCTCTCATATGACTGCTTGGCACACACACATTGTATATTCAAACAAAGATGTTGGGCCTCTTACGTAAAAGATAATAGTAAGTAAGGCCTCTAATTTACTTATATAACTCCAGATATCTTTTGATACGTTGAAATAGCTTTATTGAGCCAACACCGCAACAGATTGTTCCGTTTTCACCAAACTCTCTCATAACATTCGAATGAGACGCCACAGACAGACTAACACTGAACCGCTTCAATAATGTTTCTGTAATGCCACTTAATACCAGCTGCTTGGGTGTATTGTTCATTAAAATTGAGAGATATTGACCTTCAAAAGCCCCTGTAAGACGCTGTGCTGCTCCACATGTGGAACTCCTTGTGAGCCCAAATCCTGTTCTCTTTGATAAAAAAAAAGTGCAGAAGAGATACTCGCTGACTATAGAATGTGTCTGATAAACAGAGAAGGTCAACAGCCAAACAAGAGCGTGTGAATGTGTGATAGGAGAGTGGCTTTTAACTAAAAGAGAATAAATAATAAGAGAGAGCGAGAGATTGGTGTTATATACTATTCTCTGAAGTGGGGCAACGCTGACCCCTAGTGGTGGCCATTAATATCAGCAGGGTCAGGGTACAAGTATCCCAACCAGGAAAAGGCATCATTAGGATTTCCACAGTATCAATGTATCTATCAATAAAAGGGGCCTTCCCTACAGCCGGGGGCCCCTTACCCTCAATCTCATCTTCAATCTCTCTCTTTACCGTCTCTTTCATTGGGCCGATCTGTACATGGTTCTCCCCCAATGATCGTCTGGCTCCATCACTCAGGCGGTCTGACATGTTTAACAGTTGTGCTGGTGATGAAGTGGAGCTGGAGTGTAGTTAATTGCATACGTCTAAACACCCAAAATATCCTTGCGGTCCGTAGACCTTCAGTTTCCCCCTGTTGCTCTACAGCTTACTAAACCAATCTGAACTGGGGTGTATTGGTGACATTCAACGTTCTGATAGAAAATTGTCGATAGAAATAGAGCAGACTGGCCCTATTCCCTATTCTACATGACAGGCAGTCATATCTGTTCCGATAATTCACTTCGATCTAATTCTGAAAGTTCTGTGATGTTAGACGGTCCTGAACAGGCTCCTGCTGAAGTCCCAAGACTCTCAAAGCCATAAAGAGTAGTGTGGAAGGGCAAAGACCAGATTCAATTATCTCTATATCATCAGAATCCTTACATCCCAACTCCTAGCACTGACTGCATGCTTTAGGCCTACAAACTCGTGTTACAAACTCGTGTTACAAACTCGTGTTTCAAACAACTAATTAAACTTAAAATTGAGCGGCTCGACCTTTGAGACCATTTAAGGAAATTGAATGAGTAAACATCACAGCCAATCAAAGTAATCCAATCAGCTAAGATGAGCCGATTGGGAAGAAGGGTCTGTCTCGTCTCGTCTCATGGGACCTCAGTGAGACAGTCAGTGAATGAATAGCTCGTCTCAGTCTGGCTTAACCAAAAGCTGACATCACTCTGGATTCTACCAACCTCAGCGAAAGTCAAGGGGATGGCCCAATACTTTGGTTAATACTGGAAAGGGATTTTTTTTCTTCCTCTGGGCTTGTGTTCCAAATGGTATTATATTCCCTTTATAGTGCACTACATTTGACCAGGACCGATACAGCTTTGGTCAAAGGTAGTCCCCACAGGCAGGCATGGTGAAGTCACTGGGTTAGGGAAGCAGACACGATGCCTCTCTCTGGCCGGGTCTGAAGGTAGATCCTTTGGAAGTGGATAGACGTAGAGCAATATGGAGGAAACTCTCCAAAAGCCATTGGAAGGCTAGATGGAGCCATCACCGTATTACTCACACCCATCCGGTTCCATCAGATCTGTAGACATTGAATGTGCTAGGAAAGGTAGCAAGGGGTAGTTGTCGAACTGAACCCCTTCTTTCTCGCTCTTACCTCGAGGCGGTGCAGAGGACTATCGGGCAGAGATTCGTTGATTAACTCCTCCAGGGCTTTGGGTTGGCTGAGCTGGATAGGCGTGGCGGGGTTAGAGGTCGCAGAGGCCGGGACCCCACCTCCCGCCTGTCTCTTCTGCTCCTTTTGCAGCCGGCGCGCCTTCTTCAGGTCCTTGGATTTCCTACACAACGGCCTACTGGGGTCCGCTCCTACCCCTGGAGGAGAGTGCGATGGAGTAGAGGGAGAGAATAAAAGATGGTGTCAACTGTGTTTATGTCTGCATAACCAGCAAGTAGGGAAAAAAATGGCAACTTCTTACTCTTTCTGGTCTAGTGATCGATAACATCAGAGTACGCTGACCAGCCTTATGTCATTAGAAAGAGGACCTTATCCTGATTAAAATGGTGTCCGACTTAAAAAAAATCTAAATATACACAGTGTATTTGGCGAAATGGACATACATGTCAGTGTAGAATTTTCCCATAAGGAAACAATGGGGCAGCCTCAGTGTACATTTTTACATTGTAATCTAGCGGTTAGGAGCGTTGAGCAGTAACGGAATGGTGGCTAGTTCAAATCCCTGAACCAACTAGGTGAAAATAAATCTGTTAATGTACAAGGTACTTAACCCTAGTCGCTCTAGAGGAGTGTCTGCTAAGTGACTAAAATCTCAATGTAAACTGGCCTCTGAAAGTTGGCCATAACGTATTAACTTTTCATTATTCACAGATCTACTCCTCTGATGGCAGGAAGGAAGGCAGGCAGAACACTCCTCAACACCAACTGCTCAGCAAAGCAAAAGGCTCTTTTGAGAGAGATACCAGATTTCTATTTTTTTTTAAAGAAGGAAAAAAAGAAGCTAATTTTCAGTGTCTGTGTTTATATCTTAAGGGGGTGTTACTTTGGCAGATAATATCACCCATCTAAATAAATAGCTATATATATATATATATATATATATATATATATACACACACACACAGTGGGGCAAAAAAGTATTTAGTCAGCCACCAATTGTGCAAGTTCTCCCACTTAAAAAGATGAGAGAGGCCTGTAATTTTCATCATAGGTACACTTCAACTATGAGAGACAAAATGAGAAAGAAAAATTCCAGAAAATCACATTGTAGGATTTTATGAATTTATTTGCAAATTATGGTGGAAAATAAGTATTTGGTCAATAACAAAGGTTTATCTCAATACTTTGTTATATACCCTTTGTTGGCAACGACAGAGGTCAAACGTTTTCTGTAAGTCTTCACAAGGTTTTCACACACTGTTGCTGGTATTTTGGCCCATTCCTCCATGCAGATCTCCTCTAGAGCAGTGATGTTTCGGGGCTGTCGCTGGGCAACACGGACTTTCAACTCCCTCTAAAGATTTTCTATGGGGTTGAGATCTGGAGACTGGCTAGGCCACTCCAGGACCTTGAAATGCTTCTTACGAAGCCACTCCTTCGTTGCCCGGGCAGTGTGTTTGGGATCATTGTCATGCTGAAAGACCCAGCCATGTTTCATCTTCAATGCCCTTGCTGATGGAAGGAGGTTTTCACTCAAAATCTCACGATACATGACCCCATTCATTCTTTCCTTTACACGGATCAGTCGTCCTGGTCCCTTTGCAGAAAAACAGCCCCAAAGCATGATGTTTCCACCCCCATGCTTCACAGTAGGTATGGTGTTCTTTGGATGCAACTCAGCATTCTTTCTCCTCCAAACACGACGAGTTGAGTTTTTACCCAAAAGTTATATTTTGGTTTCATCTGACCATATGACATTCTCCCAATCCTCTTCTGGATCATCCAAATGCTCTCTAGCAAACTTCAGACGGGCCTGGACATGTACTGGCTTAAGCAGGGGGACACGTCTGGCACTGCAGGATTTGAGTCCCTGGCGGCGTAGTGTGTTACTGATGGTAGCCTTTGTTACTTTGGTCCCAGCTCTCTGCAGGTCATTCACTAGGTCCCCCCGTGTGGTTCTGGGATTTTTGCTCACCATTCTTGTGATCATTTTGACCCCACAGGGTGAGATCTTGCATGGAGCCCCAGATCGAGGGAGATTATCAGTGGTCTTGTATGTCTTCCATTTCCTAATAATTGCTCCCACAGTTGATTTCTTCACACCAAGCTGCTTACCTATTGCAGATTCAGTCTTCCCAGCCTGGTGCAGGTCTACAATTTTGTTTCTGGTGTCCTTTGACAGCTCTTTGGTCTTGGCCATAGTGGAGTTTGGAGTGTGACTGTTTGAGGTTGTGGACAGGTGTATTTTATACTGATAACAAGTTCAAACAGGTGTCATTAATACAGGTAACGAGTGGAGGACAGAGGAGCCTCTTAAAGAAGAAGTTACAGGTCTGTGAGAGCCAGAAATCTTGCTTGTTTGTAGGTGACCAAATACTTATATTTTCCACCATAATTTGCAAATAAATTCATAAAATCCTACAATGTGATTTTCTGGAATTTTTCTTTCTCATTTTGTCTCTCATAGTTGAAGTGTACCTATGATGAAAATTACAGGCCTCTCTCATCCTTTTAAGTGGGAGAACTTGCACAATTGGTGGCTGACTAAATACTTTTTTGCCCCACTGTATGTATATATGTGTATATATACACACACACACACACACACACACACACACACACACACACACAACCGTTCAAAGGTTTGGGGTCACTTAGAAATGAAAAGCCATTTTTTTGTCCATTAAAAAAACATCAAATTGATCAGAAATACAGTGTAGACATTGTTAATGTTGTAAATGACTATTGTAGCTGGAAACGGCAGATTTTTTATGGAATATCTACATAGTCGTACATAGGCCCCAATATCAGCAACCATCACTCCTGTGTTCCAATGGCCAGAAACAAATTACTTTCTTCTGTACATTAGAGTGTCTAGTTTGAGAAACAGACGCCTCACAAGTCCTCAACTGGCAGCTTCATTAAATATTACCCGCAAAACACCAGTCTCAACGTCAACAGTGAAGAGGTGACTCTGGGATGCTGGCCTTCTAGGCAGAGTTGCAAAGAAAAAGCCATATCTCAGACTGGCCAATAAAAATAAAAGATTAAGATGAGCAAAAGAACACAGACACTGGACAGAGGAAGATACGGCTTTTCTTTGCAACTCTGGCTAAAATAGGTTATACATTGGGTTAGATAGTTTCTGTATAGCACTTTGTGACATCTGCTGATGTAAAAAGGGCTTTATAAATACATTTGATTGATTGATTGATTGTTAGGTTTCGGGTTTTTAAGGTAAAAAACACTATGGGTTTATAGCTCTATGTGGGTACTACATAACACTTGCTAGGGTCATAATCTGAGGAAGCAACTGTGTCAGATCTACAGATCAACACAGAGCTAGACCTATCCAACTCAGTGAACCTGCGCAGCATTCATAACCAGAAAATGTTTAACGTGTGATGGCTATGCGCCAGCCATCGTTAACACTGTGGGTCACAACAGTACATTACGAAAATCATGAAGGTATTTGTCTGTGTGTACGTGCTGGATGGTTGTGATGGGAAACAGCATGTCAGTAGCTGCTCCACACATCAGAGCCCTGGACATCAGGCAGAGATGTGTTACATTGGTAAGTATTCAGACCCCTTGACTTTTCCCACTTTGTTACATTACAGCCTTATTCTAAAATGGATTAAATACATAAATAGCCTCAGTAATTTACACGCAATAATGACAAAGTGAAAACAGTTTTAGAACATTTTTGCAAATGTATAAAAAATTTAATCCCTTATTTACATATGTATTCAGACCCTTTGCTATGAGAAATTAAATTGAGCTCAGGTGCATCCTGTTTCCATTGATCATCCTAGAGAAGTTTTTACTTAATTCTGATTGGAGTCCACCTGTGGTAAATTCAATTAATTGGACATGATTTAGAAAAGGCACACACCTGTCTATATAAGGTCCCACAATTGACAGTGCATGTCAGAGCAAAAACCAAGCCATGAGGTCGAAGGAATTGTCCGTAGAGTTCCGAGACAGTATTGTGTCGAGGCACAGATCTGGGGAAGGGTACCAAAAAATGTCTGCAGCATTGAAGGTCCCCAAGAACACAGGCCTCCATAGATTGGAATCACCAAGACTCTTCCTAGAGCTGGCTGCCCTGATGGTCTCTGACAGAGTTCTAGAGTTCCTCTGTGGAGATGGGAGAACCTTCAAGAAGGACAACCATCTCTGCAGCACTCCACTAATCAGGCCTTTATGGGAGAGTGGCCAGACTGAAGCCACTCTTCAGTAAAAGGCACGACAGCCCGCGATCATGAGATCATGAGAAACAACATTCTCTGGTCTGTTGAAACCAAGATTGAACTCTTTGGCATGAATGCCAAGCGTCACATCTGGAGGAAACCTGGAACCATCCCTACGGTGAAGCATGGTGGTGGCAGAATCATTCTGTGGGGATGTTTACAGTGGCAGGGACTGGGAGACTAGTCAGGACTGAGGCAAAGATGAACAGAGCAAAGTAGAGAGAGATCCTTGATGAAATCCTGCTCTAGAGCTCTCAGGACCTCAGACTGGGGATAAGGTTCACCTTCCAACAGGACAACAACCCTAAACATACAACGCAGGAGTGGCTTTGGGACAAGTCTCGGAATTTCCTTGAGTGGCCCAGCCAGAGCACGGACTTAAACATCTCTGGAGAGACCTGAAAATAGCTGTGCAGCGACGCTGCCCATCCAACCTGACAGAGCTTGAGAGGATCTGCAGAGAAGAATGGGAGAAACTCCCCAAATACAGGTGTGTCAAGCTTGTAGCGTCAAACCCAAGAAGACTAGAGGCTGTAATCACTGCCAAAGGTGCTTCAACAAAGTACTGAGTAAACGGTCTGAATAATTATGTAAATGCCGATTTTACAGGTTTTCCTACTTACAAAGCATGTAGAGGTCTGTAATTTTTATCATAGGTACACTTCAACTGTGAGAGACGGAATCTAAAACAAAAATCCAGAAAATCACATTGTATGATTTTTAAATAATTAATTTGCATTTTATTGCATGACATAAGTATTTGATCACCTACCAACCAGTAAGAATTCCGGCTCTCACAGACCTGTTAATTTTTCTTTAAGAAGCCCTCCTGTTCTCCACTCATTACCTGTATTAACTGCACCTGTTTGAACTCGTTACCTGTATAAAAGACACCTCTCCACACACTCAATCAAACAGACTCCAACCTCTCCACAATGGCCAAGGCCAGAGAGCTGTGTAAGGACATCAGAGATAAAATTGTAGACCTGCACAAGGCTGGGATGGGCTACAGGACAATAGGCAAGCAGCTTGGTGAGAAGGCAACAACTGTTGGCGCAATTATTAGAAAATGGAAGAAGTTCAAGATGACGGTCAATCTCCCTCGGTCTGGGGCACCATGCAAGATCTCACCTCGTGGGGCATCAATGATCATGAGGAAGGTGAGGGATCAGCCCAGAACTACACGGCAGGACCTGGTCAATGACCTGAAGAGAGCTGGGACCACAGTCTCAAAGAAAACCATTAGTAACACACTACGCCGTCATGGATTAAAATCCTGCAGCGCACGCAAGGTCCCCCTGCTCAAGCCAGCGCATGTCCAGGCCCGTCTGAAGTTTGCCAATGACCATCTGGATGATCCAGAGGAGGAATGGGAGAAGGTCATGTGGTCTGATGAGACAAAAATAGAGCTTTTTGGTCTAAACTCCACTCGCCGTGTTTGGAGGAAGAAGAAGGATGAGTACAACCCCAAGAACACCATCCCAACCGTGAAGCATGGAGGTGGAAACATCATTCTTTGGGGATGCTTTTCTGCAAAGGGGACAGGACGACTGCACCGTATTGAGGGGAGGATGGATGGGGCCATGTATTGCGAGATCTTGGCCAACAACCTCCTTCCCTCAGTAAGAGCATTGAAGATGGGTCGTGGCTGGGTCTTCCAGCATGACAACGACCCGAAACACACAGCCAGGGCAACTAAGGAGTGGCTCCGTAAGAAGCATCTCAAGGTCCTGGAGTGGCCTAGCCAGTCTCCAGACCTGAACACAATAGAAAATCTTTGGAGGGAGCTGAAAGTCCGTATTGCCCAGCGACAGCCCCGAAACCTGAAGGATCTGTATGGAGGAGTGGGCCAAAATCCCTGCTGCAGTGTGTGCAAACCTGGTCAAGAACTACAGGAAACGTATGATCTCTGTAATTGCAAACAAAGGTTTCTGTACCAAATATTAAGTTCTGCTTTTCTGATGTATCAAATACTTATGTCATGCAATAAAATGCAAATTAATTATTTAAACATCATACAATGTGATTTTCTGGATTTTTGTTTTAGATTCCTTCACTCACAGTTGAAGAGTACCTATGATAAAAATTACAGACTTCTACATGCTTTGTAAGTGGGAAAACCTGCAAAATCGGCAGTGTATCAAATACTTGTTCTCCCCACTGTATATTGCGCAATGCAGCTCCAGTAACTCCATCTCTCCCCTCCCTCCCAGCCTTCTGCCAGCTGCCACCAAAAGCACCCTCTCTTGGTCAGCGAACGTCATATCGGAGACCCCGCAGGAGGAGAGGGCAAGTAGCAGTGTCAGGAACCAGAACCAGGGTCATATTCACTAGGCATCAAACAGAAGGAAAGGAACTGAAACAAGGAAGGACTGCATAAGCTAGTTTTCATTTTCTGTGGCAAAGCGTTTTACTACAGTGTGCACTAATTAATATGGCCCTGTACCGAAACTGTGTGGAACGATGCTCAGCTTTCAGCATAGACTTACACGTACTAACTAATGTCTCTACATACAATGAACAGTACACTCTTGTCGGTAGCTACAGTATATGGGCGGTATTTTGACTTACCTCAATGAATGATTTACAGAAAAGTCAGTTGTGTAAGCTTATCTGAACTCTGAATCAGGGCCCCAAGAGACTATAGATAATCCCTCAGTCACAGTTGATTTTGCAGTTGTCTGGGTGCTAATGCTATGGGGCAGGTTGAGTGATTCTGTGTCTAGACTCTCTAGACAGTGGACACCAAGTTACGAGACAGATATACAAAGTGAGACGAAGGAGAGAGAGAACGAGAAAGCGAACAAGCAAGAAAAAGAGGGAGGGAAGAGAGGACACGAGGCAGTGGAGGCTCCTCAAAGGAGGAAGAGAAGGACCATACTCTGAATTTGATAAAATTTGTAAAAACCCAGTTATACTTTTTAGATAAAGCTATACTAAATATATTAACGTCACCAAATAATTGATTAAAACACACCTTTTTGCAATGACGGTCTACAGTATCCTCAGGGGCTCTCCGTAGGGTAGTACAATGGTGTAGCCAGAGGACACAAAGCTTCCGTCCTCCTCTGGGTACATTGACTTCAATACAAAACCTAGGAGGCTCATGGTTCTCACACCCTTCCATAGACTTAGACGGTAATTATGACAACTTCCGGAGGATGTCCTCCAACCTATCAGAGCTCTTGCAGAGAATGGTACAGAGAATTAATCTAGTACTGAAAGCATGAGCTACAGCTAGCTAGCACTGCATGAAATGCGTTGAGTAGTTGTCACAAAGAGATTTTTTTTTCACTTTCACTAACTTAGCTAGCAAATGCTCTCGTTTGCAACTGATTGACAAATGATTGCACCCTAGATCAGCTAGATGCAGGCAAAAATGTGCAAGGCGGTATTGATTGTGTCACTGTCTGTTTATACGTCACCGTCACCTTAATTTTATCTCGACCATGTTGTAAACTTTCATTCATAGGCAAGGTTGTAGAAACCTCATGATGGGTATAGGGAAAATTAGAGTATCATGTAGTAGCCTAATCCTATCAATGTTACATTGAGCTGGGTGAATGGAATATGAATGACTGTCATCCAATATACTGAAATAGAAATAAGACCGTGCTTCTAAAAAAATAATTATCCTCCCTCATCTTAAACAGCAGACAGTCACTGACGCGAGGAGTATGCAATCAAGATTCTCCCACAGAGATCGACAGAAGAGGATATGATAGATATGATGGATAAGAGGATATGATGGATAAGAGGATATGATGGATAAGAGGATATGATGGATAAGAGGATATGATGGATAAGAGGATATGATGGATAAGAGGATATGATGGATATGATGGATATGATGGATAAGAGGATATGATGGATATGATGGATAAGAGGATATGATGGATAAGAGGATATGATGGATAAGAGGATATGATGGATATGATGGATAAGAGGATATGATGGATAAGAGGATAAGAGGATATGATGGATATGATGGATAAGAGGATATGATGGATAAGAGGATATGATGGATAAGAGGATATGATGGATAAGAGGATAAGAGGATATGATGGATAAGAGGATATGATGGATAAGAGGATATGATGGATAAGAGGATATGATGGTTAAGAGGATATGATGGTTAAGAGGATATGATGGTTAAGAGGAATATGATGGATATGATGGATAAGAGGATATGATGGTTAAGAGGAATATGATGGATATGATGGATAAGAGGATATGATGGATAAGATGGATATGATGGATAAGAGGATATGATGGATAAGAGGATATGATGGATATGAAAGTTGGTTTAGTTTTGGTCAACTGCACATTAATTAAAAACCAAAAACTAACATGGATGCAGTACCAAACCCTGCATAGACACTCATCCACGATCAGTCTGTCCTATCCACAGCATAATGGAAACCTTTGGCCACACACACACCCACCCACACTTCATACTTTACCTCAGACACAAACACGTCTCTGGACCATTTACCCCCTCTCTTCAGCAGATACACACAGATAGGCATTCTCTCTCAGTCACACAGATCTGTTCCTGTGGAAGACCGATTCTCCCACTCCAGCAGTTAACACTTCATCAAACCTATAGCACTCTCCGTGCCCTGCCTCCCAAGTGTCATTAAGTAGTCTAGTCATACAAGCACAGGAAAACTGATATGCAGACAGAGGGATTTTCTCTCTCGCACCACCCACACACGGTTTGATGTTTCCCAGGAGAAGAGGCTGTTCAGTTGCTACGTCATCCCTCTGTGCTAGCAGTGGCGTAGACGGCAGAGAGAGCACTGCTGGTTTAACAACCTGTCCTTACAACCTGATCATAAATTGCTATTGAAAAAAATAATAAACTAGCTATGGCTTTAAATCACCTGCCATCCCATAGTTGGAGAGTTATTTATCCAATAGAATCCAGAGATCTCTTGCTACTTTAATAGGCTCTGCTCTTCTCCCATCTTGATATTCTGCCTGGTAATATGGTCAAGTGCAGCAAAAAAAGAGCAGCACGCCTTGACCTTAAGTGCACATACAGAAGTAACAACATGTATGCCACTCTTTCCTGGATAAGGGTTGATGAGAGATTAACTGCTTCTCTTATAGTTTTTATGAGAAATATTACGGTGACAAATTCCAGATTGTCTGTATAATTAAATAACATTCAGCTCAGACACCCAGACATTCCCTCCTACAAGACATGCAACCAGGGGTCTCTTCACAGTCCAAGTCCAAAACAAATTCACAAAAACAGTTTCATACAGAGCCATGATCGCATGGAACTCCCATCTCCAATTACTCAAGCAATCAGCAAAATGAGCATTACAAAACGGATCAAACAACTCATTGAACGGTGGGACAACCAAAACAAACTACAAAAAAATGAAATTTGTATTATTGTTTGTATATTGTTGTATTTTAAATCTACGTGACTGTCATTGTCCATCAGTGTTTTGTTACTTGACATATGTTTTTTTGTGGACCCCAGGAAGAGTAGATGCTGCTTCTCACTGTCACCTCTGCACACACACACACACACTAAACAAAACCCCATAATGACAAAGCAAAAACAGGTTTTTAGAAATGTTTGCTAATTTATTTAAAATAAACTGAAATATCACATTTACATAAGTATTCAGATCCTTTACTCAGGACTCAAGTCTTCTTGGGTATGAAACTACAAGCTTGGCACACCTGGAAGAAGGTTGGAACCACCTCTTCCTAGAGCTGGCTGCCCGGCCAAACTGAGCAAATCGGGGGAGAAGGGCCTTAGATGAGACTTGCTTGGGCCAAGAAACACGAGCAATGGACATTAGACCGGTGGAAATTTGTCCTTTGGTCTGATGAGTCCAAAATTGGTTGGTTGCAACCATCGAGTCTTTTTGAGATGCAGTGTGGGTGAACGGATGGTCTCTGCATGTGTATTTCCCACCGTAAAGCATGGAGGAGGTGGTGTTGTTATGGTGTGGGGTGGGGTGCTTTGCTGGCGACACTGTCTGATTTATTTAGAATTCAAGACACACTTAACCAGCATGGCTACCACAGCATTCTGCAGCGATACGCCATCCCATCTGGTTTACACTTAGTGGGACTATCATTTGTTTTTCAACAGGACAATGACCCAACACACCACCAGGCTGTGTAAGGGCTATTTGACCAAGAAGGAGAGTGATGGAGGGCTGCATCAGATGACCTGGTCTCCACAATCACCCGACCTCAACCCAATTGAGATGGTTTGGGATGAGTTGGATTTCAGAGTGAAGGAAAAGCAGCCAACAAGTGCTCAGCATATGTGGGAACTCCTTCAAGACTGTTGGAAAAGCATTCTAGGTGAAGCTGGCTACCTCATGAAGCTGGTTTAGAGGATGCCAAGAGTGTGCAAAGCTATCATCAAGGCAAAGGGTGGCTATTGGTTAACACTTTTTTGGTTACTACATGATTCCATGTGTTATTTCATAGTTTTTACGTCTTCACTATTATTCTACAATGTAAAAAATAGTGCAAATAAAGAAAAACCCTTGAAAGAATAAGTGTTCTAAAACTTTTGACCAGTAGTGTATATCTGTGTCTTGGCTTACAGTACACTACCAGGCTTTCCTGGTTCTGTGTATCCAAGGGCTTCTATGAACGAGGATGTGAGAATGACTGTGATATGTCCCAAATGACACCCTATTCCCTATATAGTGCACTTCTTTTAACCAGAGCTATGGGCCTTAGTCAAAAGTAGTGCACTACATAGTAAAAAGGGGGCCATTTCAAATCAAATGTTATTTGTCAAATGCTTCGTAAACAACAGTGACTTGCTTACGTATGGGCCCTTTCACAACAATGCAGAGGAAAAAAAAAAAATAATAGCATGAGGAATAAATACACAATAAGTAATGTTACATTGGCTATATACACAGGGTACCATTAAGGTAGATATGTACAGTGCCTTCAGAAAGTACTCACATTACATTTATATTTTGTCACTGGCCTACACACAATACCCCATAACGTCAAAGGGGAATTATGTTTTTAGAAAATTGGGGAGGTTTTCCAATGCCTTGCCGCCTACGCCACTGCCATATAAAGGCAGTTTAATGGCTGTGATGGGAGAAAACTGAGGATGGATCAACAACATTGTAGTTACTCCACAATACTAACCTAAATGACAGAGTGAAAAGAAGGAAGTCTGTACAGAATACAAATATTCCAAAACATGCATCCTGTTTGCAACAAGGCACTAAAGTAATACTGCAAAAATATACAGTGGGGAGAACAAGTATCTGATACACTGCCGATTTTGCAGGTTTTCCCACTTACAAAGCATGTAGAAGTCTGTAATTTTTATCATAGGTACACTTCAACTGTGAGAGACGGAATCTAAAACAAAAATCCAGAAAATCACATTGTATGATTTTTAAATAATTAATTTGCATTTTATTGCACGACATAAGTATTTGATACATCAGAAAAGCAGAACTTAATATTTGGTACAGAAACCTTTGTTTGCAATTACAGAGATCGTATGTTTCCTGTAGTTCTTGACCAGGTTTGCACACACTGCAGCAGGGATTTTGGCCCACTCCTCCATCCAGATCCTTCAGGTTTCGGGGCTGTCGCTGGGCAATACGGACTTTCAGCTCCCTCCAAAGATTTTCTATTGGGTTCAGGTCTGGAGACTGGCTAGGCCACTCCAGGACCTTGAGATGCTTCTTACGGAGCCACTCCTTAGTTGCCCTGGCTGTGTGTTTCGGGTCGTTGTCATGCTGGAAGACCCAGCCACAACCCATCTTCAATGCTCTTACTGAGGGAAGGAGGTTGTTGGCCAAGATCTCGCGATACATGGCCCCATCCATCCTCCCCTCAATACGTTGCAGTAGTCCTGTCCCCTTTGCAGAAAAGCATCCCCAAAGAATGATGTTTCCACTTCCATGCTTCACGGTTGGGATGGTGTTCTTGGGGTTGTACTCATCCTACTTCTTCCTCCAAACACGGCGAGTGGAGTTTAGACCAAAAAGCTCTATTTTTGTCTCATCAGACCACATGATCTTCTCCCATTCCTCCTCTGGATCATCCAGATGGTCATTGGCAAACTTCAGACGGGCCTGGACATGCGCTGGCTTGAGCAGGGGGACCTTGCGTGCGCTGCAGGATTTTAATCCATGACGGAGTAGTGTTTTACTAATGGTTTTCTTTGAGACTGTGGTCCCAGCTCTCTTCAGGTCATTGACCAGGTCCTGCCGTGTAGTTCTGGGCTGATCCCTCACCTTCCTCATGATCATTGATGCCCCACGAGGTGAGATCTTGCGTGGTGCCCCAGACCGAGGGAGATTGACCGTCATCTAGAACTTCTTCCATTTTCTAATAATTGCGCCAACAGTTGTTGCCTTCTCACCAAGCTGCTTGCCTATTGTCCTGTAGCCATCCCAGCCTTGTGCAGGTCTACAATTTTATCCCTGATGTCCTTACACAGCTCTCTGGCCTTGGCCATTGTGGAGAGGTTGGAGTCTGTTTGATTGAGTGTGTGGACAGGTGTCTTTTATACAGGTAACAAGTTCAAACAGTTGCAGTTAATACAGGTAATGAGTGGAGAACAGGAGGGCTTCTTAAAGAAAAACTAACAGGTCTGTGAGAGCCGGAATTCTTAGTGGTTGGTAGGTGATCAAATACTTACGTCATGCAATAAAATGCAAATTAATTATTTAAAAATCATACAATGTGATTTTCTGGATTTTTGTTTTAGATTCCGTCTCTCACAGTTGAAGTGTACCTATGATAAAAAATAACAGACCTCTACATGCTTTGTAAGTAGGAAAACCTGCAAAGTCGGCAGTGTATCAAATACTTGTTCTCCCCACTGTAGCAAAGCAATTAACTTTTTGTCCTGAATAGAAAGTGTTGCATTTGCCCTAGACACCACATCACTGAGTCCCACTCTCCATATGTTCAAGCATAGTGGTGGCTGCATCATGTTATGGGTATGCTTGTCATCATTAACGACTGGGGAGTTTATCAGGACAAAATATAAATACAATAGAGCTAAGCCCAGGCAAAATCTTAGGGGAAAACCTGGTTCAGTCTGCTTTCCACCAGACACTGGGTGACAAATCCACCTTTCAGCAGGACAATAACCTACAACACAAGGCCAAATCTACACTGGAGTTACTTACCAAGACGACATGTTCCTGAGTGGGCGAGTTACAGTTTGGACTTGAAAATATATGGCAAGACCTGAAAATGGTAGTCTAGCAATGATCAACAACCAACTTGAAAGAGCTTGAAGAATGGTTTTAATAATAAAAAATGTTGCACAATCCCGGTGTTGAAAGCTCTTAAGAGAACCAGAAAGACTCACAGCTGTAATCGCTGCCAAAGGTGCTTCTACAAAGTTGACTCAGGCGTGTGAATACTTATGTAAATTAGATGTTTTCACTATCATTATGGGGTATTGAGTGTAGATGTGTGAGAAATATATTGAATCGATTTTGAATTCAGGCTGTAACAACAAAATGTTGATTAAATGAAGGGGTACAAATCGTTTCTGAACGCCCAGTACATATACGTACATACCCAGAGAGAGAGTGCCGTCACAAGCTGAAAGTTATACGTAGCGCTTCCCTCACCTGATCAGTGTTTACTGTGTATTAATTCACTCTGAATGTTGTTCATTCATTACCATTTGTCACTGTGGTGTGTCTCAGGATATACTGCAAATTAACTGAGGGGAACTGAAGGGAGAGCTCATGATAGATAGGCTTACAGTCTAAACATCGGCTCCATTCAAATGACTACAGAGACGACTATATTCATAGGTGACTGCTGCCACCTGCTGCCCATACAGTGAACTTCATTCATTCATTCTTTCTTTCTAGAGAAGGTCTGGGAGCAGAGGTTTTGCATCCCTACACCTAATATAGCCTAATATACACTATGTATACTCTTGCACATTGCAAGCAAGCAAACGACCCAGACAACATGAGATTCCAGCTTATTTAACCAATCAAAGAAGACCATTCTCCACTGAAGGTTCACACAATTAACTTGCTTCTGTCGTGCCCTCTTAACTTCATGCCTTTAGACTCACCTGGTTTGGGGCCAGTTTCTGGTCCTCTCCTGACTGCGACAGAAACTGGGTCTTTTCTGGCTGTTTCGAACTCGGCTGGTGTGGGGTCTCCCTCATCAGTCTGAATGGCTGTGGCCACAGGACTCTCCACCTCAGAGTGACAGACTTTAGCAGAGCCGTGTGGTCCTCCCTCCTCACACAGCGAGTCCATGGGCTCCCCTGAACAGCACAAAGCTACAATCAGTTAGTAGCGATACTAATACTGTACTACAGTGAGGTCTGAATGTAAAGGTTTGGCCTGGTTAAAACAGACGGGATGGTTTAATGCAGAGTAGGGATGGGCATATTAAATAATTCAACCAATTAATCTGGTTGTTATCTACAAACGTTTTTACTCCAAGTTTGTTTTATTATTAAGTTTAACGTTTTGAGGTGACAGGTAGTCATTGAAGCAAAGAGAGAAGAATCGATCAGGGTTGAGGGATAGAAGACATACTAGTGTTGGACAGAAGTAGGATGACTATTGGCCACTTCTGGGTGGGGGCGTTGTCATATTGTTGTTAGAGCTCAAATCAGTCAGCAACAATCTAATTAATTCAGGGTTTGTGATGCTACCTAGGTTGAATATTGCAATAATCACTGATCTGGCTTTCAAGTCTATGAAAATTATATTTTTTGTTACAAATTTAACTAGAACCATGCAAAATTATAAATTTATTGTAGCAGGCCTCAGACAACCTCTCAAAACCCCAAGCTAGTGATCAGCCAGCTAATCTTTATATTTCAAGTTTAACCAACATGGATTTATTTGCTGGCTAACAAGGTTGAACAGTTGAATTGTTATGAACACACCCTTCTGTCTCCAACTGTTTGAAAAGCATGCTAGCCTGTCCACTTTGTTCAGATGTTGAAATCAAGAGGCCTACTTTATTTCTCAGAATGGGAACGAGTTGCCCAATTCCATATACTTGTGTTTTATGCTTATTGCATGTGTATAAAACACAGATGACAGCTAGTATAACAGTCTTTGGCTAAAATGCTACTAGCGGTACGTGGTACACCAATGCTTCGCGCGACAAACTAAGCATTCATTTTCCACAATCAATGTTAATTGATACCCTCCTTTGAGTGGTGTCTACTCTGCACACAATGTGAGAAGGTGAGGCATAACATCTTTAGACGTGTTTTGGTGTCCATATGACCGATTCTGTTGGACCAAAACTCAAATAGCTCTGATGTAAATGGGGAGGTGCACAGAATATTGCGCAAAAACATACATTTTAATTAATCAAATTATTTCAATATAAATCGACCAGCCCTAACTGTGGTCCTCCTTTCATCCAGGTGATTCCGTTTTTTGTCCATCACCTGTACTTTTGTAATATAACAGTAGAGAGGGAGATTTGAAACAGTCTTCAGAAATGCCGAATTAACAAGAATAGCAGTACAGCAAATGTGATTCAGCTTTAAGATAATTAATTGAAAGTTGTGCGTTATGGTCTTTGTGCATGGCATCTTATACACAGAGGGCTGATGTGGGTGGAGGTTTTTGTTCTAACCAAGCAATAACACACCTTATTCAACAAATCATGTCTTGAATAGGTAGGTGGCCTAGCAATTAGAGCGTTAGGCCAGTAACCGAAAAGTCGCTGGTTCGAATACCCGAGCCGACAAGGTGAAAAAAACCTGTTGATGTGTCCTTGAGCAAGGCACTTAACCCTAATTTGCTCCAGGTTCTGACCCTGTAGGTAGGCTGTCATTGTAAATAAGAATTTGTTCTTAACTGACTTGCCTAGTTAAATAAAGGTTAAATAAAAATAACATCTATGATAAGTTCATTACTTGAATCAGCTGTGTACTCATTGACAAGAACAAAAGCTTAAGTCCACATTGATCTCTGTGGATTTCGTTATCCACAGAGATCAATAGTTGGACACCCCACTATAGTTGGACACCCCCCTATAGTTGGACACCCCCCTATAGTTGGACACCCCCCTATAGTAGGACACCCCCCTATAGTATAGTGCTACTTTCTTGATGAATAGTAATGATCCGTTTCTTATAACTTTAGGGGAGATTGATGTGATCACATTTTATATAAATGTCCGTCTGTAAGTTTCAAACATTTGGAAATTAAATCAATATTTAAGAGGTGGGTTTATTTGAAAGACCCATGGGCTTAAAAGGGTACATTCGGTACCCATTAAGACCAGTCCTGACTTTTCATATCTTCTAAAGTTATACAAATTCACAAGAGATTCATATTTAATTTTATCTCCACTTTTCTTACAAAAATAGACAAAACCAAGAAATTAACCTTGAAAAAAAATAAGTTACTCGCAAGTGAACGAATACTGACATCAATGGGAGGAGCCAAACGTTTAACTTTGCCCACATTGACCCCTGGCCATGTTCTGTAGCTCTGCAGTGAGGTGTACTTGGTTTGAGTCCTCATGCCGATCCCTACTACAGAGCAGCCTACCACATGTAGTTGATGTGTTGTTTATTAAAGACAGCTTTGCCTAAGTCTTTACCAAAAGCAAATCTCCTCTCACCATTGCCCTGTTCCGTAGGCATCTCCCCTTTGGAAAGAAACTTGCTCATCTTCTTCAGGATCTTCTTGTGGGTTTTAGATGGCTGAAAGTCCAAGGCATGACACCTTCACAGAGAGAACAAACCAAGTATTAGTGTGTTGGTGAACCATAACTGAGTAAAGGGTCTTCTGGGTCATGTTCATTAGGCATCAAACAGAAATAGTGAGGGACTACCCGAACGTGTCCAATGAGAAACACTTGCTTTAGTTTTCTGTTGCAAAACATTTTGTTGCATTTTGTTACAGTGTGCACTAATGAACACG
Source organism: Thymallus thymallus (assembly GCA_023634145.1). NCBI lineage: Eukaryota > Metazoa > Chordata > Actinopteri > Salmoniformes > Salmonidae > Thymallus > Thymallus thymallus. Next base: position 30,967,295 of record CM042389.1, on the reverse strand, counting down.
ACCCCAGTTTTAGCTAGGTTGAGGAGTCTTTTTGATAATAGGCTAGTCTTTACCTGATGGTGTACTGTGGACAGCATGTCTTGTTCATGATAGGCTTGTAAACATACTTCCCGCTTCTGTAGAAGTAACAGACAAGGAAGTAGAACACATGCAGGGAGCATTTCCAATGATACAGATGAGCAACATGACAATGTTGTACAGCCATAAATATGTTAAGCATGGAGGGCTAAGCTGCTGTGTCACAACGTGTAAAGACTACTGGCCTGGGGACCTGGGGACAACAGACTACTGGCCTGGGGACAACAGACTACTGGCCTGGGGACAACAGACTACTGGCCTGGGGACAACAGACTACTGGCCTGAGGACAACAGACTACTGGCCTGAGGACAACAGACTACTGGCCTGAGGACAACAGACTACTGGCCTGAGGACAACAGACTACTGGCCTGAGGACAACAGACTACTGGCCTGAGGACAACAGACTACTGGCCTGAGGACAACAGACTACTGGCCTGAGGACAACAGACTACTGGCCTGAGGACAACAGACTACTGGCCTGGGGGTCTGGGGACAACAGACTACTGGCCTGGGGGCCTGAGGACAACAGACTACTGGCCTGGGGGCCTGAGGACAACAGACTACTGGCCTGGGGGCCTGGGGACAACAGACTACTGGCCTGGGGGCCTGAGGACAACAGACTACTGGCCTGGGGGCCTGAGGACAACAGACTACTGGCCTGGGGGCCTGAGGACAACAGACTACTGGCCTGGGGGCCTGAGGACAACAGACTACTGGCCTGGGGTCCTGAGGACAACAGACTACTGGCCTGGGGTCCTGAGGACAACAGACTACTGGCCTGGGGTCCTGAGGACAACAGACTACTGGCCTGGGGTCCTGAGGACAACAGACTACTGGCCTGGGGGCCTGAGGACAACAGACTACTGGCCTGGGGGCCTGAGGACAACAGTGTCTGTGTGGGAATATAAAGCTGATTTACCGTCTCCATCCTCTGTCTATGAGATCCTGGTAGTCTTGTACAGTCATGGCGTGGGACCACATTCCTGCATAAAACACAGGCAGAGGAGTGGACATGACATTAGGGCAATTTCACAGAAATGGAATAACGCTTTAACTTGACACAAACAGGTTTACTGGAATAACTGTGTAGATGCAAAATTTGGTAACAATTACGGTAAAACCTTTTAATACGACCACGTTTTCCCCAAAAAATATATCTGCGCAGAATTAAGAATCAAAGATGTCTGCAGAAAGAATGAGCTGTCAGATATGACATGATACCTTGAGTTTGAAAACAATACATTTTTGTTGGATTTACATCCAGTAATGGAATTAGTCACAGAATTACTAAGTTTTCACAAGTATTCCTGCACAATTGAACAGTAATTGACCCTAAAGGAACTGTTATTTTCTTGCTCACCCACCCAATTAATGCCACCACTCACCCAAAGAGTACACAAATCACAAGCAGGTCATAAACACAAAACCAAGCAAAAACAAAACATTATAATAAAAACAAACGAAGTACAATTATTCTAACATTGGTATTAAACTATACACTTAGTGGTACATTTCAATTCATTTATTTATCAATCATTATCTTTTCCTAAGTATATTAAACAAAAATAAAACATGCAACAATTTCAAAGACTTTACTGAGTTACAGTTCATATAAAGAAATCAGTCAATTTAAATCAATTCATTAGGCCCTAATATATGGATTTCACATGACTGGGAATACAGATATGCATCCATTGGTCACAGATGCCTTACATTTTTGTTGTCTGTAGCTTATGCCTGCCCATACCATAACCCCACCACCAACATGGGGCACTCTGTTCACAACGTTGACATGAGCAAAACGCTCGCCCACATGACGACATACACGTGGTCTGCGGTTGTGAGGCCGGTTGGACGTACTGCCAAATTCTCTAAAATGAGGCAGCTTATGGTAGAGAAATTAACATTAAATTCTCTGGTGGACATTCCTGCAGTCAGCATGCCAATTGCCCGCTACCTCAACTTGAGACATATATGTGACAAAACACATTTTAGAGTGGCCTTTTATTGTCCCCAGCACAAGGTGCACCTGTGTAATGATCATGCTGTTCATTCAGCTTCTTGATATGCGTCACCTGTCAGGTGGATGTATTATCTTGGCAAAGGAGAAACGCTCAATAACAGGGATGTAAACTAATGTGTAAAATGCATATGGAAAATGTCTGGGAGCTTTTATTTCCGCTCATGAAACCAACACTTTACATCAGTGGTCACCAAGATCAAGATCACTTTCGTAGTCAAAAAGCAAGCAGAGCACCAACACCAGTTTAAATGTTGTTTTGTTTTTTTAATTTTTAACATTAACCTAATAAAAACAGTTGTGTAAGAATGAGGTTTCTGCAGTAGACCTAATGCATTATCACAGAATATTGGCAATATGCCTGACAATATTGTTCCTCACTACAGACCATATTATACTTCAAAACTCGAGCTTTGATAACAAAATAGATCAGTTGGTGTAGCGAGGCACAGCTGAGCATAAATTGAAATAATGAGAGCTTTTCTTTTTATGAACTGATGGTCCCTGCATCTGATGGTCATGGTGCTTTCAAGACAACTGGGAACTCTGAAAAAACAAGGTCAAATCATGATGTCAATGAACTTCAGGTCGGAAAGTCGGAGCTCTGGAAGGATGCCCGAGTTTCGAAGTTGGATGACCATTCAAACGATTTTCCCCAGTGGGATCTTGTTTTTCTTCCCAGCGTTCCCAGTTGTCAGCAGTAGGAGGGAGAGAGCAGCAGGGGGTCTGCCTCTCATGCTCCCTGCTATCTCCTTCCTTTCCTCTGGTGAGAGAAAGTGAAATACATGTTTTTAAATAGACGCAGGGCTATCGATACACTTGACTACTCATTCAGCTGCAGCGCGAGTGGAAGTAGAGAGAAAAGCCTTTAGTTTTGTAAGTGTTCAATAAAAACAGTGTTGACAGTGCTGAATAAAACAGACAATAACTCACTCATAAAAACAGCAGCTCTTTGCTGTATTCTTTGACAGGCTAGTATCAAACCTAGCTGTGACCAGGGTTGTGGAAGCTGTAGTTAGGTACAGTGATTTGAGGGGGTGACACTTTGCCTACCCGGTGTGCAGGCCTTCTGAATCAAGTGCACCTACCGTGCGTACGATGAAAAAGGGGTGCAAGCCTTTATGCCTTTATCGGTTGCTTTTTTTTTTTTTTTTTTACCCCAATTTCGTGGTATCCAATTGGTAGTTAGGTTAATCGCTGCAACTCCCGTACAAACTCCGGAGAGGCGAAGGTCCTCCAAAACACGATCCCGCCAAGCCGCACTCCTTCTTGGACGCCCGCTTAACCTAGGAGCAAGCTGCACCAATGTGTCGGAGGGAAACGCCGTACACCTGGCGATCCTGCCAGCCTGCCACAGGAGTCGCTAGAGCGTGATGGGACAAGGACACATCAGCCGGCCAAACCTAACCCTACGACACTGGGCCAATTGTGCCCCGCCTTATTGGTCTCCCGGTTGTGGCCTGCTGCAACACAGCCTGGAATCAAACCAGGATCTGTAGTGACACAGCTAGCACTGCCTTAGGCCACTGCGCCACTCGGGAGGCATCGTTGGCTTTACATAATTGTTTGGTGATTGACTAGGAATGTCTTGAATAAAAAATAAAAAAAACAGTAAACATATAGCTGTTTGGGGACCAAACAAATTCATATAAACCCTTAATGTTTAATATACAGAGCCTTCGGAAAGTATTCAGACCCCTTGACTTTTTTCACATTGTTACGTTACAGCCTTATTCTCAAATTGATCTCTTTTTCAAAATCCCCTTATCAATCTACACACAATACCCCACAATGAAGAGAGAAAAACAGGGATTTAGAAACTGTTGCAAATTACAGCCGCTACAAGCTTGGCACAACTGTATTTAGGGAGTTTCTCCCATTCTTCTCTGCAGATCCTCTCAAGCTGTCAGGTTAGATGGGGAGCGTCGCTGCACAGCTATTTTCAGGTCTCTCCAGAGATGTTCGATCGGGTTCAAGTCCGGGCTCTGGCTGGGCCACTCAAGGACATTAAGACTTGTCCCGAAGCCACTCCTGTGCTGTGCTTAGGGTCATTGTCCTGTTGGAAGGTGAACTTTTGCCCCAGTCGGAGGTCCTGAGCAGGTTTTCATCAAGGATCTGTCCGTACTTTGCTTCGTTAATCTTTCATCCTGACTAGTCTCCCAGTCCCTGCCGCTGAAAAACATCCCCACAGCATGATGCTGCCACCACCATGCTTCCCCGTAGGGATGGTGCCAGGTTTCCTCCAGACATGACACTTGGCATTGATTGATGGAGTGCTGCAGAGGTTTTCCCATCTCCACAGGAGGAACTTGTGAGCTCTGTCAGTGACCATCAGGTTGTTGGTCTCCTCCCTGACCAAGGCCCTTCTCCCATGATTGCTCAGTTTAGCTGGGCGGCCAGCTCTAGGAAGAGTCTTGGTGGTTCCAAACTTCTTACATTTATGAATGATGTAGGCCACAGAGTTCTTGGGGACAATGTTGCTTTCAATGCTGAGGCAATTCCTTCGACCTGCCTTGGTTTTTGCTCTGACATGCACTGTCAACTGTGGGACCTTATATAGACAGGTGTGTGACTTTCCAAATCATGTCCAATCAATTGAATTTACCACATTGTGGACTCCAATCAAGTTGTAGAAACATCAAGAATGATCAATGGAAACAGGATGCACCTGAGCTCAATTTCGAGTCTCATAGCAAATGGTCTGAATACCTTTTTATACATTTGCAAATATTTCTAAAAACCGGTATTCACTTTGTCATTATGGGGTATTGTGTCTAGATTGATCAGGACAAATGTTTTATTTAATATATTTTAGAATAAGATTGTAAAATGTGGAAAAAGTCAAGGGGCCTGAATATTTTCTGAATGCACGTAAGTATGCATGTAAGGGGACCTTGGTAGGTGGATTCCCACACTGAGATATAACCAATATTATGGCGTTCTAATACTTGGATAGGTCTGGACAGGCCCAGAGCATATGTAAAATAGTCCCCTTTTGTTTCTTACATATACAGCACAAGTAGGACATTTCTGCATGCATTATGCATATCCTTTATGTAGAATATAAAATTGCAACATTTTATGTCTCAGATCCAGGGATACAAACTGGTGAGGGCCCAAAAAGGTTACACATTTTTGGAACCAAACATGCAAAACAAATCCCTTCTCGGGGGAAATGCAGGTTAACTAATTAAACAACAAAGAATATGATCTACATGATCAGTCTCTGTGTTGAAAATAAAGTCTTTGGGCTACACTGCACATTCCTATATTGTACACTTTCTGTCTGTGGAAATCTGTTCTACAATGTGCCAGCAGAGTATGATACCCTTTGCTGGCATAATTGATCTCTTTCAGGCAGAGAGTACATCTGGCATACCCCCTTTTTTATCCACTGTACTGAAAAAGTGAGAGGGAAAGTGTGTGGTGTTCCTTTCACCTCTATAGTGGCATCCAGCTTAAGCCAGGCCCAGCTCCAGCTACACTTCATCCCTGAATGCACTTGTTTAACAAGCAACGCCTCAATTTCAACAAAATTCTCTCATTCAAAAAAATAACCAGAGAGAAAACATTAGTTCACAGATAGTAGTTAGTTAGCTAGTTAACATTTCACACAGACTGCCAGGGTCCAGTTAGCAATGAACACGTTATAACTTGAGGAACGGCAAGGAGTCATAGCGTTACCAGTTGGTAACCTAACCAATTTGCTATAGTATTACCGTTAGCTCATCTGATGTTGTAACGTTAGCTGTCGGACTTTATTAGCCAGATCATTTTCACACCATAAACTCAATTATTTGATCCGTTAAGTTGACTAATGTTGCTCAACATTTCTCGGGCTAGCTAACGGAGAATTCGATCCAGCTAGCGAGATACTTAACAATGCTAATAATACATGTTCCACCACACTTTCTGCCTCACCTAAAACTTTCCAAATGCCAGTTGTTTTTCGGTTACAGCTCATTAAGAACGCTTAATCACCTTCTCACCCCAGTCTCCGTGGTCAGGCTTCTCACCTACCTCTTCGTTATCGTTCAGGGAACACAGTGCTGTAACGTTAACTGGCAAACTGCCTTTCTACTCTCTGCTGTCCAGAGCGCGCGCTCTTTCCAGAGATAAAGCTGTAACTAGCAAATTGGTTGTAACTTCTCTCTTCAGTAGCGTGCTGCATTCTGTTATCTGAAAGATTGGCTGAGCTTTGGATACAGACAGTATTGCTCCAAACGCGCATCACTCATTCGCTTACAGACCGTAGTGATCCAAAGCCCCCCCCAAAACGTTTCTCATCGGATCTACACGAATCACGTAGGTCACCTACAAAATGGCGAATTTCACCAAAAGGTGACTAGTTTGCATCCCTGAGTATCCCAGATATGAATACTCCACCCCCCCGGCAAGTTGAGGGAGCATGCAATTGGCATGCTGAAAGAGAAATTAACATCGTTTTAGATTAAATAAAAAAATGTCCCCATTAATGAATATACAATGATGAAAGTTCAGAAGCTATTTTGAATACATGTTCTTGCTCCTAGAGTCTTGACATGAAAAGGCATTTGAAAAAGTTGAGTGGAAATTCTTGTTTGCTGTATTAGAAAAAGTTAATCTGTTAATTGTAAAATTAGGCTACTTAACGTTACAGCCCTTTAAATGAAGACTGTGAAATCGGGTGTGTTATATTTTCTCTTGGTGAAGGGTATTCCTCAAGCTCTGTCATTCAAATGTTTGCAGACAAAAAAAAACATAGCAGGTTACAAAGTAGCGAGTTGTGGCTACGTTTTGATGTATGGGTTGTCACTTGTCAGGGACTGGTCCAAATTCACATTTCGGCACCCCCATTTCCATGACGAGTGCTAGCTAGCTAGCCAGTTAACTAACTGTGTGAGATTACTTGGCACAGTTCACTGAGGTAGGCTGGACACATGATGAACACTAGTTCATTGCATCCGCCGTGGAGCCTAGTTTAATAATATTACCATATGTCCCAGCTGCTTGCCGTAATCGCGAAAAAACAGGCTTTATTTAGGGAACGTTTCACCCTGCCAGCTCCTATTAGTTATATTGAGCACCGTGGCACCAACTCACCTTCCGAACGTTCTATTCCCAGCCCACAGTGCTAGTGGTGGCTGGCGCATATCCATCAAATAAAAAAAAGTTGGGTCATGGTTAACCATATTTTTTTCAAATTAAGGTGTAAACCTGAACAATAGCATGTCCCTGTCCTCTTTTTCAAGACGTGGCCGAATTAAAAACAGCCAGAAGACATTTTATAATTTAAAAAAAATTGTTGTTTCTAAATGGCTGCTGGGTAATTTGATATGCGTAGAAATCTGTTTGTTCTTAGGCATCAAATTGAGCGAATGCTGCGCAGGTTCACTGAGTTGCAAACCAAATGGATAGGTCTAGCTCATTGATTTGTAGATCTGACACAGTTGCTACCTCAGATTATAAACATAACAAGTGTCTCCGCTCCCGAGTGTCCAATCTCTGGATAATAAGGTTGATGAGCTCAGGGTGAGAGTTGCTTTTCAGCGAGACACTAGGGACTGTAACATACTCTGCTTCACAGAAACATGGCTCTCTGGGAATGTTCTGTCTGTCTCCGTAAAGGCAGTTGGGTTCTCAGTACATCACTCCGACAGGAACAAACATCTCTCCGGGAAGCAGAAAGGTGGAGGTATATGTTTCATGATTAATGATTTATGGTGTAACTGTGATAACATACAGGAACTCAAGTCCTTCTGTTCACCCGACTATCGAACAATCAAATGCCGATAAAATATTGGCCCTTAAATAGCTTCATTGGACTTCATGTAAACTGGAAACCACATATCCTGAGGCTGCATTTATTGTAGCTGGGGATTTTAACAAAGCAAATCTGAGGATAAGGCTCCCGAAATGATATCAACACATCGACTGTCGTACTCGCGGGGACCATAGTTACACTTCCTTCCTAAATGAATATAAGGCCCTCCACCGCCCACCATTCGGCAAATCAGACCATGACTCCATCTTGCTCCTCCCCTTCTATAGGCAGAAACTCAAAACAGAAAGTTCCTGTTGTTAGGTCTATTCAACGCTGGTCTGACCAATCGGAATCCACGCTTCAAGGTTGTTTCGATCACGTGGACTGGGACATGTTCAGGTTAGCTTCAGATAATAATATCGGCATATATGCAGACACAGTGAATGATTTATAAAGAAGTGCATAGGAGATGTTGTACCCACTGTGACTATTAAAACATACCCCAACCAGAAACCTTGGATAGACGGGAGCATTCGTGCAAAACTGAAAGCGCGAACCACCGCATTTAACCAGAGCAAGAAGTCTGGGAATATGAAAGAATACAAAACAGTGTAGTTATTTCCTCTGCAATGCAATCAAGCAGGCTAAATGTCGGTATAGGGATAAAGTTGAGTCACAGTTCAATGGCTCAGATACGAGACATGTGTCAGGGTCTACAGACAATCACGGATTATAAAAAAGAAAACCAGCCACGTGGTGGACACCGACGTCTCGCTTCCAGACATGCCAAGGACTGTGGGCTCTCCTTCGCAGACCCTGACGTGAGTAAGACATTTAAGTGTGTTAACCCTCGCAAGGCTGCTGGCATGGGCGGATCAGCTGGCTGTTGGGTTTACGAATATATTAAATCTCTCCCTATCCCAGTCTGCTGTCCCCACATGCTTCAAGATGGCCACCATTGTTCCTGTACCTAAGAAAGCAAAGGTAACTGAACTAAATGACTATCAGCCCCGTAGCATCACCTCTGTCATCATGAAGTGCTTTGAGAGACTAGTCAAGGATCATATCACCTCTACCTTACCTGCCTTACTACACTGTCAGAGCTAGAAGCACAAGCATTTCGCTACACCCGCAATAACATCTGCTAACCACGTGTATGTGACCAATAAATTTGATTTGATTTTGAATTAGTTATGTAGTACCCACAGAAGGCTACAGGGAAGCGCAAGAGAGCTATAAACCCATACTCTTTTTTGCCGTAAAAACCCTAACCCTAAGTATAACCTATTTTATCCCTAACCCTGACCCTAAACCTGACCCTAAACCCTGACCCTGACTTGTAACACAATGCACCGAAAGCTGTAATGGTCACCATTTTTCGAACCCTAATCCTAATTGACATAAAACAGCATGCAACCAAAGACTATATGTCCCATGATTTATAATGGTTACTCTTCACTTTAGTTATTTATATATACACAGTTGAAGTCGGAAGTTTACATACACTTAGGTTGAAGTCATTAAAACTCATTTTTCTACCACTCCACAGATTTCATGTTAACAAACTATAGTTTTGGCAAGTAGGTTAGGACATCTACTTTGTGCACGACACAAGTAATTCTTCCAACATTTGTTTACAGACAGATTATTTCACTTAGAATTCACTATATCACAATTCCAATGGGTCAGAAGTTTACATACACTAAATTGAATGTGCCTTTAAACAGCTTGGAAAATTCCAGAAAATGATGTCATGGCTTTAGAAGCTTCTGATAGGCTAATTCACATAATTTGAGTCAATTGGAGGGGTACCTGTGGATGTATTTCAATGCCTACCTTCAAACTCACTGCCTCTTTGCTCGACATCATGGGAAAATCTAAAATCAGCCAAGACCTCAGAAAAATAATTGTAGACCTCCACAAGTCATCCTTGGGAGCAATTTCCAAACGCCTGAAGGTACCACGTTCATCTGTACAAACAATAGTACGCAAGTATAAACACCATGGGACCACGCAGCCGTCATACCGCTCAGGAAGGAGACGCGTTCTGTCTCCTAGTGATGAACGTACTTTGGTGCAAAAAGTGCAAATCAATCCCAGAACAACAGCAAAGGACCTTGTGAAGATGCTGGAGGACACAGGTATAAAAGTATCTACAGTGGGGAGAACAAGTATTTAATACACTGCCGATTTTGCAGGTTTTCCCACTTACAAAGCATGTAGAAGTCTGTAATTTTTATCATAGGTACTCTTCAGCTGTGAGTGACGGAATCTAAAACAAAAATCCAGAAAATCACATTGTATGATTTTTAAGTAATTCATTTGCATTTTATTGCATGACATAAGTATTTGATACATCAGAAAAGTAGAACTTAATATTTGGTACAGAAACCTTTGTTTGCAATTACAGAGATCAAACGTTTCCTGTAGTTCTTGACCAGGTTTGCACACACTGCAGCAGGGATTTTGGCCCACTCCTCCATACAGATCCTTCAGGTTTCGGGGCTGTCGCTAGGCAATACAGACTTTCAGCTCCCTCCAAAGATTTTCTATTGGGTTCAGGTCTGGAGACTGGCTAGGCCACTCCAGGACCTTGAGATGCTTCTTACGGAGCCACTCCATAGTTGCCCTGGCTGTGTGTTTCGGGTCGTTGTCATGCTGGAAGACCCAGCCACGACCCATCTTCAATGCTCTTACTGAGGGAAGGAGGTTGTTGGCCAAGATCTCGCGATAAATGGCCCCATCCATCCTCCCCTCAATACGGTGCAGTCGTCCTGTCCCCTTTGCAGAAAAGCATCCCCAAAGAATGATGTTTCCACCTCCATGCTTCACGGTTGGGATGGTGTTCTTGGGGTTGTACTCATCCTTCTTCCTCCAAACACGGCGAGTGGAGTTTAGACCAAAAAGCTCTATTTTTGTCTCATCAGACCACATGATCTTCTCCCATTCCTCCTCTGGATCATCCAGATGGTCATTGGCAAACTTCAGACGGGCCTGGACATGCGCTGGCTTGAGCAGGGGGACCTTGCGTGCGCTGCAGGATTTTAATCCATGACGGCGTAGTGTGTTACTAATGGTTTTCTTTGAGACTCTGGTCCCAGCTCTCTTCAGGTCATTGACCAGGTCCTGCCGTGTAGTTCTGGCCTGATCCCTCACCTTCCTCATGATCATTGATGCCCCACGAAGTGAGATCTTGCATGGTGCCCCAGACAGAGGGAGATTGACCGTCATCTTGAACTCCTTCCAATTTCTAATAATTGCGCCAACAGTTGTTGCCTTCTCACCAAGCTGCTTGCCTATTGTCCTGTAGCCCATCCCAGCCTTGTGCAGGTCTATAATTTTATCCCTGATGTCCTTACACAGCTCTCTGGTCTTGGCCATTGTGGAGAGGTTGGAGTCTGTTTGATTGAGTGTGTGGACAGGTGTCTTTTATACAGGTAACGAGTTCAAACAGGTGCAGTTAATACAGGTAATGAGTGGAGAACAGGAGGGCTTCTTAAAGAAAAACTAACAGGTCTGTGAGAGCCGGAATTCTTACTGGTTGGTAGGTGATCAAATACTTATGTCATGCAATAAAATGCTAATTAATTATTTAAAAATCATACAATGTGATTTTCTGGATTTTTGTTTTAGATTCCGTCTCTCACAGTTGAAGTGTACCTATTATAAAAATTACAGACCTCTACATGCTTTGTAAGTAGGAAAACCTGCAAAATCGGCAGTGTATCAAATACTTGTTCTCCCCACTGTATATCCACAGTAAAATGAGTCCTATATCAACATAACCTGAAAGGCCGCTCAGCAAGGAAGAAGCCACTGCTCCAAAACTGCCATAAAAAAAGCCAGACTACGGTTTGCAACTGCACATGGGGACAAAGATCATACTTTTTGGAGAAATGTCCTCTGGTCTGATGAAACAAAAATAGAACTGTTTGGCCATAATGACCATCATTATGTTTGGAGGAAAAAGGGGGATGCTTGCAAGTCGAAGAACACCATCTCAACCGTGAAACACAGGGGTGGCAGCATCATGTTGTGGGGGTGCTTTGCTGCAGGAGGGACTGGTGCACTTCACAAAATAGATGGCATCATGAGGAAGGAAAATTATGTGGATATATTGAAGCAACATCTCAAGACATCAGTCAGGAAGTTAAAGCTTGGTCACAAATGGGTCTTCCAAATGGACAATGACCCCAAGCATACTTCCAAAGTTGTGGCAAAATGGCTTAAGGACAACAAAGTCAAGGTATTGGAGTGGCCATCACAAAGCCCTGACCTTAATCCTATAGAACATCTGTGGGCAGAACTGAAAAAGCGTGTGTGAGATAAATACTGTATTTTCAGCTGGTGTACAAAACCAAGACGCAAACAATAAACTTAGGTCCAGCTGTCAAAGTAGCCAAGTCATCACAGTACTACCGCGTTAGCTAGCAAGGTGATCTTGGTGGGCTTGACTAGCTAGCAAACCTTACCAACTTGTTTATAAACTGTCAAATAACATGCCACACTTTCAACTCGGTAACGTTAGCTGTGTTTGACTAACAACAATTATGACGGTTAACTAGCAAACGGATGGGAAATGGCTGGCTAGCTAACGTTAGCCAGCTGTCAACGACGAGGCCTTCACGAAGCAAAGGACAGTACAATAAAGTTAACCCGGCGGTTTTACAAATCCAAACTTACCATGAGAGAAGTTCCCCTTCTCATTTTTACAATAACCACAGCGGTAGCCGTCGTCTCCCCCTAAATATTCCACTATCGTGCAGGCGCTACCTGCTGCCATGATCCTTCTCCTCCTTCTTAGTGATGGATTCTTCTTCTTCTTCTTCTTCTTCTTCTTCTGAGGTTCAACGGTGGTTGACATCAATACATGTTTCATTACCGCCACCTACTGGACTGGAGGACAACTCCCTTATACTACCATCTAACACAGACCTGGGCATTGTACGGCCCGCGGGATGATTCTGACCGGCCCGCGAAAGATGACATGATAATTAGAAAATAAAACATGTTTTCTAATTATCTTATGGGTGGACTAAAACCGCATTGCTTTTATTTTGAAGCCCATTTATTCTCACAGTGCACGCAATCGTGCACGTCAACTGTGCACGTGAAATGCGTGTGATTGACAACCTGTCTTCCTTCCGTGTCACCCCTGAACTGTCTACCTTCCTTGTCACCCCTGAACTGTCTACCTTCCTTGTCACCCCTGAAAAATGCGAAAATGTCGGCTCATGCCAAAAAGAGGAAAGTGGATGCCGAAAGCAGAACTTTCAAATAAATGGACTACTAATTTTTTCTTTACTGAAGTCAAGGGTAAACCTGTGTGTTTGGTTTGTGGGGAGCATCTCGCCGTGTTTAAAGAGTACAATTTGAAACGGCATTACGAGAAGAAACATGCCGAGAAATACAAAAACTTGACTGATGCCGAACGAGCGAGGACATCAACGGATTTACTAGCAAAGCTAGAAAAACAACAAGGCTGTTTTACAAAGCTGCATGCAGCCATAGATGCAGCGACCAGAACCAGCTTTGTGATAGCCCACAAAATCGCCCAGAACAGTAAGCCATTTTCGGAGGGGGAGTTTGTGAAAGAGTGCATGGTCGAGTCTGCAGCACTGCTATGCGCAGAGAAAAAATAAGCATTTGAAAACATCCCGCTGTCCCGCCGCACCGTGACGAGAAGGGTGGAGGACATCGCAGAGAATCTGGAGTTTCAGCTGCAAAGTGAAGTGGGAAGCTTGGACTTTTTTTCTTTGGCTTCGGATGAGAGCTGTGACAACTTAGCCATGGTTGATGTTGTTACTACAACAGTTAATTTCATCAGAGCGCGAGCATTAAATCACAGGCAGTTTGTTTCACTATTGGAGGAGCAAGAGAGCGAACATGGTGATGTCAGGTACCACACAGCTGTCAGATGGCTCAGCCTGGGCAAAGTGCTAAAAAGGTTTTGGGTTCTGAAATCAGAGATAAAAGAGTTTTGTGAGATGAAACCATCCCAGAGCTGTCTGATAAGGATTGGGTGGCAGATTTAACATTTGCTGTTGATGTGACTTCAATGATGAATGAACTGAACACACAACTGCAGGGCAAGGGCCTTTCTGCTCATGAAATGCATAGCCATGTGAAAGCCTTCATGACAAAGTTGCAATTAATTTCAAGGCAACTAGGCAGCAACAATCTCGAACACATGAAAACCCTGAAAGAAGTCAAACCATCAGCTGATCACCGGCACAGGTACTCATCCATGTTAGGAGCACTGCATGATGAATTTAAGGCATTTTCAAGATTTCAAAAAGGTTGAGGATGAAATGCAGCTGGTTTCCTCTCCCTTTACCTGCAGTGTTGATAGTGAACCCACTGATGTTCAGCTTGAACTCATTGACCTGCAGTCTGATTCACTACTGAAAGAGCACTTTAAGTCAGCATCACTGCTAGAGTTCTACTCTGCTCTCAAGGAGGAGAACTTTCCAAACATGAGGAGACATGCTCAGAAGATGTTGGTTCTCTTTGGATCCACCTACATATGTGAACAGACATTCTCAGTCATGAAGTTTACCAAATACAGGTACAGATCCTCTCTCACTGATGAACATCTGTCAGCTGTGCTTCGCATCTCCACCTCAGACATTCAACCTGACTTTGATGGACTTGTTAAAGCTCAGAGACTGGATTTCTCACACTGAATGAAAAAAAAAAAGAACTGAAGAACACTAAAATGTGGGAATATAACAAGTGAAATGTTAGATTCTAACACTACACTCACTAATATCTAGATGTAATAAACCCTACCATCTAACACTACACTCACTAATATCTAGATGTAATAAACCCTACCATCTAACACTACACTCACTAATATCTAGATGTAATAAACCCTACCATCTAACACTACACTCACTAATATCTAGATGTAATAAACCCTACCATCTAACACTACACTCACTAATATCTAGATGTAATAAACCCTACCATCTAACACTACACTCACTAATATCTAGATTAATTTAAATAAACTTAACACGACCCTCCTCCACTAAATCAATATATTATTGCCTATCTCATGCCATCATACTGAAAGGATGGGACATCACCACTTAACACACCCTGTAACTCTTCTGTCAGGTCTCGCACCACTACCTCACCTAAACACCTCTCTGCAGCTCCACCACTACCTCACCCAAATACCTCTCTGCAGCTCCACCACTACCTCACCCAAACACCTCTCTGCAGCTCCACCACTACCTCACCCAAATACCTCTCTGCAGCTCCACCACTACCTCACCCAAAATACCTCTCTGCAGCTCCACCACTACCTCACCCAAACACCTCTCTGCAGCTCCACCACTACCTCACCCCAACACCTCTCTGCAGCTCCACCACTACCTCACCTAAACACCTCTCTGCAGCTCCACCAATACCTCACCCCAACACCTCTCTGCAGCTTCACCACTACCACACCCAAATACCTCTCTGCAGCTTCACCACTACCACACAAATACCTCTCTGCATCTCCACCACTACCTCACCCAAATACCTCTCTGCAGCTCCACCACTACCTCACCCCAACACCTCTCTGCAGCTCCACCACTACCTCACCCCAACACCTCTCTGCAGCTCCACCAATACCTCACCCAAACACCTCTCTGTAGCTCCACCACTACCACACCCAAATACCTCTCTGCAGCTCCACCACTACCACACCCAAATACCTCTCTGCAGCTTCACCACTACCACACCAATACCTCTCTGCATCTCCACCACTACCTCACCCAAATACCTCTCTGCAGCTCCACCACTACCTCACCCCAACACCTCTCTGCAGCTCCACCAATACCTCACCCAAACACCTCTCTGCAGCTCCACCACTACCACACCCAAATACCTCTCTGCAGCTCCACCACTACCTCACCCCAATACCTCTCTGCAGCTCCACCACTACCTCACCCCAATACCTCTCTGCAGCTCCACCACTACCTCACCCAAACACCTCTCTGCAGCTCCACCACTACCTCACCCAAACACCTCTCTGCAGCTCCACCACTACCTCACCCCAATACCTCTCTGCAGCTCCACCACTACCTCAACCCAACACCACTCTGCAGCTCCACCACTACCACACCCCAACACCTCTCTGCAGCTCCACCACTACCTCACCCCAACACCTCTCTGCAGCTCCACCACTACCTCACCCCAACACCTCTCTGCAGCTCCACCACTACCTCACCCAAACACCTCTCTGCAGCTCCACCACTACCTCACCCAAACACCTCTCTGCAGCTCCACCACTACCTCACCCAAATACCTCTCTGCAGCTCCACCACTACCTCACCCAAATACCTCTCTGCAGCTCCACCACTACCTCACCCAAATACCTCTCTGCAGCTCCACCACTACCTCACCCAAATACCTCTCTGCAGCTCCACCACCACATTGTTTCTGGCCAATCTGGCACCCTAGGTGAGATCTCTAAAAACCTTTTACTAATATAAACACATAAGAAATACAAGCGCGACATCAAGTGTGCAAACATTTTTAACAAAGGAGAGTCAAAATATTGTGTGCAGCTATAAAATTTAATATTAAAACAAATAAAGACAACATAAAAACACAATATTTACTAATCAATCAAATATTCAACAACAGGTGCATAAGGTGGGTAAACAAAAAATACTCAAAAAAAAGACATCAAAATTGCATTATGTGTGCTGTTACAGCAGATGAAGGGCAGTTTCTAACTGTCTTAAAACTGGACACGCCTCGATTTTCTTGCTGCAAAATGATCAATGATATCGTCATAGGATAGCTTCCTGGACACCTCTCTGTTTATGCTCATCATCTCAAGGCCATTGAGACGGTCTTGTGTCATTGTGGACCTGAGGTAGTTCTTAATGAGCTTCAATTTTGAGAAGCTCCTCTCTGCAGAAGCTACTGTAACAGGAACAGTTGTAGCGATTCGGAGGGACACCCACAGGTTGGGGAATATTTCCTTTAACTTATTTACTTCCAAGTAGGACAACAGTTCAAGGATAGTCACGGTAGCCTTTGGAAAGTCTGGAAAACGTTGCATTTCTGTCACGTCCGGGTGTGTAGAGAGACCAAGGCGCAGCGTAGCGATAGTTCGACATCTTTATTAAACTAACTGACGAACTATACAAATATAACAAATACAATATATAATGAAAGGAACACACGTAGCACGAACACGAGACAATATACAACATAACAATGAACCACGCCAACGGAGTGGAACACAGACATATAAGTAAGATCCCTAATTAGAGGTAATGCCTAGCAGCTGCCTCTAATTAGGGATCCCACACACAACACCACACAGACGTAGAAATAATAGATCTGCCAGACTCTGACCATAGAAATATAGAGAAGCAAAGCTTCTCTATGGCCAGAGCCTGACAGTACCCCCCCCAAAGGCGCGGACTCCCGGCCGCAAGAAAAACAAACACAAAACATGAGGGAAGGGTCAGGGAGGGAAAAACATAACAACATCACAACCATCGCAGGTGGCGGTTCCGGCCCCGGCGAAGTGGATAGCTTCCTCCCCATTTCTACTGGGCCCGGACTGGGCCCCGGTGTGGCTGGCGACTCAGGCAAAAGGCTCAGGCCATGGAGCGGGGCAAATAACCGGGCCAGGACTGGGCACCGGTGTGACAGGCGACTCCGGCCATATAAAGGGGCAACCCACCGGTCCTAGAAACAACAATGGTGGGGCAAATAGTTCAGGCCATGGAGCGGGGCAAATAACCGGGCTAGGACTGAGCACCGGTTTGGCAGGCGACTCCAGCCTTTCAATCATCACGGGAGGCTCCGGGCTGTCGAGCGTCACGGGAGGCTCCGGGCTGTCGACCGTCACGGGAGGCTCCGGGCTGTCGAGCGTCACGGGAGGCTCCGGGCTGTCGAGCGTCACGGGAGGCTCCGGGCTGTCGAGCGTCACGGGAGGCTCCGGGCTGTCGAGCGTCACGGGAGGCTCCGGGCTGTCGAGCGTCACGGGAGGCTCCGGGCTGTCGAGCGTCACGGGAGGCTCCGGGCTGTCGAGCGTCACGGGAGGCTCCGGGCTGTCGAGGCGCACCGACGGTCTGATGCGTGGAGCCGGCACTGGAGGCACCTGGCTGGGCACACGCACTGGAGGTCGGGTGCGGGGAGTCGGCACGGGACGTACCGGACTGGAGAGGCGCACTGGAGGCCTGGTGCGTGGAGTCGGCACTGATGGCACCGGACTGATGACACGCACCTCAGGGCGAGTGCGGGGAGCAGGCACAGGACGTACCGGACTGGAGAGGCGCACTGGAGGCCTGGTGCGTGGAGTCGGCACTGATGGCACCGGACTGATGACACGCACCTCAGGGCGAGTGCGGGGAGCAGGCACAGGACGTACCTGACTGGAGACACGCACTGGAAGCCTGGTGCGTGGAGTCGGCACTGGTGGTACCGGACTAATGACACGCACTTCAGGGCGAGTGCGGGGAGCAGGCACATGACGTACCGGACTGGAGAGGCGCACTGGAGGCCTGGTGCGTGGAGTCGGCACTGATGGCACCGGACTGATGACACGCACCTCAGGGCGAGTGCGGGGAGCAGGCACAGGACGTATCGGACTGGAGAGGCGCACTGGAGTGTAGCAGACAGCCGAACCCAGACTGGGTTTCGGTGGTGCGGACTGCTCTGGCACTGGAGTGTAGCAGACGGCCGGACCCAGACTGGGCACCGGTGGAGCGAACTGCTCTGGCACTGGAGTGTAGCAGACGGCCGGACCCGGACTGGGCACCGTTGGAGCGAACTGTTCTGGCACTGGAGTAGAGCAGACGGCCGGACCCCGACTGGGCACCGGTAAAGCGGACTGCTCTTTCACGGGAGTGGAGTAGGCGACTGGACACGGATTATTCCATTCCGACATTTCCCTTTCTACTTCCTCCGCTATCTCCCACATCTCCTCCAGAACGTCTCCAAAATGTCTCTCCAAATATTCCTCCTCTTCAACACTTTGCGCCCCCCATTTATATTTCGGGCACAGTGTATCCCAGATGGATAGTGGTACTGGCGCGTCCTCCTCGTAGCCAGACCAACCCCATAGCCCCCCCCGAAATTTTCCTGGGGTTGACTACGGGCTCCGTTTCCACGATTACGCCGCTGTCTTCCATTCTTCTCCTTTTCTCCAGATTTTCACTGCTTGGTCGGGTGGTGGTTCATTCTGTCACGTCCGGGTGTGTAGAGAGACCAAGGCGCAGCGTAGCGATAGTTCGACATCTTTATTAAACTAACTGACGAACTATACAAATATAACAAATACAATATATAATGAAAGGAACACACGTAGCACGAACACGAGACAATATACAACATAACAATGAACCACGCCAACGGAGTGGAACACAGACATATAAGTAAGATCCCTAATTAGAGGTAATGCCTAGCAGCTGCCTCTAATTAGGGATCCCACACACAACACCACACAGACGTAGAAATAATAGATCTGCCAGACTCTGACCATAGAAATATAGAGAAGCAAAGCTTCTCTATGGCCAGAGCCTGACAGTACCCCCCCCAAAGGCGCGGACTCCCGGCCGCAAGAAAAACAAACACAAAACATGAGGGAAGGGTCAGGGAGGGAAAAACATAACAACATCACAACCATCGCAGGTGGCGGTTCCGGCCCCGGCGAAGTGGATAGCTTCCTCCCCATTTCTACTGGGCCCGGACTGGGCCCCGGTGTGGCTGGCGACTCAGGCCATTTAAAGGGGCAACCCACCGGTCCTGGAAATGACCATGGTGGGGCAAAAGGCTCAGGCCATGGAGCGGGGCAAATAACCGGGCCAGGACTGGGCACCGGTGTGACAGGCGACTCCGGCCATATAAAGGGGCAACCCACCGGTCCTAGAAACAACAATGGTGGGGCAAATAGTTCAGGCCATGGAGCGGGGCAAATAACCGGGCTAGGACTGAGCACCGGTTTGGCAGGCGACTCCAGCCTTTCAATCATCACGGGAGGCTCCGGGCTGTCGAGCGTCACGGGAGGCTCCGGGCTGTCGACCGTCACGGGAGGCTCCGGGCTGTCGACCGTCACGGGAGGCTCCGGGCTGTCGAGCGTCACGGGAGGCTCCGGGCTGTCGAGCGTCACGGGAGGCTCCGGGCTGTCGAGCGTCACGGGAGGCTCCGGGCTGTCGAGCGTCACGGGAGGCTCCGGGCTGTCGAGCGTCACGGGAGGCTCCGGGCTGTCGAGCGTCACGGGAGGCTCCGGGCTGTCGAGGCGCACCGACGGTCTGATGCGTGGAGCCGGCACTGGAGGCACCTGGCTGGGCACACGCACTGGAGGTCGGGTGCGGGGAGTCGGCACGGGACGTACCGGACTGGAGAGGCGCACTGGAGGCCTGGTGCGTGGAGTCGGCACTGATGGCACCGGACTGATGACACGCACCTCAGGGCGAGTGCGGGGAGCAGGCACAGGACGTACCGGACTGGAGAGGCGCACTGGATGCCTGGTGCGTGGAGTCGGCACTGATGGCACCGGACTGATGACACGCACCTCAGGGCGAGTGCGGGGAGCAGGCACAGGACGTACCTGACTGGAGACACGCACAGGAAGCCTGGTGCGTGGAGTCGGCACTGGTGGTACCGGACTAATGACACGCACTTCAGGGCGAGTGCGGGGAGCAGGCACATGACGTACCGGACTGGAGAGGCGCACTGGAGGCCTGGTGCGTGGAGTCGGCACTGATGGCACCGGACTGATGACACGCACCTCAGGGCGAGTGCGGGGAGCAGGCACAGGACGTATCGGACTGGAGAGGCGCACTGGAGTGTAGCAGACAGCCGAACCCAGACTGGGTTTCGGTGGTGCGGACTGCTCTGGCACTGGAGTGTAGCAGACGGCCGGACCCAGACTGGGCACCGGTGGAGCGAACTGCTCTGGCACTGGAGTGTAGCAGACGGCCGGACCCGGACTGGGCACCGTTGGAGCGAACTGTTCTGGCACTGGAGTAGAGCAGACGGCCGGACCCCGACTGGGCACCGGTAAAGCGGACTGCTCTTTCACGGGAGTGGAGTAGGCGACTGGACACGGATTATTCCATTCCGACATTTCCCTTTCTACTTCCTCCGCTATCTCCCACATCTCCTCCAGAACGTCTCCAAAATGTCTATCCAAATATTCCTCCTCTTCAACACTTTGCGCCCCCCATTTATATTTCGGGCACAGTGTATCCCAGATGGATAGTGGTACTGGCGCGTCCTCCTCGTAGCCAGACCAACCCCATAGCCCCCCCCGAAATTTTCCTGGGGTTGACTACGGGCTCCGTTTCCACGATTACGCCGCTGTCTTCCATTCTTCTCCTTTTCTCCAGATTTTCACTGCTTGGTCGGGTGGTGGTTCATTCTGTCACGTCCGGGTGTGTAGAGAGACCAAGGCGCAGCGTAGCGATAGTTCGACATCTTTATTAAACTAACTGACGAACTATACAAATATAACAAATACAATATATAATGAAAGGAACACACGTAGCACGAACACGAGACAATATACAACATAACAATGAACCACGCCAACGGAGTGGAACACAGACATATAAGTAAGATCCCTAATTAGAGGTAATGCCTAGCAGCTGCCTCTAATTAGGGATCCCACACACAACACCACACAGACGTAGAAATAATAGATCTGCCAGACTCTGACCATAGAAATATAGAGAAGCAAAGCTTCTCTATGGCCAGAGCCTGACAGTACCCCCCCCAAAGGCGCGGACTCCCGGCCGCAAGAAAAACAAACACAAAACATGAGGGAAGGGTCAGGGAGGGAAAAACATAACAACATCACAACCATCGCAGGTGGCGGTTCCGGCCCCGGCGAAGTGGATAGCTTCCTCCCCATTTCTACTGGGCCCGGACTGGGCCCCGGTGTGGCTGGCGACTCAGGCCATTTAAAGGGGCAACCCACCGGTCCTGGAAATGACCATGGTGGGGCAAAAGGCTCAGGCCATGGAGCGGGGCAAATAACCGGGCCAGGACTGGGCACCGGTGTGACAGGCGACTCCGGCCATATAAAGGGGCAACCCACCGGTCCTAGAAACAACAATGGTGGGGCAAATAGTTCAGGCCATGGAGCGGGGCAAATAACCGGGCTAGGACTGAGCACCGGTTTGGCAGGCGACTCCAGCCTTTCAATCATCACGGGAGGCTCCGGGCTGTCGAGCGTCACGGGAGGCTCCGGGCTGTCGACCGTCACGGGAGGCTCCGGGCTGTCGACCGTCACGGGAGGCTCCGGGCTGTCGAGCGTCACGGGAGGCTCCGGGCTGTCGAGCGTCACGGGAGGCTCCGGGCTGTCGAGTGTCACGGGAGGCTCCGGGCTGTCGAGCGTCACGGGAGGCTCCGGGCTGTCGAGCGTCACGGGAGGCTCCGGGCTGTCGAGCGTCACGGGAGGCTCCGGGCTGTCGAGGCGCACCGACGGTCTGATGCGTGGAGCCGGCACTGGAGGCACCTGGCTGGGCACACGCACTGGAGGTCGGGTGCGGGGAGTCGGCACGGGACGTACCGGACTGGAGAGGCGCACTGGAGGCCTGGTGCGTGGAGTCGGCACTGATGGCACCGGACTGATGACACGCACCTCAGGGCGAGTGCGGGGAGCAGGCACAGGACGTACCGGACTGGAGAGGCGCACTGGAGGCCTGGTGCGTGGAGTCGGCACTGATGGCACCGGACTGATGACACGCACCTCAGGGCGAGTGCGGGGAGCAGGCACAGGACGTACCTGACTGGAGACACGCACTGGAAGCCTGGTGCGTGGAGTCGGCACTGGTGGTACCGGACTAATGACACGCACTTCAGGGCGAGTGCGGGGAGCAGGCACATGACGTACCGGACTGGAGAGGCGCACTGGAGGCCTGGTGCGTGGAGTCGGCACTGATGGCACCGGACTGATGACACGCACCTCAGGGCGAGTGCGGGGAGCAGGCACAGGACGTATCGGACTGGAGAGGCGCACTGGAGTGTAGCAGACAGCCGAACCCAGACTGGGTTTCGGTGGTGCGGACTGCTCTGGCACTGGAGTGTAGCAGACGGCCGGACCCAGACTGGGCACCGGTGGAGCGAACTGCTCTGGCACTGGAGTGTAGCAGACGGCCGGACCCGGACTGGGCACCGTTGGAGCGAACTGTTCTGGCACTGGAGTAGAGCAGACGGCCGGACCCCGACTGGGCACCGGTAAAGCGGACTGCTCTTTCACGGGAGTGGAGTAGGCGACTGGACACGGATTATTCCATTCCGACATTTCCCTTTCTACTTCCTCCGCTATCTCCCACATCTCCTCCAAAACGTCTCCAAAATGTCTCTCCAAATACTCCTCCTCTTCAACACTTTGCGCCCCCCATTTATATTTCGGGCACAGTGTATCCCAGATGGATAGTGGTACTGGCGCGTCCTCCTCGTAGCCAGACCAACCCCATAGCCCCCCCCCGAAATTTTCCTGGGGTTGACTACGGGCTCCGTTTCCACGATTACGCCGCTGTCTTCCATTCTTCTCCTTTTCTCCAGATTTTCACTGCTTGGTCGGGTGGTGGTTCATTCTGTCACGTCCGGGTGTGTAGAGAGACCAAGGCGCAGCGTAGCGATAGTTCGACATCTTTATTAAACTAACTGACGAACTATACAAATATAACAAATACAATATATAATGAAAGGAACACACGTAGCACGAACACGAGACAATATACAACATAACAATGAACCACGCCAACGGAGTGGAACACAGACATATAAGTAAGATCCCTAATTAGAGGTAATGCCTAGCAGCTGCCTCTAATTAGGGATCCCACACACAACACCACACAGACGTAGAAATAATAGATCTGCCAGACTCTGACCATAGAAATATAGAGAAGCAAAGCTTCTCTATGGCCAGAGCCTGACAATTTCTGAAGCCAATTCCTTTCCATCCAGGTCTGACTGGCCATTAGCACTGAGAGAGCTGCTGAGGTTTGCACACTGTTGTTCAGTTTCGGCTGGGGAAAGCTTGGGAAAGTTGGTAAGCACACCAAACATGCTCTCAACCTCACTTAGGGTTTGAAAGCGCTCTCGCAGTGACTCAATGCAGACATCCACAACTCTGTTTAAAAAACAAACCTCCATTTGTTTAACTGAATCAATGAGAGGTTCATCAGGACACTCATATGAAAAGTGCTGCTTCATTTTTCGGAGTCTCTTCTGCTTGAGTATAGCATCCACATTCATTTCCTGGCATATCGCTTCAGCTGTGGCATGAGCAGAGGCAAATCCATTTCTCCTGTAGCTGATCAGGGAGGCTTCAGCTTTTCGCTACAGACTAAGAGAAACATCCAGTTGCATAGACTCTGACTTCAACTTCAACTTACTGACATGCTGAATTTTATTTAGGATGTCGTTCCAAACAACAGTGCAGACATAGAACCGATAGGAACCCACCTCCTCTGCCAGGGACTGAGCCTCCACCCTAACGATGGGATCGGTCACTTCAAGCAGTGCTTCCCTGATTTTTGGAGATTGGTACCGCACAGCTTCAACACTTTCCACCGGAATCTCCCATCTGGTGTCTGACCAGGATTTCACTGTTATCTTCTCATGGCTCTTCAAAATAGACAAGTGTTGTCACGAACGGGTGTTTGGAGAGACCAAGACGCAGCGCAGGGATAGTAGTTCGACATTATTTATTTTAGATGATACTATGTAATAATATACCACCACAAACAAACTACTACACTCAAACAAACACGAAAGACATAACGTCACGTTTACGAAAACAAACACGACTGAACGGACGTAACGAAAAAACACTTACTTCACCCGTGACTGCGAAATACATTAACATGTAACGGTAACAACCCACACCAAAGTGAAAAACAGACTCAACATATACTGGATCCCTAATTAGAGACAATGCCGTGCAGCTGCCTCTAATTAGGGATCCAACCTAAACCCCACACAGAAACAGAAAAGAACGACACTGTCAGACTCTGACCATAGCTACATAGAGAAGCAATTAGGCTTCTCTATGGCCAGAGCCTGACAAGTGTTTAGTGGAGGCTGAGAAAAGAGGGAAGAGCTTCTGAAGATATCCAAAGTAGGAACTGGCTTCAGGGGAGCTTTTTCCTGATTCAGCGACCACCAGATTAAGTGTGTGTGCACTGCATGGCACAAAAAAAGAAAAAGCCATATCTCAGACTGGCCAATAAAAAGAAAAGATTAAGATGGGCAAAAGAACACAGACACTGGACAGAGGAAGATATGGCTTTTTCTTTGCAACTCTGCCTAGAAGGCCAGCATCCTGGAGTCGCCGCTTCACTGTTGACGTTGAGACTGGTGTTTTGCGGGTACTATTTAATGAAGCTGCCAGTTGAGGACTTGTGAGGTGTCTGTTTCTCTTGCTCAGTTGTGCACTGGAGCCTCCCACTCATCTTTCTATTCTGTTCTGTGAAGGGAGTAGTACACAGTGTTGTATGAGATCTTCAGTTTCTTGGCAATTTCTCGCATGGAATAGTCTTTATTTCTTAGAACAAGAATAGACTGTTTCAGAAGAAAGTTCTTTGTTTCTGGCCATTTTGAGCCTGTAATCGAACCCACAAATGCTGATGCTCCAGATACTCAACTAGTCTAAAGAAGGCCAGTTTTATTGCTTCTTTAATCAGTTTTCAACTGTGCTAACATAATTGCAAAACGGTTTTCTAATGATCAATTAGCCTTTTAAAATTATAAACTTGGATTAGCTAACACAACGTGCCATTGGAACACAGGAGTGATGGTTGCTGATAATGGGCCTCTGTACGCCTATGTAGATATTCCATAAAAAATATTTTCCAGCTACAATAGTCATTTACAACATTAACAATGTCTACACTGTATTTCTGATCAATTTGATGTTATTTTAATGGACAAAAAATGTGCTTTTCTTTCAAAAACAAGGACATGTCTAAGTGACCCCAAACCTTTGAACAGTAGTATATATCTTCTTGAGGCCCAATGCATGCTTCTTCTGCGGAACCCACAAAAAATCTACATAAGCACACTTCTTGTGACCAGCACTGATGCCATATCACCTAACGCATCCATTACTTTTATTGAGACTTCAAAAGGATCTCCCAGGTTACATTGCTCCAAAACCCTTACTCCGACTAAAAACTAGTCTACAGGTTTCCTATTTTCCACCACAACTTTACTTCTCTTGTTTATTTTTTTTCACCACTCATTCTCACTCTCCATGCTCTCATCTTCACCCGACTCGCAAGCAGTTTGAAACAATACATCCGTTTCCGCCATGCTGCCATCTTCGACAATGAGTTACGAGCGAGCTAACCTTTTTTTTAGGGGTTCAAGCAGCGAAGCTGGGTGAAACCACTGAGCTATAATAAGAACAAGAGACGGCCTCCAAGATGTCCGACGGTTGTTTTCAACGTAACTTACACACGGTCGCATTTCAGGAGACCGTTAGTACATGCACATTAGCTGAGCCCAACACGTGCAGGTACTGGTACTGCAGTTTAACTGATACCCGGCCCAGAAAGACAATTTCCATACACGGCCACATAGAGTCATATTAGAAAAATTCCTAATAAGACCCTTTAGTCATCACCTTTGTGCACAAAATGCCCATTGAATTATTAAAATAATTGTCGCTGAGGCCCAATAATTTTTTCTTCACTCACAGCATTTTATATTCATCCAATGTCTGCCATGTTTTTGGATGACGTCGTCACTGCTAGTGCGTATGTGATGTTGGTCCATGTAAACCAGATGCAACCCGGATATAGACGGTCCATGAATAGGTGTATGCGAACGAAGGTTACGTATGTAACCACGGATGTGAGCTATTGGATCACTCCAATATGGTGTCCTTCCGCGGCGTGGCAGCATACATTCAGAGTAAGAATTTCATATTAGTCCCGTGTAGTGCTGTGGCTGACCCACACTACTCCCACCAACAAAGAGGATTGCCGTGATCCAATAGCTCACATAACCGTGGTTACATACGTAACCTTCGTTATGTAGGACTATATTGGATCACTCGAATATGTACCTCCGTCCCCACTCAGGCAAAACCCAGCACAGCCGTTCCGACCGCATTGGCAGGTGCAACAATTCATTTTAATTTTTTATTTAACTAGGCAAGTCAGTTAAGAACTAATTCTTATTTACAATGACGGCCTATACCGGCCAAACTCGGACGACACTGGGCCAATTGTGCACCGCCCTATGAGACTCCCAATCACAGCCGGTTGTGATACAGTCTGGATTCGAACCAGGTTGTCTGTAGTGATGCCTCTAGCACTTAGACGCAGTGCCTTAGACCACTGAGCCACTTGGGAGCCCAAAACTGTCTGGCGACGGTTATACAGAGACAACCAGTTTACAGAGGAGTAACAGTAAAGAACACCTAGCCGCTCTTAAGAGCACCCTTACCTGCCAATCTATAAATTATGTCTCCGTAATCTAGCATGGTAGGATGGTCATCTGAATCAGGGTTAGTTTGGCAGCTGGGGTGAAAGAGGAGTGATTATATATAGAGCAGTGGTTCACAAACTTTTTATAGTCCCGTACCCCTTTAAACATTCAACCTCCAGCTGTGTACCCCCCTCTAGCACCAGGGTCAGCGCACTCTCAAATGTTGTTTTTTGCCACACACACACTATACAATGCATTTATTAAACATCAGCTCGTGGGAAGTGACAAAGAGCTCTTTTAGGACCGTGAGTGTGCAAAGCTGTAAACAAGGCAAAGGGTGGTTACTTTGAAGAATCGCAAATATAAAATATATTTTGATTTGTTTTTTTTGGTTACTGCATGATTCCATATGTGTTATGTCCTAGTTTTAATGTCTTCACTTTTATTCTACAATGTAAAAAATAGTGCAAATAAAGAAAAACCCTTGAATGAGTAATATTCCAAACTTTTGGCCCCCAGTGTAAGTGAACACCAAATCAATGTAGTTCTCATCACATTTGCGCTTCCTCGATGTTCCAACGTCCCTGTCTGTTGTTCGGTGCTTTCCCGGGTAAGGGGGCAGTAGCTCTTCGACTGTATCAGATTCACAACTGTCTGTGTCCATGCTAGCTGGGCTAGCAACAAATTTAGAATTGCTGATGCTAGCTTTGGATATGCTCGTTGGAGCAGAACAACAGGTGTAGTACTGCTGGTAGTAGCAGTAATACCAGTAGAGCTGGAATGTGTCTCTATGGAGGCGGGCCTTACTTCTTTTTAACCATTCATCAATTTTCGAGCAAACGGAATGAGCAGCATCTACGTTTGGCTACATACGGACCGTTAGTAGAATTCCCGCAATAGAGTAACGGTTAATGTGATTGGATGTTATTTGTTTGACTAGGCTACCTGTATTTGACATTGTGTTGTTATTCCACTGAACATTAGATGGTTTAATTTTATTTTTGGCAGTGAAATGAGGCCACTCAGGCAGGAAGCAAAAAAATCACCCAAATGTAAAGCCTGTTGGAAAATCTAAATGGACTGTTTGAAAATGTGAATTACATTTACCCCAGTTTGGGAATAGTCACGATAGAGGAAACCAAGTCTAGATTTAACCTGAGCCTGCAGCTTTAATATGTGCTGAGAGAAGGACAGTGTACCGTCTAGCCATACTCCCAAGTACTTGTATGAGGTGACTACCTCAAACTCTAAACCTTCAGAGGTAGTAATCACAACGGTGGGGAGAGGGGCATTCTTCTTGCCAAAATACATGATCTTTGTTTTGGAGGTGTTCAGAACAAGGTTAAGGGCAGAGAAAACTTGTTGGACACTAAGAAAGCTTTGTTGCAGAGCATTTAACACAAAATCCGGGCAGGGGCCAGCTGAGTATAAGACTGTATCATCTGCATATAAATGGATCAGAGAGCTTCCTACTGCCTGAGCTATGTTGTTGATGTAAATTGAGAAGAGTGTGGGGCCTAGGATTGAGCCTTAGGGTACTCCATTGGTGACAGGCAGTGGCTGAGACAGCAGATGTTCTGACTTTATACACTTTATACACATCACTTAGAATGAAGGGTAGTGGTGACATCACTGAGCAGAAACCAGATTGCATACCAGAGAGAATACTATAGACATCAAGAAAGCCACTCGAGGTACCGGGCAGGGGGTCGACAACGGGATCCTGGTGCGAGGAGCCAGCACTGGAGACCCGCACTGGAGGTACCGGATTGGGAACCGGTACTGGAGCCCTGGTGCGGAGGACCGGCACTGGAGGTATCGGGCTGGGGATCGACACTAGGACCCTGGTGCGAGGAACTGGCACTGGCAGTACCGGGCTGGGGATCAACACCAGGACCCTAGTGCGAGGAGCCGGCACTGGAGGTACCGGGCTGCGGACCGGCACTGGAGTCACCGGGCCCGGGGACTGGCACTGGAGGTACCGGGCTGGGCCCTGCCTTCTCCACCTTCTCTACATCCGGGAAGAGAGCCGCCAGACGTTCTGTCCACATTCTCCTGCAGTCTCCCACAGTCGTCCTCCCTCCTCAACCAATCCCGGCTCTGCAGGGGCTCATCGATGAGCCCCCACGAGTTGGGGAACAGGAGCATCTCGTCATCCCCATCCGACTCCTGGGCGTACTCCTGCTCCCATGACTGTAGGCACTCATCCATGAACCCCCACGAGTGTCGTGGCAGGGGTTCTTTGGGGAGGTTCGTGGGGCCTGCCCTTTTGATCACCGGCGTGGAGCCTGTTGGCGTTGCCGCTGCCCTGGATTAGATGGTGGGTCCAGGGCTAGACAGGGGTAGTACTTCTCCTCAGAGACCAGCTCCTTACCACCAAGGAGTTCTGCCAACGTCCAGCTCTGCGTGGTCCTGGTGTGGTGGATCTTTCTGTAATGGTTCTGTTGCAAGACACGAGGCACTGAGTAGTATAGTGAAGACATTCCTTTTTATTCTAATTCAAAACAACAAAGGAGAGAACGACCCATCAACTGATGTGCGACATGCACAAACAAAGATCCACAACGCAGGTGGGAAACTAATGAACTTAAATAGGATCCCCAATTAGAGACAACATAATGCAGCTGCCTCTAATTGGGGACCAACACAAAAACCAACGGCATAGAGTCGTCTAAACAACAGTCATCTAAACAGGCCCTGACCGCAACTCCAAGACAACATAAAGTTGTCCAGAGGACTCCCTGCAGTCAGGACCTGACAAAATCTACAGCGCTGAGATTGTTGTATGCCCCATATATATAGCATTCTGTTGGTGGCAAGAATTTTATATAATAATTTAAATTGAAAGACTCAAAGTGTTGTTTTTTTGTACCGGTTCATAAACCATGTGCCATGAAATCGGTACATCGAAATATCTTCCCATTTATTTTGCAACATGTATGGCGCAGATGTAAAAAAATTGTGTCCTCAAATGAAACTGGTATATTTTTCTATTTATGCCAATTCCTTTCAGACAGTTTGTATCTTTAATATATGGCAGGCAAACCAGTTCCCTGCTTTCTACCTTTTCCACTTGCCTCCTCCATGTTTGTGGTAATCCTGCAATCAGTTGGTTGTAAATTTTGGTATTGTGCAGACATTCCCATATATTATCTATAACTGTATATGTGACATAACGCCTCTGTTTATATTCATAATATCATGAATAAATATAATAACATTTTTAAACATTGTTTCCATAAATAATGTTTTATTATTAATCAACATATTTGTGTTTAACCATAACATTGGTTGTAATATTTGTTCTTGTCAGCAGTGGGTGTAGAGAGAGACCGTGGAGCGGACTGATCCGGCTCTGGAGCGGAGCAGACGGCTGAACCCGGACTGGGCACCGGTAGGGCGGACTGCTCTGGCACTGGAGTGAAGCAGATGGCTGGACCCGGAATGGGCACCGGTGGAGTGGACTGCTCTGGCACTGTAGTGAAGCAGACGCCCGGCCCCGGACTGGGCACCGGTGGAGCGGGCTGCTCTGACACTGGAGCTGGGCAATTTGCCGGACCCGGACTGGGCACCGGTGGAGCAAACGGCTCCGGCCCTGGAGCGGGGCAAGGAACCGGGCCCGGACTGAGCACCGGTGGGGTAAACGGCTCCAGCCATGGAGCGGGGAATACAACCGGACCAGGGATGGGCACCGGTGGGGAAAACGGCTCCGGCTATGGAGCTGGGCAAGGAACCGGACCCGGGATGGGCACCGGTGGGGTAAACGGCTCCGGCCATGGAGCGGGGAAGACAACCGGACCAGGGATGGGAACCGGTGGGGTAAACGGCTCCGGCCATGGAGCTGGGCAAGGAACCGGACCCGGGATGGGCACCGGTGGGGTAAACGGCTCCGGCCATGGAGCGGGGAAGACAACCGGGCCTGGACTGGGCACCGGTGGGGCAAACGGCTCCGGCATGGGTACCGGTGGAGCTGACTGCTCTGGCTCAGGAGCGGAGCAGACGGCTGGACCCGGATTGGGCACCGGTGGAGCGGACTGCTCAGGCTCAGGAGCGGAGAAGACGGCTGGACCCGGACTGGGCACCGGTGGAGTGGACTGTTCTGCCTTAGGAGCGGAGCAGACTGCTGGACCCTGATTGGGCACCGGTAGAGCGGACTGCTCAGGCACTGGAGCGGAGCAGATGGCTGGACCCAGATTGGGCACCGGTGGAGTGGACTGCTCTGGCTCAGGAGCGGGGCAGACGGCTGGACCCAGATTGGGCACCGGGGGAGCGGACTGCTCTGGCTCAGGAGCGGAGCAGACGGCCGGACCCGGAATGGGCACCAGTGGAGCGGACTGCTCTGGCTCAGGAGCGGAGCAGACGGCCGACCCCGGGCTGTGGCTGGAGGCTCCGGGTTGCTGACCTTCGCTGGAGGCTCCGGGCTGCAGACCTTCGCTGGAGGTTCCGGGCTGCGGACCTTCGCTGGAGGTCCCGGGCTGCGGACC
Organism: Thymallus thymallus; assembly: GCA_023634145.1. Classification (NCBI taxonomy): domain Eukaryota; kingdom Metazoa; phylum Chordata; class Actinopteri; order Salmoniformes; family Salmonidae; genus Thymallus; species Thymallus thymallus. The sequence goes on along the minus strand of CM042389.1, from coordinate 30,935,556 downwards.
TTCGCTGGAGGTTCCGGGCTGCGGACCTTCGCTGGAGGTTCCGGGCTGCGGACCTTCGCTGGAGGCTCAGGGTTGTTGACCTTCGCTGGAGGTGCCCGTCTGTCCCATAGCCTCAGCACTAGTGCCCGCCGGCGCTCGAAGTCCTTCTCCTCCTCTATCTCCAGTAGGAATGGGTCCTTCTGGACCTCCAGCGGACGCGCAACAAAGGCTCTCCACCACCTTATCTGCTCCTCCTCCGGGTATTTATAAAACCCCTCGGGCTTCACCCGATCCTGAATCGTGGGCAGACGAAGTGGTGTGCGATCCCCTTCCTTCAGCCTCTCCGGGCTCCGATGGTGTGGTGCTCGAAGCCACGACGGACCTTCGTTGGCTCCGGGCCGGCGCTGGACGTACCGGACTGAGGAGGCGCACCGGTGGAGCGGACTGCTCCGGTACGGGAGTAGAGTAGACGGCCGGACCCGGACTGGGGATGCTCACCATGGGCCCCTTTAACGCCAGCTCCTTCCTTTCCTTCTCCATCTTTCTCCATTGCTCCATAAACCTTCCACGGTCCTCTGGCTCCACCCTAGGCCATGTGGGAAATGGTACTGGCACTACTTCCTTCTCCTGGTCCAACACCTCCCAACTTCGCCTCATTGCTCCCTTAACTCCCTCCATTCTCCTCCATTGCATTCCCCCATGCTCACCTCCTCACGGCACTTCGCTCCCCCCTTATCCTCCATCCTCCGCGCCTCGCTCATGGAGAGTGGTGCTGGCGCTTCCTCCTCGCCACCAGACCACCCCCATAGCCCCCCCAAAAAAATATTATTGGGGTTGCCTTCGGGCTCCTCTCTGTCCCGAGCCCAGTTGCGCTGCTTGTTCTCAAAGTGGTGGGTCATTCTGTCACATTCGGGTGTTAAAGCAGACCAAGGTGCAGCGCAGGGATAGTAGTTCGACATTCTTTTATTTATTTATACTATGTATAATCATGAATCTTATACTGTGTATAAAACAAAACCCGAACTACTACATAAACAATCCAACATGAATGAACAAACGTATGGGAATGTACACCAAACAAAACTAAACACATACTACGTTACCCGTGACTGGAGGAATAACGACCCACACAAAGGTGTAGGACATACAAACACATATAGGATCCCTAATTAGAGACAATGCGGTGCAGCTGCCTCTAATTAGGGATCCAACCCAAAACCCACACAGAAACAGAAAGAATAGAAACTGTCAGACTCTGACCATGGCTACATAGAGAAGCAAATAGGCTTCTCTATGGCCAGAGCCTGACACAACAATACAACAGGTGTAGACCTTACAGTGAAATGCTTACTAACAAGCCCTTAACCAACAATACAACAGGTGTAGACCTTACAGTGAAATGCTTACTTACAAGCCCTTAACCAACAATACAACAGGTGTAGACCTTACAGTGAAATGCTTACTAACAAGCCCTTAACCAACAATACAACAGGTGTAGACCTTACAGTGAAATGCTTACTAACAAGTCCTTAACCAACAATACAACAGGTGTAGACTTTACAGTGAATGCTTACTTACAAGCCCTTAACCAACAATACAACAGGTGTAGACCTTACAGTGAAATGCTTACTTACAAGTCCTTAACCAACAATACAACAGGTGTAGACCTTACAGTGAAATGCTTACTTACAAACCCTTAACCAACAATACAACAGGTGTAGACCTTACAGTGAAATGCTTACTTACAAGTCCTTAACCAACAATACAACAGGTGTAGACCTTACAGTGAAATGCTTACTTACAAACCCTTAACCAACAATACAACAGGTGTAGACCTTACAGTGAAATGCTTACTTACAAACCCTTAACCAACAATACAACAGGTGTAGACCTTACAGTGAAATGCTTACTAACAAGTCCTTAACCAACAATACAACAGGTGTATACCTTACAGTGAAATGCTTACTAACAAGTCCTTAACCAACAATACAACAGGTGTAGACCTTACAGTGAAATGCTTACTAACAAGCCCTAACCAACAATACAACAGGTGTAGACCTTACAGTGAAATGCTTACTAACAAGTCCTTAACCAACAATACAACAGGTGTAGACCTTACAGTGAAATGCTTACTAACAAGCCCTTAACCAACAATACAACAGGTGTAGACCTTACAGTGAGGTCACTGAAAGGTCACACCCTTCACCACATATGACCTTGAGTCCTGAACTTATGTGATTAGGTCCATCTTCTCACAAGGACCAAATATACCTCAAGGACCCATAAGGTCCGCCATGATCGATTTTCCGCCATTTAGAATTTTGTGTTCAACGCATAAATGACATTGCCTCTGGCACCGAATGACCGATCTGCATAAAATTTGATATGAGGCATCTATGGACCAAGGTCTCTCAAATTTTTTCCAGCCTTGTATCAAAAACAACATGGCCACTATTGAGCAATAATCATTCACGTGTGTATATCTCTTGATCTGTTTGATTCCGAGTGATGAAATTTGGCACACATGTTCAGGGATATGAGTCTAGCTAACATGTAGTGGTGCTGTTGGACAGGAAAAAACATTAATGTAAGCTCATTGGCTCATAGCAGCCATATTGTTTGAGCAAGAGTCCTGGAAAGTGTTGTGTGTAAAACATGGGTACATAGATAGATAGGTACTTTATTGATCCCAGAGGGGAAATTTCTTACTGTAGATGCTATGTAACATATTTGGTGCCGATTGGTCCAGTGCTAGTCAACATCATTGAAAATTGTCAAAAAAACCTGAAAAGCATATTACATTGCATGATCAGATAGATTTTGAGTTCTGATATTAGGCAAGCGTGGTTAACTCGTCCTCGGCAATGTCTCACATTCTTCCTGATGGTGGCACACAGCTGAACCCCTGCCACGACGCATGCAGTTTTAATTATTATTCCTCTTCTTCCGTAAGGTAAACTGCAAATTCCTGTGAGATGGTAATGCCTAGGAAGGTGAAACTTGGCATGGTGATATAGGCCCCTGGGACACACTCTCTCATGCAATACAATGCATATTGGCCACATGGTGGTACTGTTGCACAGGAAAAAAACATTAATGCAAACTCATTGGCTCATAACGGCTTGAGCAAGAGTCTTTGTTTGAAGATGTGCATCTATAGATACTATATACCAAATTTGGTGCTGATCGGTCGTGCAGTTCTGTAGAAGAATATGTTTTATAAAGATAGAAAGACATTGCATAGCATGGGTGGATGGCTGAATATGTACACTATACATTGTTAGAGTGTTAGGTGAAAATAAATGATAAAAATATTGCAAGTTGATCAATAAGGAATATTTGCATGGGTAACTATACTATACAGGTCGATGGCAGAGAAATACTTAAATAGCTAAATGTGCGTATGTTATAAGTGAGGGTAATAATAGTTTACTTAATAGACAGACTGGCTAAATGAACAGGTAAGTGAATATTTTGCATGGTTAAATTAACTGTACAGGTAAATATACAGTTATATTTACAGATAAGTGAATACTTGCATGGTTACACAAACTGTACAGGTAAATGACAGGAAGAGATACTTAAATAGATAAATGTGTGTATGATATAATTTAGGGTAATAAAATAATTCCCTTAAAATACAGTCCTTAGTGCGCAGGGTTTAATTACAGATAAATGCACTTATTGCACATTCAATATACTAAAAGCTATGAAAAAAATGGATGATTAATTGTTAAACTAAGTCCTAACACCCCAACAGTTCCAGGTCTATGTTGCCGACGGCACGGCACCCCGGTGAGGCATTAAATAGTCTAATAGCCGCCGGCAGGAAGGACCTCCTGTAGCGCTCTCTGGCACACCGTGGTGGGATCAGTCTGTGACTGAAATTGATCCTCTGCATCATAACCATGGCATGCAGAGGGTGGGTGACGTTGTCCATGATGGCCAGCAGTTTGGCCAGGATCCGTCTCTCCGCCACCTCCTCTAGAGTTTCAAGGCTAATCCTCAGAACAGAGCTAGCCGGCCTTTATGTTGGTGCCCCAGCACACCACTGCAAGTCTACCACAGACTGGGAGAAGATATGCAGTAGTTTACTGCACACGTTGAAGGACCTGAGTAGAGTTGTTTACTAAACATAATAAAAAATAATCCACAATACATTACAAGCGTATTGCAGGATCTGTTTGAATTTTAGTTCTGATAATTGGCAAGCGTAGTAAGGAGTATAGAAGTCGTGCATCCTAGTACAATGTTTAAACATTTTCCTGATGGTGGCAAAGCTTGAACCCCAGTATTGCTGTGTGCACCTTCCTAATATTGAGTTGAACAGCCTCAATTCGTTGGGTCATGGACTCTACAAGGTGTGAACGTGTTCCACAGGGATGCTGGCCCATGTTGACTCCAAGGCTTCCCACAGTTGTGTCAAGTTGGCTGGATGTCCTTCTTGATACACTGTTGAGCATTAAAACCGGTGTGCCTGGCACCTACTACCCCGTTCAAAGGCACTCACATCTTTTGTCAGCCTACTTCTTTACCCTGTTTCATTCCCTTCATTCACACTGATTGAAGAGGATTTAACAAGTGATAACAATATGGGATCATATACAGTCGTATGAAAAAGTTTGGGCACCCCTGACAATTTCCATGATTTCCATTTATAAATAATTGGGTGTTTGGATCAGCAATTTCATTTTGATCTATCAAATAACTGATGAACACAGTAATATTTCAGTAGTGAAATGAGGTTTATTGGATTAACAGAAAATGTGCAATATGCATCAAAACGAAATTAGACAGGTGCATAAATTTGGGCACCCCAACAGAAAAATCACATCAATATTAAGTAGAGCCTCCTTTTGCTAAAATAACAGCCTCTAGACGCTTCCTATAGCCTCTAATGAGTGTCTGGATTCTGGATGAAGGTATTTTGGACCATTCCTACTTACAAAACATCCCCAGTTCAGTTAGGTTTGATGGTTGCCGAGCATGGACAGCCCGCTTCAAATCATCCCACAGATTCTCAATGATATTCTGGTCTGGGGACTGGGATGGCCATTCCAGAACATTGTACTTGTTCCTCTGCATAAATGCCCGGGTAGATTTTGAGCAGTGTTTTGGGTCGTTGTCTTGTTGAAATATCCAGCCCCGGCGTAACTTCAACTTTGTGACGGATTCTTCAACATTATTCCCAAGAATCTGCTGATATTGAGTGGAATCCATGCGACCCTCAACTTTAACAAGATTCCCAGTACCGGCACTGGCCACACAGCCCCACAGCATGATGGAACCCCCACCAAATGTAACTGTGGGTAGCAAGTGTTTTTCTTGGAACGCTGTGTTCTTTTGCCGCCATGCATAACGCCCCTAGTTATGACCAAATAACTCAATCTTTGTTTCATCAGTCCACAGCACCTTATTCCAAAATGAAGCTGGCTTGTCCAAATGTGCTTTTGCATACCTCAAGCAACTCTGTTTGTGGCGTGTGTGCAGAAAAGGCTTCTTCCGCATCACTCTCCCGTACAGCTTCTCCTTGTGCAAAGTGCGCTGAATTGTTGAACGATGCACAGTGACTGCAGCAAGATGATGTTGTAGGTCTTTGTAGGTCTTTGGAGGTGGTCTGTGGGCTGTTTTTGACCGTTTTGACCGTTCTCACCATCCTTCGCCTTTGCCTCTCCGATATTTTACTTGGCCTGCCACTTCTGGCCTTAACAAGAACTGTGCCTGTGGTCTTCCATTTCCTCACTATGTTCCTCACAGTGGACACTGACAGCTTACATCTCTGCGATAGCTTTTTGTAGCCTTCCCCTAAACCATAATGTTGAACAGTCTTTGTTTTCAGGTCATTTGAGAGTTGTTTTGAGGCCCCCATGTTGCCACTCTTCAGAGGAGAGTCAAAGAGAACAACAACTTGCAATTGGCCACCTTAAATACCTTTTCTCATGATTGGATGCACTTGTCTATGAAGTTCAAGGCTTAATGAGCTCACCAAACCAATTGTGTGTTCCAATTAATCAGTGCTAAGTAGTTACAGGTATTCAAATCAACAGAATGACAAGGGTGCCCACAATTTTGCATAGCCTATTTTTCACATCTGATTTAATTTCATATAACTGAATATTGCTCCACTAAAAATCTTTGTCTGGACAATACCCCAGTACTCTGCTTTTATTAGAAAATGAATGGCATGCCACTGTGATCATTTTCTGTGACGACAGAGTAAATTATTATGCAGCCTCAGAGGGGTGCTGTCACGGTGCGTCGGATATAAGGGACGATAGACGGAGTGCTGGTGAAGTGTCATCCTTTTTTATTTAATGAGGTGTTCTCCCGAAGCATTAAATACAGAAAAGGAAATGACTGAAACTAAATACACTATGAAACTAAATATACTATGAAACAAAAACACAGTGACTTACGTTGTATGCTGCAGGCAGTGCAGACAAACACAAACGAACAATGATCCACACACAGGTGGAATTGTGTGGAGCTTAAATGCTATCCCCAATCAGAGACAACGCTATACAGCTGTCTCTGATTGGGGATGATCATCTCCCTAATAATGTGTGAGAGCTTGGTTGTGTGCCTCTCTCCTCCCCTAGGTGGGAGTAAGAGGCCTTACCACAACCAAGCCCTCACAGTACCCCCCCCCTAAGGTGCGGACTCCCGACCGCACACATACAATCCCCCCTCTCCTGAAAAGAAAAAATGTCCAAAACTAGGGGGGACATGGCGGGGTACTGAGGTGGTTGCTGGTGGGGGCTCCGGTTCCGGTTCCGGGCGTGGCACAGGCTGTGAGAGTAGCCTCCCTCCTACCTCTCCGTTGCACGCCCGATCCGGTCCGGACCCCGGCGCGGTGGTTCCCCCCTCAGTACTCCCGCCAGTCACCAAGTCCTGTCTGGACCCTGGTGCGGGAGCCCTCGACCCTGGAGAGGGGCTGACAACCGGCCCCGGACTGGGCACCGGTGGAGCGGACTGCTCCGGCACTGGAGCGACGCAGATGACCGGCCCCGGACTGGGCACCGGTGGAGCGGACTGCTCCGTCTCTGGAGCGACGTAGACGACCGGCCCCGGACTGGGCACCGGTGGAGCGGACTGCTCCGGCACTGGAGCGACGTGGACGACCGGCCCCGGACTGGGCACCGGTGGAGCGGACTGCTCCGTCACTGGAGCGACGTAGATGACCGGCCCCGGTCTGGGCACCGGTGGAGTGGACTGCTCCGGCACTGGAGCGACGTGGACGACCGGCCCCGGACTGGGCACCGGTGGAGCGGACTGCTCCGGCACTGGAGCGACGCAGACGACCGGCCCCGGACTGGGCACCGGTGGAGGTTCAGGTCTGCTCACCTTCCCCGGAGCTCTCGGGCTGCTGACCCTCCCCTGGGACCTCGGGCTGCTGACCTTCGCCGGGGACCTCGGGCTGCTGACCTTCGTCGGGGACCTCGGGCTGCTGACCTTCGCCGGGGACCTCGGGCTGCTGACCGTCGCCGGGGACCTCGGGCTGCTGACCGTCGCCGGGGACCTCGGGCTGCTGACCGTCACCGGGGACCTCGGGCTGCTGACCGTCACCGGGGACCTCGGGCTGCTGACCGTCACCGGGGACCTCGGGCTGCTGACCGTCACCGGGGACCTCGGGCTGCTGACCGTCACCGGGTACTTCGGGCTGCTGACCGTCACCGGGGACCTCGGGCTGCTGACCGTCACCGGGGACCTCGGGCTGCTGACCGTCACCGGGGACCTCGGGCTGCTGACCGTCACCGGGGACCTCGGGCTGCTGACCGTCACCGGGGACCTCGGGCTGCTGACCGTCACCGGGGACCTCGGGCTGCTGACCGTCACCGGGGACCTCGGGCTGCTGACCTTCACAGGAGGTCTCGGGCTGCTGACCTTCACAGGAGGCCTCAGGCTGCTGACCTTTACAGGAGACCTCAGGCTACTGACCGTCACAGGAGGCCTCGGGCTGCTGACCTTCTCCGGAGACCTCAGGCTGGATGCCGTGCCCACCCTGGGCACCGACGCAGAGGTGGTCTTCAGCCCTGCAGCTGGTCTGGCTGTCGGCCCCAGACTGGGCACCGACACGCTATGGAGCTCCTGCTCCACAGCGGGACTGAACGTCGTGCCCACCCTGGTCACCGACGCAGAGATGGTTTCCAACCCTCTGGTGGGGCTGAACATCGTGCCCACCCTGGGCACCGACGCAGAGATGGTTTCCAGCCCTCTGGTTGGGCTGGCTGTCGGCCCCAGACTGGGCACCGACGCGCTATGGAGCTCCTGCTCCACAGCGGGGCTGAACGTCGTGCCCACCCTGGGCACCGACGCAGAGAGGGTTTCCAGCCCTGTGGTGGCGACCGTCGCGGTAGCCTCCGTGCGAGGGGTAGGCACGGGGCGTACTGGACTGGGGACACGCACCATAGGTCTGGTGCGAGGAGCTGGCACGGGTCGCACCGGGCTGGAGATACGCACCATAGGTTGGGTGCGAGGAGTAGGCACAGACCGTACCGGGCTGGGGGAACGCACCACTGGTCTGATGCGAGTAGCTGGAACGGGCTGTACCTGGCTGGGGAAACGCACCGTTGGGTCGGTGCGTTGAGCTGGCTCAGGTCGCGCCGGGCTGGGGAAACGCACCATAGGTTGGGTGCGAGTAGCAAGCACAGACCGTACCGGGCTGGGGGAACGCACCACTGGTCTGGTGCGAGTAGCTGGAACGGGCTGTACCTGGCTGGGGAAACGCACCGTTGGGTCGGTGCGAGTAGCAAGCACAGACCGTACCGGGCTGGGGGAACGCACCACTGGTCTGGTGCGAGTAGCTGGAACGGGCTGTACCTGGCTGGGGAAACGCACCGTTGGGTCGATGCGTTGAGCTGGCACAGGTCGCGCCGGGCTGGGGAAACGCACCATAGAGCTGGTGCGCGGAGCAGGCGCGGGCCGTACCGGGCTATTGTTGCGCACCGATGGTTTGGTGCGCTGAGTCGGTCTCCTCCTCCTCCGACTCTGGACCGGCGCTGGAGGCACCGGACTGGGAACTGGCGCTGGAGCACGACTGTCCCTGTCGTGCCTACTCCATCGCCAATCCCCATCCTGTGAGGGTTCCTCCGGGAACCCCCACGAGTGAGGGAACAGAAGCACATCGTCGTCGTCTTCCTCCGACTCCTCTCTGTACTCCCGTTCCCACGGCTGTAGGGGCTCCTCCTGGAACCCCCACGAGTGCAGTGGTCGGGGCTCTTCTCCCTCGATCCCCGACCACCCCCATAGCCCCCCCCCAAAATCAGTTTGGGGGGTTTTCTGGGCTCCAGGCTGGTCCTCAGTTTTAGCCCGGTGACGTGTCCTCCGTCTCCGGCGCCTCGGCTGCTCCGGACCCCAGCCTTCCTCCACCGAGCGATAATAGGAATGTTCCTCCTCGGTAATTTTCCCCATACCGAGGAGGATATCTCCTAATGTAATCCCCCGTTGCGTCCCAGGGTGGTGGATCATTCTGTCACGGTGCGTCGGATATAAGGGACGATAGACGGAGCGCTGGTGAAGTGTCATCCTTTTTTATTTAATGAGGTGTTCTCCCGAAGCATTAAATACAGAAAAGGAAATGACTGAAACTAAATACACTATGAAACTAAATATACTATGAAACAAAAACACAGTGACTTACGTTGTATGCTGCAGGCAGTGCAGACAAACACAAACGAACAATGATCCACACACAGGTGGAATTGTGTGGAGCTTAAATGCTATCCCCAATCAGAGACAACGCTATACAGCTGTCTCTGATTGGGGATGATCATCTCCCTAATAATGTGTGAGAGCTTGGTTGTGTGCCTCTCTCCTCCCCTAGGTGGGAGTAAGAGGCCTTACCACAACCAAGCCCTCACAGGTGCCCAAACTTTTTCATACGACTGTACATACAATAATGTGAAAAAGTAAGTACAGCTCTCTCTTTTTTTTTTTACATATTTGGACAGATAGATATGTAATCTTCACTTCAACCTAATTTAACTGTCACGGTCGGGTGTATACAGAGACCAAGGTGCAGCACAATTGACGTAGTTCGACATGTTTGGGGATTCAACACAAAATGAAAAACATAGATCTAGATATCTAGATCTGTCAGGCTCTGACCATGGCCAAAAGGTACTCCCTATGGCCAGAGCCTGACAGTACCCCCCCCTCTAAGGCGCGGACTCCCGGCCGCGATAATCACAAAAAAAACAACAACAAAAAATATGTGACATGGGAGGTGTGAGGAGGGACAATCCACTTCGGTGGCGGCTCAGGCCCCGGCGAAGTGGATAATTTCCTCCCTGACCTGAGTCAGTCCCGGAATGGGACCTGGCCTGGCGAACGGCTCCGGCCATGTAGCGGTACAGACGACCAGCGGTGGAGCGGACTGCTCCGGTTCTGGAGTTGAGCAGACGACCGGCCCCGGACTGGGCACCGGTGGAGCGGACTGCTCCGGCGCTGGAGCGTAGCAGACGACCAGCCCCGGACTGGGCACCGGTGGAGCGGACGGCTCCGGCGCTGGAGCGTAGCAGACGACCGGCCCCGGACTGGGCACCGGTGGAGCGGACTGCTCCGGCGCTGGAGCGAAGCAGACGACCGGCCCCGGACTGGGCACCGGTGGAGCGGACTGCTCCGGCGCTGGAGCGAAGCAGACGACCGGCCCCGGACTGGGCACCGGTGGAGCGGACTGCTCTGGCGCTGTTGCGGAGCAGACTGCTGGACCCGGATTGGGCTCCGGTGGATGTTCAGGGCGGCTGACCTTCGCTGGAGGTTCCGGGCGGCTGACCTTCGCTGGAGGTTCCGGGCGGCTGACCTTCGCTGGAGGTTCCGGGCGGCTGACCTTCGCTGGAGGTTCCGGGCTGCGGACCTTCGCTGGAGGTTCCGGCTGCGGACCTTCGCTGGAGGTTCCGGGCTGCGGACCTTCGCTGGAGGTTCCGGGCGGCGGACCTTCGCTGGAGGTTCCGGGCGGCGGACCTTCGCTGGAGGTTCCGGGCTGCGGACCTTCGCTGGAGGTTCCGGGCTGCGGACCTTCGCTGGAGGTTCCGGGCTGCGGACCTTCGCTGGAGGCTCAGGGCTGCTGACCTTCGCTGGAGGCTCAGGGCTGCTGACCTTCGCTGGAGGCTCAGGGCTGCTGACCTTCGCTGGAGGCTCAGGGCTGCTGACCTTCACTGGAGGTTTTCGGGCTCCCATAGATCGTGGGAAGACGAAGTGGTGGGCGATCCTCCTCCTTCGGCCTCTCCGGGTTCTGAATGCGCACCGATGGTGTGGTGCGCGGAGTCGGCACGGACCATGCCGGGCTGCTGGTACGTGGATCCTCTTCCTCCTCGCCATTCCACCTGGAGAGTGGTACTGGCGCCTCCTCCTCTCGGCCAGACCATCCCCATAGCCCCCCCCAAAAATCTTCTTGGGGTTGTCCTCGGGCTATTTGTCCTCCAGAGCCCCGATGCCGACTCTTTTCTCCTTGCTGCTCTCCCCAATTGCGCTGCTTGGTCTTGCTTTGGTGGGTCATTCTGTCACGGTCGGGTGTATACAGAGACCAAGGTGCAGCACAATTGACGTAGTTCGACATGTTTAATTATATAGAACTAGAAGTGAAACACAACACTGTCGAAACTACACAAACAAAACACGATCAAAACAAAACGAGCACACACTTACTTTGACCGTAACACTGTAGTTATATCTAAAAATGACCCACACTGCAGGTGTGGGACAAGGCAACTTAAATAGAATCCCCAATCAGAGACAACGTCTCACAGCTGTCTCCAATTGGGGATTCAACACAAAATGAAAAACATAGATCTAGATATCTAGATCTGTCAGGCTCTGACCATGGCCAAAAGGTACTCCCTATGGCCAGAGCCTGACAATAACAAATCATTCATTTCCTTATGGTGAAAAGGTTAGTACACCCCTACCTTTACCATAAAATGGTTGGTGTACCAAAACAAGTGCAAATGATTAGAAAACCTTAGAGAGAAACTTAGGAGGGTCCAGCCTTCCATAAAGATAAGAAAATTGGTCTGGTTTGGTCTGAACCATATGGGTGTGTGGTAACACATCATTCAAAGATCAAAAGACCTACCGAGGCCCTCAGAAGAAAGATTATTGATGCCCATGAGTCTAGGAGGGATTACAAATCCATTTCCAAGCAATTTGAAGTACAGAATTCCATTTCCAAGCAATTCAAAGTACATCATTCCACTGTCCGACAAAAATTCCGGACCACTGGCAAACTACCTAGGACAGGTCGTCCCACCAAAATCAGCCTAAGAGCTGACCGAAAGATGCTCATAGAAGTCTCTAAGAACCCCAGGGTAACATCAAGGGATCTACAGGCCTCTCTTGCCACAATCAATGTCAAAGTGCATGGGTACACTGTCAGAAAGAGACTGCACAAACTTGGCCTACATGGGAGATCAGGAAGGAAGAAGCCTCTGCTCTCAAAAAAGAATATCAAGACACAACTGACTTTACCCAGGTGTTGTCTGGCATAAGTCAGTTGTGTCTTGTGTAGGCCATGTAGGCCTACACAAGACCTCCCATGTAGGCCTACACAAGACCTCCCATGTAGGCCTACACAAGACCTCCCATGTAGGCCTACACAAGACCTCCCATGTAGGCCTACACAAGACCTCCCATGTAGGCCTACACAAGACCTCCCATGTAGGCCTACACAAGACCTCCCATGTAGGCCTACACAACACCTCCCATGTAGGCCTACACAAGACCTCCCATATAGGCCTACACAAGACCTCCCATGTAGGCCTACACAAGACCTCCCATGTAGGCCTACACAAGACCTCCCATGTAGGCCTACACAAGACCTCCCATGTAGGCCTACACAAGACCTCCCATGTAGGCCTACACAAGACCTCCCATGTAGGCCTACACAAGACCTCCCATGTAGGCCTACACAAGACCTCCCATGTAGGCCTACACAACACCTCCCATGTAGGCCTACACAAGACCTCCCATGTAGGCCAAGTTTGTGCAGTTTGTGCAAGTTTCTCTCTATAATGTTTTCTAATCATTTGCACTTGTTTTGGTACCTAATTCAAATTGTAGCCATTTTATGTGATGGTAAAGATAGGGGTGAACTAACTTTATGTGATGGTAAAGATAGGGGTGAACTAACTTTATGTGATGGTAAAGATAGGGGTGAACTAACTTTATGTGATGGTAAAGATAGGGGTGAACTAACTTTATGTGATGGTAAAGATAGGGGTGAACTAACTTTATGTGATGGTAAAGATAGGGGTGAACTAACTTTATGTGATGGTAAAGATAGGGGTGAACTAACTTTATGTGATGGTAAAGATAGGGGTGTACTAACTTTATGTGATGGTAAAGATAGGGGTGTACTAACTTTATGTGATGGTAAAGATAGGGGTGAACTAACTTTATGTGATGGTAAAGATAGGGGTGAACTAACTTTATGTGATGTTAAAGATAGGGGTGTACTAACTTTATGTGATGGTAAAGATAGGGGTGAACTAACTTTATGTGATGGTAAATATAGGGGTGAACTAACTTTATGTGATGGTAAAGATAGGGGTGAACTAACTTTATGTGATGGTAAAGATAGGGGTGTACTAACTTTATGTGATGGTAAAGATAGGGGTGAACTAACTTTATGTGATGGTAAAGATAGGGGTGAACTAATTTTATATGACGGTAAAGATAGGGGTGAACTAACTTTATGTGATGGTAAAGATAGGGGTGAACTAACTTTATGTGATGGTAAAGATAGGGGTGAACTAACTTTATGTGATGGTAAAGATAGGGGTGAACTAACTTTATGTGATGGTAAAGATAGGGGTGAACTAACTTTATGTGATGGTAAAGATAGGGGTGTACTAACTTTATGTGATGGTAAAGATAGGGGTGAACTAACTTTATGTGATGGTAAAGATAGGGGTGAACTAACTTTATGTGATGGTAAAGATAGGGGTGTACTAACTTTATGTGATGGTAAAGATAGGGGTGAACTAACTTTATGTGATGGTAAAGATAGGGGTGAACTAACTTTATGTGATGGTAAAGATAGGGGTGTACTAACTCTATGTGATGGTAAAGATAGGGGTGAACTAACTTTATGTGATGGTAAAGATAGGGGTGAACTAACTTTATGTGATGGTAAAGATAGGGGTGAACTAACTTTATGTGATGGTAAAGATAGGGGTGTACTAACTTTATGTGATGGTAAAGATAGGGGTGTAATAACTTTTTCCCCATAAGGAAAAGGCATTTTTGATTATTTTAATTGCATAACATTTTCAAAGTTGTTTTTTGTGTGTGATTTGCTAAATTGGGTAACCTTTATCTGTCAATAGTGTTGAAGTGAAGATTACATATCCATCTGTCCAAATATTTAAAAAATAAAATAAAATAAGGTAACTTTCCAGGGGATGTACTTACTTTTTCACTTGACTGTATTTAAATATGGCTGTGAGAGTAGGACAGGTGGGGGGCAGGCAATGTGAGAGTGAGTGGAAGTCCAGCTTTGCAACTAACCTGCTCCGATCCGTGTTTTTCTCAGGACCAAACCAGTGTGCAACTCTATTGTCTGGGCCTAGAAAAGAGTCTAACTGGATTTGAATTACAATGGAATTCAATCTAAAGGGAACATGAGGTTGACATGTGCTTAGTGTCATGGGGGCAGATATATAGAACAGTTTGTGCTGACATGATAACTCACCTGATTTTAATAACAATGCTCTGTCCTTTTTTTTGGGACACATAAAAGGCTCTGGGATGAGGACAGGCCTGTCCTGTTGACCTTCACAGTCATGATGGGTAAGGTAAGCAGAACATATCATTGTCCTGAAAAAAACACATGACATACAGCCTTTTCATTTACATTTTACATTTTAATAATTTAGCAGACTCTCTTATCCAGAGCGACTTACAAATTGGTGCATTTAACTTAGGATAGCCAGTGGGGCAACCACACCTCCATCACAGTAAGTACTAGGCTAGGAAAAGAGTACTTGAGGGGTTCTCCAATCCTTTGCGGCATTCTGAAATATACTTGCAATTTAATTGCCAATTTTATGTGTAAATCCATATAAAGAGATGTTTTTCACCCAGATAGAAGGTTCTAAGCTAGTTTGATTAAAATGTGGAGATGTGTTTCTGCCTGTATTCCCATTAACTTTAGAGGCTCTCTGTTCAGATCATCTTCTACGAGGGCAGGAATTTTGAGGGACGCCACTATGAGTGCAGTGGTGACTGTGCTGACATGCACTCCCACTTCTCCCGGTGTAACTCGATCCGGGTGGACAGTGGGTGCTGGGTGGCCTATGAGAAGCCTAACTATTCTGGGTACCAGTACATGCTGACAAAGGGGAAGTACCCCGACCACCACCGCTGGTCCGGCTTCAACGATTGCATCCGCTCCTGTCGCATCATCCCTGCTGTGAGAACGACTTTATCTTGACCGACATTACACAACATAGCACAAACAAATGCTCTTGAATCTGTTATGCCTTCATAAACAGTTATGACAGCTGGCACAAGTTAGACATGGGTCTGTAGGCAATTGACTTGACACAAACTGTTGTTTAAGGAATGTTTGTATGAGGTATGCCTTGCCAATTGATATTGACCAGAACAACAGTTTTTTTTTTATCAATACAGGCTTAATTCAGCTGTCAGATTGTTGTCAGATTCAGATTCAAGATTCCCATGTTACCATCAGCAGTCATGGCTGATTAGGACACGTTACTTAATTGTTATGACAATATTATGTGTACTCATACTGAGTGTTCAGACCTAAAAGAAATCCATTATTTCAGTTCTGTAAAGTGAATCCATTGTCTCCTTGCGCAGTATAATGGAAACTACAGGATGAAGATCTTTGAGAGATCAGACTTTGGGGGCAAGATGATGGAGCTGAGCGATGACTGTCCCAACCTGCAGGACCGCTTCCACCTGAGAGACATCTCATCTTGCAACGTCATGGAGGGCTACTGGATCCTTCATGAGCACTCCAACTACAGGGGTCGTCAGTACTTCCTGCGCCCTGGCGAGTACAACAAGCACAGCGACTGGGGCAGCATGAGCTCCACCATCGGCTCAATGCGTCGCGTCACAGAGCTGAAGCAAACCAACCAATAAAGCAGAGTCTCTAGATCTCTTTCTGGATCTGTCTAGATCTTTCTATATCTCTCTAACGGCCTGCAGACGTCTATACATACTGTACAGGGGATGACAACATATGGTTGGTATGAGGGAATAAGGAGATTGTCCTTTAATAATTAGACCACTTGATGAGAATATGGCTGAACAGTATATTCAGTTGTGTCACTAATGCAGCAGCAAAGACAGTTGAAACTTCTGCTTAAATTTGTTGTGGTGTTTTAACATTATTCTGACCTCCTATATCGAAACACATGAATTTGTGTCTAAGGTAAAGTAACTTTGTTAACTTGTCAATGTAACACTTGTCGTGGAAATTACCACCAGGGACTCAAAGTCAAACTTTAATGAATCATTCTTTATTGTCAGCAAGCTGGAGATGTCACAGTCAAATGTAGATGCATAAAGTACCGGTCTGAAGTGAGCTCTCTCGGGGCATTCCCGTTAGTTCTCTGATATACTGCTTACTCAGACCAGCTACATAGGCATGGTTCACAGGGTTGGTTCCTGCATGTGTCTGGCACCGTCTCCTATCTTAACTTATAGAACATATTCTGGGCATTCTGCCACAAAGTTTGAGGAGGGGGTCATGACCGTCTCCCCCTCATATCTCTACCCAGCACCTACAGGAACCAATGATTGTATGAGACAAGATGGACATTTCAAGGCTGTCTCCAGATTATACATTTATCCTCCACATACTTTTATCACTTCTATAATAATAATCGTTAAACATTTGATGAGATAGACACTTTCAAACCCTTCATTCTGGGTTATACAATCTAATTAGTATGGTAATACTATCATCATAATAAAGAAGTCGTACTTCTATTAATGGGAGTGAATTTATCAACAATACACACACACATACACAGCATGTTAATAACACTATTAGGCAAACTAAGCAAAAAACAAGTTGCTGGCTCGGACTCAGGTCTCAGGTAGAATTGGTGAACGACTTTAGTGAACGCCATTGTCGTCATTACTTCAGCCGGTTAGCCCTTCCCATTACTTCTAGATACCATCTGTGGTCACCTTCGCCATAATCTCGAGACAGACCAGAATAACAGTTTAGTTTAGGGAATTTCTGAATCAGGAAATCCAGACAAACTATTTACTGTACGACAAATTAGCAATATTCTTAATACAGATTTCTAAGACAAATGTCAGAGGATAACACACACTTTGAAACCATTTTCGCAAATTGGCTTATACTCCCATATCACAGAGCTACAGGGTCAGGGAGAACTTAGGGAGGAATCCTGATGATCCAGCAGACCCAATCTGCTGAGATTTGTTATTGAAACAAGACAAAAACAAAACAAAGAACAACAACAACAGCAATACCCTTCTTCATATAAAACACCTCATCCTTCATCAAGGTTTCCTGCTACGGCCCACATGGCATAGTCTCAGCACCGTCTGGTAGCAATCCACAAACACAACGATTTGATACATTCTGTAGTGCAGAACATTACTAGCACTTCTTCCTGATTATGTCTCTAGCCTTTCTAATGAGGTTGATCAGGCCTCAACAGAAAGTCCAAACAGAGGTTAAACATTCAACCCCGTTAAGTGAGTGTTTCTTTCACTTTTTCTTCCCCTGTACTCGTTTTTTAAAGACATTTCAAACATTTCAAACATTTTGTGTATCAGGTTTACATTGGGTTTTTCAGTACATTTCTTATCAAGAGTATTTACATGTGTGCAACCAAAACTCTGGCAATAGAAACCCCTTTAAGGTGCACCCTTTCTAACCGGTGAAAAACCCACTAAAACCAAAATAAAACACAATAAATCAAACACAGTATTAACACCACTAACAAATATGCATAACAGGTGGGTTGTGTGTGGGTGCTGATGTGTGTGTGGTAAAACGTAGGGTGAAAACAAACACAATTGCCAGGCCTTACTTAATTGGGAAGCTCCATTAACAGCCAGATCTGGGTACCTTTATACTGTATAGTACACAGTCTCAATAACTGCTCTACTAAGACACCTGCTTCAGGAAGCCTTTCAAGTGGAGAGATACAGAAACATTGGTAAACTTGGTGGTGGACATTCGTCAGTCCTGGAAGAAAAAAAAACAACTTAGTTTTCACTATGCTACAACTTAGTCAGTCCTAAGAATTCTTCATCTTAATCGAGCATCTTAGGCAGGAAGTCTTGATAAAAATATCTGTATTGTAAGAGAAATACTGGTCCCACGGCATGAGACAAAGGGCCTCTGAGAGGTGGCTACAGTTCTTCTGCCCATCCTGCTATTTTACTATCTTACAAGATCACAGCTGTAGGGAGTCAGAAGAGAACGGAGGCTAGCTTGGAATAAGGAGTAAACAAAAATATTGTTATCACTTGTTTGTGGCTATAACCTCAGTTAGCTTATGATGCTTCTTTTATCAGCACATGAGTTTTCAGCTGTGCTAACATAATTGCAAAAGGGTGTTCTAATGATCAATTAGCCTTTTAAAATGATCAACTTGGATTAGCTAACACAATGTGCCATTGGAACACAGGAGTGATGGTTGCTGATAATAGGCCTCTGTACGCCTATGTAGATATTACATAGAAAATCAGCCGTTTCCAGCTACAATAATTTACAACATTAACAATGTCTACACTGTATTTCTGATCAATTTGATGTTATTATAATGGGAAAAAATGAGCGTTTCTGTCAAAAACAAGGACATTTCTAAGTGTCTCCAGACTATACATTTTTCCTCCACACACTGTTTAGAATATAATGAAATAATGAAAGTGTGTGGCAATTCAATGTTGGTGTCCTTGATGTTCACTACAAGTAAATCAAGTTCGAGCAATCACCTTGTGATATAATCACAATAATAATACGAATCAACAAATAAACCAAATAAATATGTACAGTGGGGAGAACAAGTATTTGATACACTGCCGATTTTGCAGGTTTTCCTACTTACAAAGCATGTAGAAGTCTGTAATGTTTATCATAGGTACTCTTCAACTGTGAGTGACGGAATCTAAAACAAAAATCCAGAAAATCACATTGTATGATTTTTAAGTAATTAATTTGCATTTTATTGCATGACATAAGTATTTGATACATCAGAAAAGCAGAACTTAATATTTGGTACAGAAACCTTTGTTTGCAATTACAGAGATCATACGTTTCCTGTAGTTTTTGAGCAGGTTTGCAGCAGGGATTTTGGCCCACTCCTCCATCCAGATCCTTCAGGTTTCGGGGCTGTCGCTGGGCAATACGGACTTTCAGCTCCCTCCAAAGATTTTCTATTGGGTTCAGGTCTGGAGACTGGCTAGGCCACTCCAGGACCTTGAGATGCTTCTTACGGAGCCACTCCTTAGTTGCCCTGGCTGTGTGTTTCGGTTCGTTGTCATGCTGGAAGACCCAGCCATGACCCATCTTCAATGCTCTTACTGAGGGAAGGAGGTTGTTGGCCAAGATCTCGCGATACATGGCCCCATCCATCCTCCCCTCAATACGGTGCAGTCGTCCTGTCCCCTTTGCAGAAAAGCATCCCCAAAGAATGATGTTTCCACCTCCATGCTTCACGGTTGGGATGGTGTTCTTGGGGTTGTACTCATCCTTCTTCTTCCTCCAAACACGGCGAGTGGAGTTTAGACCAAAAAGCTCTATTTTTGTCTCATCAGACCACATGAGCTTCTCCCATTCCTCCTCTGGATCATCCAGATGGTCATTGGCAAACTTCAGACGGGCCTGGACATGCGCTGGCTTGAGCAGGGGGACCTTGCGTGAGCTGCAGGATTTTAATCCATGACGGCGTAGTGTGTTACTAATGGTTTTCTTTGAGACTGTGGTCCCAGCTCTCTTCAGGTCATTGACCAGGTCCTGCCGTGTAGTTCTGGGCTGATCCCTCACCTTCCTCATAATCATTGATGCCCCACGAGGTGAGATCTTGCATGGTGCCCCAGACCGAGGGAGATTGACCGTCATCTTGAACTTCTTCCATTTTCTTATAATTGCGCCAACAGTTGTTGCCTTCTCACCAAGCTGCTTGCCTATTGTCCTGTAGCCCATCCCAGCCTTGTGCAGGTCTACAATTTTATCCCTGATGTCCTTACACAGCTCTCTGGTCTTGGCCATTGTGGAGGTTGGAGTCTGTTTGATTGAGTGTGTGGAGAGGTGTCTTTTATACAGGTAACGAGTTCAAACAGGTGCAGTTAATACAGGTAATGAATGGAGAACAGGAGGGCTTCTTAAAGAAAAACTAACAGGTCTGTGAGAGCCGGAATTCTTACTGGTTGGTAGGTGATCAAATACTTATGTCATGCAATAAAATGCAAATTAATTATTAAAAAATCATACAATGTGATTTTCTGGATTTTTGTTTTAGATTCTGTCTCTCACAGTTGAAGTGTACCTATGATAAAAATTACAGACCTCTACATGCTTTGTAAGTAGGAAAACCTGCAAAATCGGCAGTGTATCAAATACTTGTTCTCCCCACTGTAAATCAAGGTGTCCAAAATATATTTTTTCTACCATGATCGTGAAACAAACATGAAACAGAACATCTAGTGCCAATCTATACGTAGAGCTCCGAGACTGTACATGAGGAGACAGAGATAATAACACAAACAGAATGATGTTCTGGGGACACCAAACGTGACCGTAAACATAAAAAACAGAAGGGGATAAAAGTTTATATGAAAAAATTGTAAGATACACAAATCTATTAGGGCCAGTTACCAATCATGATTACAAATAATAAACATACTGTTGAGACCTTGTGCATCACCAGACACACTTGATGGCGATTGGCCTCCAGAATTACAGACACCCTTTGCCTTGATGAAAGCTTTGCACACTCTTGAGACATCCCGAAAATCGGTCTCCTCACAAAATCGTCTGTCGCTTCCTAACGGTTTGGCCTACAAAATATTATGGCCTCTCTATGGAAAGATGAGACTCTCACGAACATGATGGTGTTTTGCTCTACGATTTGCTCTACAACAACCACAAGCGTCATGTGACTCGTCTGAAGTTGGTACAGCCGATCTGCCAACTTCTGTTTGTAGTGTCCGAACAGATTCAAACTAATATGACCCCTCTGTGGAAAGGTGAGACTCTCACAAACATGTACATTCAGACCCTTTCGTGTATTCAGACCCTTTCCTCAGTACTTTGTTGAAGCACCTTTGACAGCCTTGAGTCTTCTTGGGCATGACGCTACAAGCTTGTTACACCTGTATTTGGTGAGCTTCTCCCATTCTTCTCTGCAGATTCTCTCAAGCTCTGGCAGGTTGGATGGGGAGTGTTGCCGTACAGCTATTTTCAAGTCCCCCCAGAGATGTTATATCAGGTTCAAGTCCGGGCTCTGGCTTGGCCACTCAAGGACATTCAGAGACTTGTCCCGAAGCCACTACTGCGTTTTCGTAGCTGTCTACATACTAGGGCTTTGGGTTATTCTCCTGTTGGAAGGTGAACCTTCACCCCAGTCTGAGGTCCTGAGCGCTTTGGAGCAGGTTTTCATCAAGGATCTCTCTGTACTTTGCTCCATTCATATTTCCCTCGATCCTGACTAGTCTCCCAGTCCCTTCCGCTGAAAAACACCCCCACAGCATGATGCTGCCACCACGATGCTTCACCGTAGTGATGGTGCTAGGTTTCCTCCACACGTGATACTTGGCATTCAGGCCAAATAGTTAAATCTTGGTTTCATCAGACCAGAGAATCTTGTTTCTCATGGTCTGAGAGTCTTTAGGGACCTTTTGGTAAACTCCAAGTGGGCTTTCATGTGCCTTTTACTGAGGAGTGGCTTACGTCTGGCCACTCTACCATAAAGGCCTGATTTGGTGGAGTGCTGCAGAGATGGTTGTGCTTCTGGAAGGTTCTTCCACCTCCACAGAGGAACTCTGGAACTGTCAGAGTGACTATCGGGTTCTTGGTCACCTCCCTGACCAAGGCCCTTCTCCCCCGATTGCTCAGTTTGGCCGGGCGGCCAGCTCTAGGGAGTCTTGGTGGTACCAAACTTCTTCCATTTAAGAATGATGGAGGCCACTATGTTCTTGGGGACTTTCAATGCTGCAGACATTTTTTGGTACCCTTTTCCAGATCCATGCATCGACACAATCCTGTCTCGGAGCTTTGAAAAATTCCTTTGACCTCATAGCTTGTTTTATTTTTTTTTCTGACATGCACTGTCAACTGTGGGACCTTATATTGACAGGTTTGTGCCTTTCCAAATCATGTCCAATCAGTTGAATTTACCACAGGTGGACTCCAATAAAGTTGTAGAAACATCTCAAGGATGATCAATGGAGCTCAATTTCGAGTCTCGCTTCATCATTAGATGGTATTGTGTGTAGATTGAGAATGTGTATTTAATCAATTTTAGAATATGGCTGTAACGTAACAAAATATGGAAAAAGTGAAGGCGTCTGAATACTTTCCGAATGCACTGTATATAAGCAACACTTGATCTGAATTCAACCTCTTGTCCACTGCAGACGCAGAACGGTTACTATTGCATTCACGTGGTACCTACTATGAACATGGTGACAGGGCAAGTCGTCTGCTCACACACCAATTAAAACGCAGCGCTGCTACCCGTCTGATTCCCCAAATTAAAGATTCCTCTCATAGCTTGATTTCTGACCCTACAGGGATCAATGACACCTTCAGATCTGAATTTCCATCAGATACTGCCAATATGACTACATTTTTGGGTGAACTGGAGACTCCCATAGTTGAGGCTGAAACTTCAGATGACCTTGATTTTCCTCTCAGTCTTGATGAAGTTATTCAGTCTATCAGGTCAATGCAGAGAAGCAAAGCTCCAGGGTCTGATCGGTTTCCAACTGAGTTCTTTAAGAAATTCCATACCAAGTTAGCCCAGAATTGAATGGCAGCACCTATTTGCTGTTCTTATAAAATTGGGATTTGTGGACAAATTTAGCTCATGGATCCGTCTCTTGTATACATCTCCCGAGGCCAGTGTCTGTACCAATGACCCTCGTTCTGATTATTTTGCAGTGGAACGTGGGACACGCCAAGGCTGCCCACTGTCTCCTTTATTATTTGCTATCGCCATTGAGCCCCTTTCAGTAGCTTTACGGGCATCCTCCTCTTTCCAGGGTGTAACACGGGAAGAGGTTGAACAAAGGTTATCATTATATGCAGATCATTTTTTACTCTAAATAACCCTGTAACCTGTTTACCTTCTATCCTTTCTATTCCTTCTCCAGTTACAAGCTTCCCAATCAACCCAGCAGCGCTAAAGCTCCAGCAGACAGACTTGCCTTTTCAGTTTAGTCACTCTGGTTTCAAATACCTTGGAGTAACATGATATTCTCTTACCTAATTTGAATGTAGTGCCTTCAGAAAGTATTCACACCCATTGACTTTTTCCACATTTTGTTGTGTTACAGCCTGAATTTAAAATGGATTCAATTGAGATTGTGTGTCACTGGCCTAAACACAATACCCCCATGTCAGTGGAATTATCTTTCTAGACATTTTAATAAATGAATTAAAAATTAAAAGCTGAAATGTCTTGAGTCAATAAGTATTCTTAGTAATAAGTAGCATGAACTCAATGTGCAATAATAGTGTTTAACATGATTTTTGAATGACTACCTCATCTCTGTACCCCACACAAACAACTATCTGTAAAGTCCCTCAGTCGAGCAGTGAATTTCAAACACAGATTCAACCACAAAGACCAGGGAGGCTTTCCAATGCATCGCAAAGAAGGGCACCTATTGGTAGATGGGTAAAAAAAACAGACATTGAATATCCCTTTGAGGATGGTGAAGTTGTTAATTACATTTTCAGATGGTGTATCAATACACTGTCATGGCTGTCCTGTTGTGATGCAAATGGGAAGACTAGGTGCAATTAATAAACTTCAACCAGAACCCTTTTCCACCCGCAGAGGGTTTTGACAGTTAACAGTTGTAAATCAGGCAGAGAGGAATCTCTCTCTTGCTCTCCAGTATTGGCTAAATCATGTCATATTGTTTGTTATTTTGTGATGTCATTAAAAATGGTATCAAGAAAATACTATATTCCATTTATCTGTCAAGTCTTCACCCTTTACGTTGTATGTGAAATATGAGAAATTATGAAAGTATTTTTGTTAAGATAGGAATGTGATTGTAGTTTTCTAATGAGATAATAGTTTTTGATATTGCTTTGCACAGGGAGTAGCCACGCCCCGAGTGAGCTCAGAGATCGGTCAGCATGACAGATCGCCCCTTTTAGCCAGAGTGTATAAAAGGATTATTTAAGAATTAACATATGAGACCAGGAAGACTGGAGCTGCAGCTCATGTCTCTAGTAGTTGGAACCCTGATAATCAACACGAGGTGGAGACGATAACGTCGCCTCCCAACAATCTCTGTTACCTCTGATTATCTGTTCTAAGTACAGTATCTAGAAAAGTGAATTTAAGTAGGACCATCATGTTACTCTCTTCAAACATCGTCTACTACACTGCTCTCATCACCCAACTGGCAATCATCAACACGGCTGATTAGCTGTCTTCAGTGGACCAATCTTCCCGAACGAGTGAAAGGGAACACCACACTTTAATTCTGCTTCAGACAACATGGCAAGTCATTGAAGCCACGGACAACTAAGAAGAAGGACATTGTGAGCTCTTTTGGACAATCAGAGCCTTACACTCAAAGTTTGAGAGAACCCCTTTCCGAAAAGGCCTGTTTCCTACAGATATAAACGCCCACGGAAGGCATCCACGAGTAAATACACTACGGTTCAAAAGTTTGGGGTCACTTAGAAATGTCCTTGTTTTCCATGAAAACACACATGAAATTAGTTTCAAAATGAATAGGAAATATAGTAAAGACGTTGACAAGGTTATAAATTATTTTAAATTGAAATAATAATTGTGAATCCTCCCTTTGAGGCAATTACAGCCTTGCAGACCTTTGGCATTCTAGTTGTCAATTTGTTGAGGTAATCTGAAGAGATTTCACCACATGCTTCCTGAAGCACCTCCCACAAATTGGATTGGCTTGATGGGCACTTCTTACGTACCATACGGTCAAGCTGCTCCCACAACAGCTCAATAGGGTTGAGATCCGGTGACTGTGCTGGCCACTCCATTATAGACAGAATACCAGCTGACTGCTTCTTCCCTAAATAGTTATTGCATAGTTTGGAGCTTTGCTTTGGGTCATTGTCCTGTTGTAGGAGGAAATTGGCTCCAGTTAAGTGCTGTCCACAAGGGTATGGCATGGCGTTGCAAAATGGAGTGACAGCCTTCCGGCTTCAACATTCCTTTACCCTGTACAAATCTCCCACTTTACCACCACCACCAAAGCACATTGCCTCCACCTTGCTTGACAGATGGCGTCAAGCACTCCTCCAGCATCTTTTAATTTAGTCTGCGTCTCACGAATGTTCTTCTGTGTGATCTGAACACCTCAAACTTTGTCCATAACACTTTTTTCAATCCTCCTTTGTCCAGTGTTTGTGTTCTTTTGCCCATCTTAATATTTTCTTTTTATTGGCCAGTCTGAGATATGCAACTCCTTCCCTAGAAGGCCAGTCTCCCGGAATCGCCTCTTCACTGTTGACGTCGAGACTGGTGTTTTGCGAGTACTATTTAATGAAGTTGCCAGTTGAGGACTTGTGAGGTGTCTGTTTCTCAAACTAGACACTCTAATGTACTTGTCCTCTTGCTCAATTGTGCACAGGGGCCTCCCACTCCTCTTTCTATTCTGGTTAGAGTCAGTTTGCGCTGTTCTTGCATTTCATTTCTCAGAACAAGAGTAGACCGACAATTTTCAGAAGAAAGTTATTTGTTTCTGGCCATTTTGAGCCTGTAATCGAACCCACAAATGCTGATGCTCCAGATACTCAACTAGTCTAAAGAAGACCAGTGTTATTGCTTCTTTAATCAGCACCACCGTTTTCAGCTGTGCTAACATAATTGCAAAATGGTTTTCTAAAGATCAATTAGCCTTTTAAAATGATAAACTTGGATTAGCTAACACAATGTGCCATTGGGACACAGGAGTGATGGTTGCTGATAATGGGCCTATGTACGCCTATGTAGATATTCCATAAACAATCAGCCATTTCCAGCTACAATAGTCATTTACAACATTAACAATGTCTACACTGTATTTCTGATCAATTTGACGTTATTAGTTTCAGTCAAGGTGAGCTCAAGAAATAAAAGCTCCCCGCCCACTCAGCCTGTCTTTTCAAACTTTTTGGTAGTTAGCCATGAGAGAAGTTGTTTTTCTCAAATGTTTTGCATTTCTATCCCCCAAAATGGTTAAGGGTGATATTTTAGTCACTCAAAAGGCTATTTTACATGGAAATCAGAATAACTGTTCAGGACCTTTAAAAAATACCCATCTGCTGGGTCAACCCAGCATGAAAGTGAATAAAAACTCAACTGATGGTTAATTTAACCCATGTTTTGTTAATGCAAACGTGTGGCCTATTGGGATGTGGCTTTTAGAGCGTTATTTTTGGCCACCCGTGAGAGTAAATATGATTCTTGTTCATCGTGTTAAGTTTGTACACATAAAGATTTTTCTTCCATATTTTTGCACATATTTTAATATAAATGAATAATGTTAATAACATATTGTAACAAAATGGAAACTATCCCAACATTGGGATTAAAGCTACAAAAGTCAACCGGAATTACATTTACTCTCACAGGTGGCAAAAAACAACTATCTGAAAGCCACACCTCAAATCTTCTGATCTGATCCGGTGGATTATAGCTCAATTAAAAAATAAACAAGGGTCAGCTGGGTCAGAATAATCCAACATGAAATCTGTCCAATATTTACCCTAATTGTTGTTTTTAAACCAGCATTTTTTAGAGTGCAGGACCTTGCCTCCAGCTGGGAGATCACCATCTCCATCATCAGCTTCTGTGTTCACTGCATAGAAGCAGCCCCTGTGGCAGTGAGACCATGTCTTACCTGTGATGCTTCCCTGTGCGCTGCCCATGCCCTGCTCCACCAGCAGAGGGCAGCACTGAGGGCACACACCCTGGTGGAGGTGACCAATGACCCCCTCTCCCTTTTTTATTTTTTATTTTTTTCACCTTTATTTAACAAGGTAGGTCAGTTGAGAACAAGTTCTCATTTACAACTGTGACCTGGCCAAGACAAAGCAAAGCAGTGCGACAAAAAACAACACAGAGTTACACAGTAAACAAACATAGTCAAAAACACAATAGAAAATCTATAAACAGAGTGCAAAATGTAGTGCAAAATGCAGTAAGGTTAGGAGGTAGGACAATAAATAGACTATAGTGGTGACATAAATTACAGAATTATCATCATTAACACAGGAATGAAGAATGTGCAAATTATGATGTGCAAATAGAGATACTGGAGTGCAAGATTAGTGAAAATAAAAATAAATAAATATGGGGATGAGGTAGTAGTGTGGGCTATTTACAGAAGGGCTATATACAGGTGCAGTGATCGATAAGCAGCTTTGACAACTGATGCTTAAAGTTATTGAGGGAGATAGGAACCTCTAGCTTCAATGATTTTTGCAATTTGTTCCAGTCATTGGCAGCAGAGAACTGGAAGGAATGGCGGCCAAAGGAGGTGTTGGCTTTGGGGGTGACCAGTGAGATATACCTGCTGGAGCGCATGCTACGGGTGGGTGTTGCTATAGTGACCAGTGAGCTGAGATAGGGCGGGGATTTACCTAGTAAAGACTTATAGATGACCTGGAGCCAGTGGGTTTGGCAACGAATATATAATGAAGGCCAGCCAACGAGAGCATACAGGTCGCAGTGGTGGGTAGTGTATGGGGCTTTGGTGACAAAACGGATGGCACTGTGATAGACTACATCCAATTTGCTAAGTAGAGTATTGGAGGCTAGTTTGTAAATGACATCGCCGAAATCAAGGATCGGTAGGATAGTCAGTTTTACAAGGGCATGTTTGGCAGCATGAGTGAAGGAGGCTTTGTTGATAAACAGGAAGCCAATTCTGGATTTAATTTTGGATTGGAGATGGTTGATGTGAGTCTGGAAGTTGAGTTTATAGTCTAACCAGATGCCTAGGTATTTGTAGGTGTCCACGTATTCTAATTCGGATCCGTCGAGAGTAGTGATGATAGTCCGGTGGGCGGGTGCTGGCAGCGTTCGATAGAAAAGCATGCACTTAGTTTTACTAGCGTTTAAGAGCAGTTGGAGGCCACGGAAGGAGTGTTGTATGGCATTGAAGCTTGATTGAAGGTTAGTAAACACAGTATCCAAAGAGGGGCCAGATGTATACAGAATGGTGTCATCTGCGTAGAGATGGATCAGAGAGTCACCAGCAGCGAGAGCGACATCGTTGATGGAAATAGAGAAAAGGGTTGGCCCAAGAATTGAACCCTGTGGCACCCCCATAGAGACTGCCAGAGGATCGGACAATAGGCCCTCCGATTTGACACACTGAACTCTGTCTGCAAAGTAGTTAGCGAACCAGGCAAGGCAGTCACTTGAGAAACCAAGGCTGTTGAGTCTGCCAATAAGAATGCGGTGATTGACAGAGTCGAAAGCCTTGGCCAGGTCGATGAAAACGGCTGCACAGTACTGTCTTTTATCGATGGCGGTTATGATATCGTTCAGTACCTTGAGCGTAGCTGAGGTGCACCCATGACCAGCTCGGAAACCAGATTGCATAGCAGAGAAGGTACGGTGGGATTCGAAGTGGTCAGTTATCTGTTTGTTAACTTGGCTTTTGAAAACTTTAGAAAGGCACGGCAGGATGGATATTGGTCTATAACAGTTTGGGTCTAGAGTGTCTCCTCCTTTGAATAGGGGGATGACCGCGGCAGCTTTCCAATCTCTAGGGATCTCAGACGATACGAAAGAGAGGTTGAACAGGCTAGTGATAGGTGTTGCAACAATTTTGGCTGATAATTTCAGAAAGAGAGGGTCCAGATTATCTAGCCCAGTAGATTTGTAGGGGTCCAGACTTAGCAGCTCTTTCAGAACATCAGCCGTCTGGATTTGGGTGAAGGAGAAGCGGGGGGGGCTTGGGCAAGTAGCTGCCGGGGGTGCAGAGCTGTTGGCCGGGGTAGGGGTAGCCAGGTGGAAAGCATGGCCAGCTGTAGCAAAATGCTTATTGAAATTTTCGATAATCGTGGATTTAAGTGCAGGGAGCACTTCGAGAAGAGATGGGCAGTATTTTTGGTACATGTATTCCAGATATGTATTTAAATTACTTCTGGGTATTTTGACATTTGTATTACACTGGGCTGAACTACACTCCAATGCATTTTGTAACAAGATACTTTCAAGAACTGTAATTTGAATTACAAAATACTTTTCTATACTTTTTTTTTTGTGCTCAGCATATGTGGGAACTCCTTCAAGACTGTTGGAAAAGCATTCCAGGTGAACCTGGTTGAGAGAATGCCAAGAGTGTGCAAACTCTATCAATTAAAATGGTGGCTACTTTGAAGAATCTCAAATATAAAATATATTTTGATTTGTTTAACACGTTTTTGGTTACTACATGATTCCATATGTGTTATTTCATAGTTTGATGTCTTCACTATTATTCTACAATGTAGAAAATAGTAAAAATAAAGAAATACTAGGTGTGTCTAAACTTTTGACTGGTACTGTATATGTAAAAATGAACTATTCCAAAACATGCAGAGTAACATTCTAATAACCCCCGCCTTAGAACATGGCCAATAATAATACCCAATGTGCTTTGCAGTTTATTTTTGTATGTTCATTTTGACATATACATGGCCCCCATGACCATTTTGGTCAATTAGCAGACAGTTATCCAGAATGAATTACAGTCAGTGCATTCAACTAACGTAGATAAACAACAACATATCACAGTCAAAATAAAACTTAAATCCGTTACTGAGAAATAAACAAATAAGCAAATAAAACATTTCTGTAACTGTTACTGCTGTTGCAAATGTATTTCTCTATTTTAAAACACAAACTACATGTAAACATGAACCTTTATGGTATTTTGTCATTTTTGCCTGACACACTGCAGTGTAGACCTAAAGACTACACTACATCATAGGAGTTGGTTTTTTGTTAGGTACCTAGGGCCTATCCTTCTTGTATGGGTCTTTTGTATCTCTATCTGTAGAACACGTTGGAGGCAAATATGGGCCAAACGCTGAAGAGGAGGAGTGTGGCAGAACATGCAATTAAAGACTTGTGACTGTACACAAAGACTACTGTAAATTCTATGGACAAACCTCTTCATGATGAAATTTACATGGCAAAGCAATGCATCCATTTCGATTAGTATCCTCTTAAGATGTGCGTTTTCATACCTCAAGCGACTCTGTTTGTGGCGTGTGTGCAGAAAAGGCTTCTTCCACGTCACTCTCCCGTACAGCTTCTCCTTGTGCAAAGTGCGCTGAATTGTTGAACGATGCACAGTGACACCATCTGCAGCAAGATGATGTTGTAGGTCTTTGGAGGTGGTCTGTGGGCTGTTTTTGACCGTTCTCACCATCCTTCGCCTTTGCCTCTCCGATATTTTACTTGGCCTGCCACTTCTGGCCTTAACAAGAACTGTGCCTGTGGTCTTCCATTTCCTCACTATGTTCCTCACAGTGGACACTGACAGATTTTTTATTTGACTCAACCAATGGATGAAATATGACACTGTAGGGAGATCAAATACTACACTGCATTCAGAAAGTATTCAGACCCCTTCCTTTTGCCCAAATTTTGTTACGTTACAGAATTTTTCTAAAATTGATTAAATACAAATTAATCCTCATCAATCTACACACAATACCCCATAATGACAAAGTGAAAACAGGTTTTTATAATTTTCTGTACATTTATTAAAAATAAAAATACCTTATTTACTAGTATTCAGAACCTTTGCTATGACACTCAAAATTGAGCTCAGGTACATCCGATCATCTTTGATATTTTACTACAACTTGATTGAAGTTATGATTTGGAGACATGATTTGGAAAGGCACACACCTGTCTATATAAGGTCCCAAAGTTCACAGTTGAAGGAATTATCCGTAGAGCCCAGAGACAGGATTGTGTTGAGGCACAGATCTGGGAGAAGCTAATAAAACATTTCTTCAGCATTGAAGGTCCAAGAACACAGTGGCCTCCATCATTTTTAAATGGAAGAAGTTTGGAACCACCAAGACTCCACCTTGAGCTGGCTGCCCGGCCAAACTGAGCAATCGCAGGAGAAGGGCCTTGGTCAATGAGGTGACCAAGAACCCGATGGTCACTCTGACAGAGCTCCAGAGTTCCTCTGTGGAGATGGGAGAACCTTCCAGAAAGATAACCATCTCTGCAGCACTCCACCAATCAGGCCTTTATGGTAGAGTGGCCAGACAGAAGCCACTCCTCAGTAAAAGCCCTCTTGGAGTTTGCCAAAAGGCACCTAAAGGACTCTCAGACCATGAGAAACAAGATTCTCTGGTCTAATGAAACCAAGATTGAACTGTTTCGCCTGAATGCCAAGCGTCACGTCTGGAGGAAACATGGCACCATCCCTACGGTGAAGCATCATGGTGGCAGCATGCTGGTGGCAGCATCATGCTGTGGGGATGTTTTTCTGTGGCAGGGACTGTAAGACTAGTCAGGATCGAGGGAAAGATGAATGGAGCAAAGTACAGAGAGATCCTTGATGAACCTACTCCAGAGTACTCAGGACCTCAGACTGGGGCGAAGGTTCACCTTCCAACAGGACAACGACCCTAAGCACAAAGCCAAGAGAACGCAGGAGTGGCTTCGGGACAAGTCTCTTAATGTCCTTAAGTGGCCAAGCCAGACCCTGGACTTGAACCCGATCGAACATCTCTGGAGAGACCTGAATATAGCTGTGCAGCAACGCTTCCCATCCAACCTGACAGAGCTTGAGAGGATCTGCAGAGAAAAATGGTAGAAACTCCCCAGGTGTTCCTAGATTGTAGCATCATACCCAAGAAGACTCAAGGCTGTAATCGCTGCCAAAGGTGCTTCAATAAAGTACTGAGTAAAGGGTCTGAATATTTATGTAAATGTATTTTATTTATTTTATTCAAATCAGTGAAACCGACATAGCAAATGTTTCTCTTGCTGCATTTTTGTTTGGTAAGAAAATCTACATTAGGAATGCCTTATGAATGGTATGTGGTCTGTAGACCTTTTATGGCCTTACATGTATAACCTTATAGTAGTAGCTGTTCATTCACCACCATCAATAAAGAGCCTATATGTTTTCAATGCATTCCACGGTGTGTTGACAATGACTGTCATCTGTAGATCTAAGAACACTTACGTTGGACCCCAAAACGGCCCATCCAAAGCTGGAGGTGTCAGGGGACGGCTTCAGTTGTGCTGGAACCCATTGGAAAGGACCGTTATGAGCGTAATGACTCCCAGTACAGTGTCCTCGCACAGGAGTCCTTCTCCACTGGCCTGCATTACTGGGAAGTCATTGTCCATGAGAAACCCTATTGGCTGATTGGTGCAACCAATGGAGATTGGAGAATGGACCAGACTCAGGACTTGACCAACCTGGGTTTAGCAAGGTTAACAAGGGATCCTTCTGCATCTATCATGCGGATGGACAGTACTTGGCATGTCATGACCCCCTATGAGACGGAGGGAAAGAGAGTCCGAAAGCTGGGCCTACTGGCTGACGTCCACAAGGGAGAGCTGTTGTTTTACTATGCGGTCAATGCAATGTGTGGGGCCTATCTACCCTATGTTTAACAACCATTATCATCTGTAGATCTAAGAACACTTACGTTGGACCCCAGGGGACGGGCTACAGGTGTTAAGTTTTCTCTCATTATCACTACAAGTTTATTCTACCAAGAATACCATCGTAAAAAATAATAGAAACAGAATTCAGAATTCCCATCTTTGCAGGAAGGTGCATATAAGGAAGTTTAATGGTTTTGTTCTCCTATAGTCAAGTCGTTCATTTTATATCCTGGAATGACAGCATGTCAGTTATATTCAAAAAATAAATCAATGATTACTCTGTAGTGGACCACTTAAGAGACAGCTATTTTAGCACTTGCTACCGCAGGGTTTTTATGATGAACTACCACTAGAAGGCGCTAAAGCACCATGTTATATATGAATTGTTCTGCCAATACCGTGCCGTGATCGAACTTTTTAGTGCCTGCAACTGTATGGACTGGCATAGCCCAGCTACGATGCTTGTGTTTTTGACTTGATCCAGTCAAGGTAGTGGGAGACCCGTGTGTAGACCCCAGGCTTGTTCTTCAACCCACACTGGTCTCCCCAGCTCACTATGCCGTAGATGAAATGGGATCCCTCCTTGTCACACACCAGCGGCCCTCCAGAGTCACCCTGTTAGTCACATGGAGTAATCATTAAACATTTTCAAACCATTCAATACCAAACAAAAAGTAATCACAATCCAATCATAATTCAATCCCCCCAAAAACTATGCTTTATGTGATATCATACTGTACTCAGCCAGAGTTAGTCTCAAAGCACCTCCCAAACACAGCCTCGAGTCCCCATCCACCCCAACCACATCACTGACCTGGCAGGAGTCCACTCCTCCCTGCAGGTAACCGGCACAAAACATGGTGTTGTCTATGGCGCTCCCATAGACTTTGCTGCTTGAGCAGCTCTCCTGGCTGATCAGCAGGACCTGGGCATCCAGTAGGTTGTCGGAGCCATAGCGAGCTACGGGGGGTGGGGAATAATAGTTCACACACTGAGGACTTCTATAATGTAGAGAAAGAAAATGGACAACATAGGTACACTGTAAATGAACATAAGGAAATGCAGTAGCTCTTACAGTCCTCAGTGGCACCCCATCCAGAGATTGTGCACTCAGTCCCATCAGGGAATGGGCCATCAGGCAAGCAGGCTGCCTTCACAAACTGGCTCTCTCTGGCACAGCGACCATCTGTGGCTTTCAGCTTCAGCACCGCTTTGGGTCAGAGAGGAAATATATATTATGGTACATTGACTTTGCAGTCACTAAAATATAACAATCAGGGATGGGGTTTCATTTCAATTTCAAAACAATGTAAGCAATGATGGAATCGTATTGTATGTGATATTATATACTCAAATACAATATGGGAACATGTCCCAAGTGGCACAGGGGTCTAAGGCACTGCATCTCAGTGCTAGAGGTGTCACTACAGACAACCTGGTTCAAATCCAGACTGTATCACAACCGGCTGTGATTGGGAGTCCCATAGGACGGTGCACAATTGGCACAGTGTCGTCCGAGTTTGGCCGGTGTAGGCCGTCATTGTAAATAAGAATTTGTTCTTAACTGACTTGCCTGTTTAAATAAATAAATACATGTATAGACCCATATAAAGTATAAATAGTCAATTTAATTTCAATTCAGTCAGTTATATTAAAAAGGTAAACTGAAATTCTAATTCTAATTGTGCCTTATTGAAAAGCATTGCAGAACATTCCTTCCTCAATTGGCTGAATTGAAATGGAATTTACCCCAACCCCTAATAACAATAGATCATCCTTAAGGAGATCTTGACATGCAAGCTACAGTAAACAGAGCTTTGAGAAATAGCAAGTGCATAAATCACCTATGTCATTGTAAACAACTGCGGATGTCTCTTTGTAGTTCTCATGCCTTGTGGCTTTTTCCACCTCGATCTTCTGCCCAATGGGATCATCCTTCCCTAGAGTCATAACCCCAGCCACCACCTGCATCTGGTCATTTGGATCACTGGTCCAACACAAACACAACATGGGATTGATATACAGTGCATTCTGAAAATATTCAGACCCTTCACTTTTTTGACATTTTGTTACGTTACAGACCTAGTCTAAATTGATGAAATTAATGTGTTTCCTCATCAATTGTATTAAAAATGTAAAACAGAAAGACATAATTGACATAAGTATTCAGACCCTTTGCTATGAGACTCGACATTGAGCTCAGGTATATCCTGTTTCCATTGATCATCCTTGAGATGTTTCTACAACTTGATTGGAGTCCACCTGTGGACATGATTTGGAAAGGCACACACCTGCCTATATAAGATCTCCGAGACTGGACTGTGTCGAAAAACAGATCTGGGGAAGGGTATCAAACATTTCTGCAGCTTTGAAGGTTCCCAAGAACACAGTGACCTCCATCATTCTTAAGTAGAAGAAGTTTGGAACCAGTGAGACTCTTCCTAGAGCTGTCCACCCAGCCAAACTGAGCAATCAGGGGAGAATGGCCTTGGTCAGGGAGGTGACCAAGAACCTTATGGTCACTCTGACAGAGCTCTAGAGTTCCTGTGGAGACAGAAGAACAACCATCTCTGCAGCAGTTTTTCAGTTGCAGGGACTGGGAGACTAGTCAGGATCGAGGGAAAGATGAATGGATCAAAGTACAGAGAGTTTCTTGATGAAAACCTGCTCCAGAGCGTTCACGACCTCAGACTGGGGCGAAGCTTCACCTTCCAACAGGACAACGACCCTAAGCACACAGCCAAGTGTCACGAACGGGTGCAGAGACAGACCAAGAAGCAGCGCAGGGATTATAGTTCCACATCTTTATTTCCTTGTATTTTTATACTATGTATAATTGACACAAACAAATGACGAACTATAACGACACCGAACAAACTAACGACACGTTCACAAAAAACACACACGAATGAACGGACGTAACAAAGGCACACTTACATTCACCGTGACTGCGACATATAACGACAACGACCCACACCAGAGTGAAGGACAGACTAACATATATAGGATCCCTAATTAGAGACAATGCGGTGCAGCTGCCTCTAATTAGGGATCCAACCCAAAACCCACACAGAAACAGAAAAGAAAGACACTGTCAGACTCTGACCATAGCTACATAGAGAAGCAAATAGGCTTCTCTATGGCCAGAGCCTGACACCAAGACAATGCAGGAGTGGCTTCTGGAAAAGTCTCTGAATGTCCTTGAGTAGCCCAGCCAGAGCCCGGACTTAAACCCGATCTAACATCTCTGAAGAGACCTGAAAATAGCTGTGCAGAGACACTCCCTATCCAACCTGACAGAGCTGAAAAGGATCTGCAGAGAAGAATGGGAGAAAGTCCTTGTAGTGTCATAACCAAGAAGACTCAAGGCTGTAATTGATGACAAAGGTGCTTCAACAAAGTACTGAGTAAAGGGTCTGAATACTTATGTAAATGTAATATTTCAGTTTTTTTTTTATACATTTGCTACTATGGCTGACCCTGTAGGTAGGCCGTCATTGTAAATAATAATTTGTATTTGTATTTGTATAATTTTCTAACTTGCCTAGTTAAATAAAGGTTAAATAAAAAAATTAAAAAATGATTCAATTGAGATGTTTTGTCACTGGCCTACACACAATACCCCATAATGTCAACACAATACCCCATAATGTCAACACAATACCCCATAATGTCAACACAATACCCCATAATGTCAACACAATACCCCATAATGTCAACACAATACCCCATAATGTCAAAGTGGAATTATATTTTTTGAAATGTTTACAAATTAATAAAAAATGAAAAGCTGAAATGTCTTGAGTCAGTAAGTA
Source organism: Thymallus thymallus (assembly GCA_023634145.1). Taxonomy (NCBI): domain Eukaryota; kingdom Metazoa; phylum Chordata; class Actinopteri; order Salmoniformes; family Salmonidae; genus Thymallus; species Thymallus thymallus. The sequence continues at coordinate 30,898,958 of CM042389.1, read as the reverse complement.
TTCAACCCCTTTGTTATGGAAAGCCTTAATAAGTTCAGGAGTAAAAATGTGCTTAACAAGTCACATAGTAAGTTGCAATAATAGTGTTTAACATGAATGACTACCTGATCTCTGTACCCCATACATACAATTATCTTTAATTATCCCTCAGTCGAGCAGTGAATTTCAAACACAGATTCAACCACAAAGACCAGGGAGTTTTTCCAATGCCTCGCAAAGAAGGGCAGATGGTTAAAACAAAAAGCAGACATTGAATATCCCTTTCAGCATGGTGAAGTTATTAATTACACTTCAGATGGTGTATCAATAAACCCAGTCAAAACAAAGATACAGGCGTCCTTCCTAACTCAGAGGAAGGAAACCGCTCAGGAATTTCACCATGAGGCCAATGGTGACTTTAAAACAGTTACAGAGTTTAATGGCTGTGATCGGAGAAAACTGAGGATGGATCAACAACATTGTAGTAACTCCACAATACTAACCTAACTGAGGATGGATCAACAATATTGTAGTTACTCCACAATACTAACCTGAGGATGGATCAACAACATTGTAGTTACTCCACAATACTAACCTAACTGAGGATGGATCAACAACATTGTAGTTACTCCACAATACTAACCTAACTGAGGATGGATCAACAACATTGTAGTAACTCCACAATACTAACCTAACTGAGGATGGATCAACAACATTGTAGTTACTCCACAATACTAACCTAACTGAGGATGGATCAACAACATTGTAGTTACTCCACAATACTAACCTAATTGACAGAGTGAAAAGAAGGAATCCTGTACAGAACAGAGCTAAGAACAGGCAAAATCCTAGAGGAAGACCTGGTTCAGTCTGCTTTCCACCAGACACTGGGAGACAAATTCACCTTTCAGCAGGACAATAACCTAAAACACAAGGCCAAATATACGCTGGAGTTGTTTACCAAGACGACATGTTCCTGAGTGGGCGAGTTACAGTTTTGACTTAAATCGGCTTTAAAATCAATGGCAAGACTTCTAAATGGTTGTCTAGCAACGATCAACTAGAATTAAAAAAGAATAATGTGCAAATATACAAAACTCTCAGATCAAATATACAATCCATGTTCAGAGACCCATTAAGACTCACAGCTGTAATCGCTGCCAAAGATGATTCTAACTTATATTGACTCAGGGGTGTGAATACTTCTGTAAATTAGGTTTTCTGTATTTAATTTTCAATACATTTGCAAACATTTCACTGTCATTATGGGGTAATGTGTGTAGATGGGTAAATTTAAAAAATATTTAATCCATTTTCAATTCAGGCTGTAACAATAAAATGTGGAATGAGTCAATTGGTATGAATACTTTCTGAAGGCACTGTATTATATAGTTATGCTCACATGCAGTGGCCGGCGGTCAGAGCCCAGCAGCTATCGATGAGCACTGCTCCACAGATGTGCCTGTATGCCTGGCTGGAGCCCTTGGGTCGGACCTGTAGGGACAGCTGCCAGGGCTGGGCTCCAGGGATGGCCTTCAAACCTCCATAGATTCTGGTGATGGCCTTCTTCGGCTGGGGCTTTCCACAGGTGGTGAACTGCTTATCAGAACGGGGGCTGGGTGTGATCTGTCCTGGACCTGCTGAGGGTTTGGCCGGTGTTGGTTTAGGCTTGGCTGTTGTAGTAGTGGGCTTGGGACCAGTAGTAGGCTTGGTAGTTTCAGTAGTGGGCTTGGGACCAGTAGTAGGCTTGGTAGTTTCAGTAGTGGGCTTGGGACCAGTAGTAGGCTTGGTAGTTTCAGTAGTGGGCTTGGGACCAGTAGTAGGCTTGGTAGTTTCAGTAGTGGGCTTGGGACCAGTAGTAGGCTTGGTAGTTTCAGTAGTGGGCTTGGGACCAGTAATAGGCTTGGTAGTTGTAGTAGTAGGCTTGGTAGTTGTAGTAGTAGGCTTGGGACCTGTTCAAAATTCAATTTAATACAACATTACTTATCCCCTTCCTCTCCATACAGGCAGCTGTCAGAGACATGATATTTAAGGCTGACCTGTGGGCTCAGCACACTCCCTGACGTCACAGTGATCCCACAGCAGTGCATGTCCTCTTCTTATGAAGCACCATGGCTGAGTGTCACCATCTGGGTTTCTGCACCGGTCAATACACAACAGCAAACAACAGAGTTAAGTGTATACAGCAATATGTTTGAGTGCGAGAGAGATATATAGGTATATAAGGTATCTTTTAATATGCATACTATACCGATGTATTGTATAGCAAATGTTTATCGTTATTAAAGGTCATTTATTTATATTTATACTATTTATTTATATAATTTATACTTTTATATACTTTTATTAAAAAGCGTCTCAGAGTGGGACTGCTGTTCTAGGATCAGGCCCATATAATTGTACTCATTATTATCTAAAAGGCTAAACTGATCTTACATCATCACTCATACTCTGAGACTCTTGTGTGAATATGGGCCCACACCTGCAGAAGTTATGAGGGCCCAGTCCATCGTCATCCTCAAAGTCATTGAAGGGATCCGTGCCTTTCTCCAGGATGAAATGGGAGTTCCAGTGGAGACATTCAACTCCATCATCTGTCTCACTCACGTTGCCACGATACGACTCCCCATCATCCTTGCGCTTGTAACAGTCAACTGGGCCTAGTCAAGATGATGACATTTACATCCAGTAAGTATATCCGGAACAGATCAACCATTCCATTTAAATTCTGTCAATTCAGTAAACTGACATTTCAATTCCATTTAAATTCTGTCAATTCAGTAAACTGACATTTCAATTCCATTTAAGTTCTGTCAATTCAGTAAACTGACATGTCAATTCCATTCAAATTCTGTCAATTCAGTAAACTGACATGTCAATTCCATTCAAATTCTGTCAATTCAGTAAACTGACATTTCAATTCCATTTAAATTCTGTCAATTCAGTAAACTGACATTTCAATTCCATTTAAATTCTTTCAATTCAGTAAACTGACATTTCAATTCCATTTAAATTCTGTCAATTCAGTAAACTGACATTTCAATTCCATTTAAATTCTGTCAATTCAGTAAACTGACATGTCAATTCCATTCAAATTCTGTCAATTCAGTAAACTGACATTTCAATTCCATTTAAATTCTGTCAATTCAGTAAACTGACATTTCAATTCCATTTAAATTCTGTCAATTCAGTAAACTGACATTTCAATTCCATTTAAATTCTGTCAATTCAGTAAACTGACATGTCAATTCCATTTAAATTCTGTCAATTCAGTAAACTGACATTTCAATTCCATTTAAATTCTGTCAATTCAGTAAACTGACATTTCAATTCCATTTTTCAGCAACAAATGTTGGTTTAGTTTCTGAAATGGATATGAACCCAACTCTTAATGGCTGGAATGTATCGATTTATTTACCAACATGACAGAAACGTCCACTGAAGCCTTTTGGGCAGTGGCAGTCAAAGTCCATGCCGTCTCTGATGCACAAGCCTCCATTCTTACAAGGGTTAGGCTGACACACCGCAACTGGAAGAGAAACGTGATTACAGAAACATAATTCTTAGCTAAAAATGACCAAGAAAATCCATAGTATACATTGCTGTTATCTCAAATAACCCCCCAAAATTAAAGAGGATAATAATTTGGTTAATTCATGAGGACACTGATAATTCACTTCAGAGGCCAGAGGTTAGGAGGGCTCTCACATGATTTGCAGTCTGGGGGCAGGAAGGGCTGCTTGCACTTGCACTCGTAGAAAGGTGGTTTAGAGGTCAACACACACTCGCCACGCCCACATGTGCCCCTCTTACATCTTTTGGGCCCTGTAAGAACAAGTCCGATTCACATCAGTTTATTTCTCGCTACATCTGACTGTTTCCGTAACGTGGTGTCAAGGCAAATGTGGCATCATCTTTGGCGTAAATAATTTTGGCGTAAAAACACAAAAACGATTTAAAATCTACTCTACAAGCCAAGCACTAAAGTACAAAGCTTATGTTAGCATCTTTCCCCTTTCCTACCTTTCTGGCACTTCCTGCCCTTGAATGGCTTGGGGCAGTCACATTTGAACCTTCTTTTCCCCCTCTCCTTACACACACCATCGTTGAGGCAAGGGTTTGGGTTGCATTGACCTGCAATATGAACAAGACAAGAGGAGGAGGAAGACTTTTACATGAGCTGTTTCAAACAGTGACTGACTTAGACTCAGCATCGACTTTAGACTCAGTCAGCATAGGCTTTAGTATCTTCACCTGTCCTCACAACTGTATGTCATATGACATATCTAGAATGTAAAACTTTCTTGTTGTTTTTACAGGATTATACAATAAAACTAACAGCAAAGTAACATATTAGTTATTTACAGTAAATTGCTGTAAATGGCAATACACTCTGGGGGATTCTAGGAGTAAACAGTAAATTATATCGTAAATTCCAAAGAAATGTTGGTTTAACAAAACATTACTGTAACTGCACAGCATTGTGGGATTGGCAACATGCAACTACTTCAAACAATTCTGAGTGATAGATTGAGAGACATCAAGGTCTGAAGTGAACCAACCAAACAAGGTGTGTACAACATTTTAATGATTTACAAATGTAATTACACTGAATATTACAGTGTAATGAAATTTTTTTATTTATACAGTACGGTAAATTTGTACATTTATCAACAGTAAAATACTGTGAAGCATTATCCTGCAGCATACTGTAAATTATTGTGCATTGTGGGAAAATGTTGTGGGCGGGGAAAGAATTGCTGTATTTCGAAAGGTACTGTAATTCCACCCCACATAATACAGTACCGTAACGTATTTTTGGAGTTTGACCACTAGTGGATGTGTGGTATAGTGTTTCTGGCTCATGAAGATATTTTGAGCCGTGCCTTGTAAGAGGCTACATTTGTGCCACCTGTTAGTGAGGCTGCTGTACTAATTCCACTGATATGTGGTAGTAGTGCCCCAACAATTAAATGTGTATAAGGGAAAGATCGGAGTGGCAGCAAGTTTCAAACCTTTAATGGTTGAGTATTTGCCGTGTCCTTTGGCCTGATTTGCCCTGTATTCACTACTAGTTTGGAAGCCTTTCTTTAGGCCTCTAGAAGTGCAATTGATATAAAACACCAAACAAAGACTTCTAAACTGGCATTCATTGATATGCTGTAATATATAAACACATTACCAATAACATACAATTACGGTAAAATACTGTAAAATACAAACCCCATCTCCTCTCAATGAATTTAATTAGTTCATTCATTCATTTGTTACAATTACTGTAAAAAGATTACAGTAATGCACTGTACTGTTGTCACTTACAGGCAGCCAATTGCCTGCAAGTAACCAAAAAAACAACGGTATAAAATATCACAGTATCAGTATTGGATACTGTAAAAACATTTACATTACATCATTTAGCAGACGCTCTTATCCAGAGCGACTTACATACATTTTCATACTAATCCCCCGTGGGAATCAAACCCACAACCCTGGCGTTGGAAGCTCCACGCTCTACCAACTGAGCTACACGGGACCTACAGTACGGTAACATACTGTACCTTTTTTACACTAACTTTCAGGCAACTGGCTGCCTTTAAGTTACGGTAAAAACAACAGGAAAGGTTTTACAGTGTAGAGCATGTCATAAGACAATTTCTTATTTCTTACCATCTAGTTCTTGGAGTTCATAAAGCCATTCATGATCATCACCATCGTCTTCACCTGGTTCATCTACGATCTGAAAGAATGGGTCTAGAGCGGAGATACACTGTCAAATATTGCAGTGTTACATGGTCTAGCATGGTCTAGCATGTGCATGTGTGTGAAAGCCTATTGTGAAAGCCTACGGTAATGTAATGTAAGGTAATGTGCTTACCCTTCAGAATATCCTCATGTCTTCCATGCTTTCTTTCAGCTTTTTTGATGGGTTTTTCCTGTTTCATTTGTTTTCCATGTTTCTCATGTTTAAGTAACTGAATAAAAGATGTCATCATTCTTCTTTCAACCAAGTAACGTTAAGGACATGTATTTGACCAGTGCTACGGGCAACAATAGGCCTCTAACTTATGCACTCGGGCGATATTTACCAAACTGCAAAACCTGAAAAACAATCATTTCTATCTGGGAATTATATTGACAACACATCTTTTAGATTTTATTTGAACACAGCAAAATAAACAATGAAAGAACTGGAAGCGTGTTGTAAGGGAGACACATTCACTCTACCACCCCTTTTCCTGCAAAAGAAAGTCAAATGAATAGAATACCTACTTGAACAGGTAGGACGAGCGACATGAGAAAGAGGCAGAAGAAGAGCAGCTTGGAGTTCATGATGGCAGTGGTTGTGTGTGGCTAGGAGAGGGATTCTGTCAGATCACCCACATCATTTCCCAACCATTTGTGTGGGAAGACTAACCTTTGTATGTGCAGAGTGCTTTGGCATCGAGGTCTCTCACCGCACACTACTGTTCTATTGACTGAGGGGGTGTCAGTCGAGAGAGCTCACCTTAAATTATGAAACACATATAATAAACAAACATACACATTATCTGCAACTCTAACGGTAAATGAATCATCAATGCAGGACTATATTGTTTGTGAAAATACAAACATAATTAGCACATAGGACTAGTCGTCTACTATTGGATATTACAAAGAGAGATTGTTATTTGTTTGAGTGTAGACTTTGGATTCACATGTTAGCTGTGTACTCTCCAGGGGCATGAAGTGCATTTGAGGCCAAACATATTTCCTTCTGTGGCCCTGTATGGTTTACAGAGCAGCAAAAAATAAATAAATATATATATATATTTGATAGCTAAAACCACTAATACAATATTATGGATGTCTCTAAAACTGGAACCAGAATAAATTGAAAACTATCTTGATCCTCCCCTTATATTTCGAAGCAGCACCTTAAAGACAGTCATTAATAGATTACAGAATGCATATTTAAGTACTTGAATAGATAAAAGCGACATGAGAAATTTGACAAAATCTGTCAAATACGACGATGCGATGATAAAGCCTTTAAAAATTGAGTCAGCAGGAGTATCTTAAGAGGCATTCTTGGGCATTCTAGAAATCACTAGGAGGAATCACTCTGAAAAGCACTAGGAGCTGGAGGTGCGTTACAGATCACAATGGGTTTGGCGTTTGTACCATTGTGGTCGTGACCTGAGCATAACGCCAGGTGGAGACAGTCCCTGAACACCCCTGCGCAGAATGAGAACAGAGGGGTCATGCTGTCCACTCCCAGAAAAGACACCAGGCCCGCTGGGAAACTACATAGGACCCCAATACGGCTGAAGTGTTTTGTGACAGGCAGCTGGTGGGGCACCCCACTGTGCCAGGCTGTGTACTCCCCATCAAAAAACTCCACGGCCCAGGAGTCAGAGCCGCGGCCCAGCCAGCAGTCTTCGGCGCGGCCCTTGCGAGAGATGGTGGGGTAGGTGAGGCCCAGCTCCCAGTAAGTCTTCCCAGACACGTCTATCTCCCAGTAGTGACGCCCAGAGCTAAAGGCCTGCAGGCTGATCACGTTGAGGGTGGTGTCAAAGCGGCCCGGGAGCTCGGGTAGTTCCTGCCACGTGTCTGTGTAGGTGGCACTGTCACCACGTGGGGAGATGATCAGCTTGGGGTGCGCTGTCTCTGGGTCCAGGGAAACCTCTGTTGAATCTGGGGACAGATGTGTATTTTGAGAATGAGAAATGACTATATTTAAAAGAAAATATTATCACTGGCTGGGTGTGTCAAGCCATAACAGCTGTGTGCTGATATACAACGAATGTAGACTTTACAGTGAAATGCTTCCCATTTGATGCAGTGTAAAAATAATAATACAAATAAAAATAGCAACACAAGACGAATAAATATACAGGGACCAGCCCCGTCGATTCGGATGGGAATGTGCTCTCCCCTCTTTCTCCTGAAGTCCACGATCAGCTCCTTGGTCTTACTGACGTTGAGGGAGAGGTTGTGCTAGCACCACACTGCCAAGTCTCTTACCTCCTCCCTGTAGGCTGTCTCATCGCCTTCGGTGATCAGGCCTACCACTGTTGTGTTGTCAGCAAACTTGATGATGGTTTTTGGAGTCATGCGTGGTCATGCAGTCGTGGGTGAACAGGGAGTACAGGAGGGGACTAAGCACGCAACCCTGAGGGGCCCCAGTGTTGAGGATCAGCGTGGTGGATGTGTTGTTGCCTACCCCTACCAGCTGAGGGCAGCCGTTCAGGAAATCCAGGATCCAGTTGCAGAGGAAGGTGTTCAGTCCCAGGGTCCCCAGTTTGATGAGGAGCTTGGAGGGGACTATGGTGTTGAACTCTGAGATGTAGTCTATGAACAGCATTCTCACATAGTTATTTCCCCTCTTGTCCAGGTGGGAGAGAGCAGTGTGAAGTACAATTGAAGACTGCGTTTTTAGGTACAAAAACGTGTTGCATGTTATCATGGCTTACCCACACATGCATTATAGATGTTACAAATGTTTCTATAATGAAATAACTCTGACAGACCACCGGGTGTAGACTAGAGGATCCATGGTAACAAAAAAAAAGGACCTGCCTATCTCTTGACATCACAACATCTTGAGAATGGAAATCATTAGATGTGAAAATACCTAGTGGAATACTAAGGGACTCACAGCTCTTGATTAGTCTCTTGGTGATGGGGGTCTGGGAGCGGATGAGTAGCAGCATGTTGTTGGTGAGGCTGAGGAGCTGGTCAGCTTTAGGCTCATCCAAGCTCACCTTGCTGGGGTCTGTCCTACTAAGCAGATCCATCACTCTGGGTGAGAGACGACAGATACCAATGTTCACATGAACAGTGACAGTGTATGATCCATAATGATGATTGAAAACATCTTTGTCAATAAAACATTTCTCAAAAAAATGATATTTATCTGGATCAAATGACATACCTGCCTACTATCTCAGTGTCCTAGAGAAGATGGGGAGGAAACATAGTGATAATGAATACAACAGGCAGTTCATAGATACATCCGTCATCAATATCCATTGAATTAGTTAATGTTAAAAAGAACTGAATAACCATTGAAGAAGGCAGTAGAATGTCCTTCTGGGCCAGCTCAGCGGTGAGCCTGGCCAGGTTCTGCTCTATCTCCTGAATGATGGTACAGTTCTTCTCCATCAGATCCTCCAGGGCTGTGACCGCAGCTCTCTCCTCCATCTCCAGCTGGGTTAGGGTCATCCTCAGGTCCTCATCCAGAACCCTCTGGATGTCCTCATACTTCTTCCTTATACTCTCCCTCATCGCTGATGACTTTGTCTGGTTGGGTGACACAGAATCAATCGGTGTGAGTCATTGCAACATATCCCATCTTAGAGCTTCACACGCTATAATGTTTTGAGAGTTTTTCACCACAAATAGATACCATATAAATATAAAGTAACCCTTAATTTTAGTAAGTACACTGTAACGAGCATTGAAGTTAATTGCAATACCTCATAGTTACACTGGTAATTGCGGTCTGTAATTACAGAGGTGTAACAATGAATGCTTGTTACAAATAGGCAAGTTTTCACTAACTTCAGCAGTTTTGTGTTTTGTTTCTTCTCAGCTGATTCAGTAGTTATACAAGGCTGGGTGTCCCAAGATTATATAAACTCAAATTTCCTACCCGAATGTCCACTCAATATTGTTGCTTGCACTTGCCCCCAAAAAGTGTACCATTGCAACAGTTGCAACAGTTGAACTATAATAATTCAGGATTATGTTTTACGAAGGTTTTAGCTGTCCTTTTTATCACTGAGGCACTTTTTATTTTTCACTTGAGTCCTTAATTATTTACAACCGAGCCCAGCTCCTGCATTTAGCGCACTATTGCACCCGAGGGAAAATATGTTAGATTTTTCCGGACAAGTTGAAAAGGCGACGGCGTGGATGCAGGGCATGTCGGAGGTGTAAGGCAAAGCTGAGTAAGTACAAGCCGGCTATACCGTCTATCATTATGGGCAATGTGAGATCGCTACATAATAAGATGGACGAGCTTGAGGGTCTGGTTCATGGACAAAGAGACTACCGGGAAGCTAGCCTATTGTGCTTTACAGAAACATGGCTAAATGATAACATCCCCATAGAGAACGTAACTATTGGCGGTTTCCAGACCATCAGAGCGGACAAGGATAGTGTTTCTTCCGGTAAGAGTAAGGGAGGGGGGCTGGCTTTATTAGTTAACAACAGATGGTGTAATCTGAGACATATTACTGTTAAGGAACAGTTTTGTAGCCTGGAGATTGAGCTATTAGCCGTTAGCCTGAGTCCCTACTATTTGCAGAGGGAAACGGCCGTTGCTGTTATTGTTTACATCCCGCCCTCCGCGGACGCAAACACAGCGGATGACGTCATCCACTCTGCTATTGCGAGGTTACAGACAGCGCATCTCAGTGCCTTCTTTGCCATTTCGGGGGATTTTAACCATGCGTCTCTCTCTTCAACGCTGCCCACATTCAAACAGTTTGTGAAGTGCCCAACCAGGAATTATAAAACTCTGGACTTGTTATATGCTAAAGTGAAGGATGCATACAACTCCACTGCACTCCCTCCCCTCGGTAGATCGGATCACAACCTTGTCCACCTCACCCCACTCTACAGGCCTATGGTCCAACAGCAGCCAGCGACCCCTAAAACCATTAGGAGATGGTCCCTGGAGGCGAATGAGGCCCAACAGGACTGCTTTGAAACAACAGACTGGGATGTGCTCTGTGAGGCTCATGGGGAGGACATTGATGGACTTACAGACTGCATAACGGACTATATACATTTTTGTGTAGACAACACTGTACCCACCAGGAATGTACGCTGTTTTCCAAATAATAAACCCTGGGTCACCAGCGACCTGAAGAAGAAGAGGGCCTTCAAGGAGGGGGACAGGGACAAATTGAAATGCGTCCAGAGGGAGCTGAAGTTGCGGATTGCTGAGGGGAAGAGAGGGTATAAGGAGAAGATGGAGGACAAGCTGAGGCAGAGCCAGGTGAGAGAGGTGTGGAAGGGTATGAGAAATATCACTGGCTTCAACAAGTCAAACAGTGGGCAGACGCAGGGGACCCAGGACAGAGCCAATGAGCAGAACCAATTTTTTAACAGGTTCGATACTGGCCCTGTCCACCTCCCCTCCAGCTCCCCAGGCCACACACCAGCTCCCCAGGCCATGACTTCAGACCTGTAGCGCTAACATCCCACATCATGAAGACCCTGGAAAGGTTAGTCCTCGCTCATCTCAGACCCCTGGTGTGTTCATCACTGGTCCCCCTGCAGTTCGCATATCAGCGCAACATCGGGGTGGATGATGCAATCTACCTTCTGCAGAGGGCCTACTCTCACCTGGACAACGCAGGTTACACTGTAAGGGTTATGTTTTTTTACTTCTCCAGTGCCTTCAACACCATTCAGCAGACTTAGTCTCCTGGGTTACAGACTACCTGACCGGTAGGCCACAATTTGTGTGGCTACAGAGCTGTGTGTCAGAACGGGCAGTGAGCAACACAGGGGCCCCCCAGGGAACGGTTCTGTCCCCCTTCCTGTTCACCTTCTACACCTCGGACTTCAGATATAACTCTGAAACATACCACCTACAGAAGTTCTCGGATGACTCCGCAATTGTAGGGTTTATCAGGTGTGGGCAGGAGGAGGAGTACAGGAGCAACATAAAGGCTGGTGATGCTTCTCGGGTAAATAAGCTGATCAGGAAGGCTAGCTGTGTTCTGGGGATGAGCCTGGACACTCTAGAGGAGGTGGCGGAGAGACGGATCCTGGCCAAACTGCTGGCCATCACGGACAACTTCACTCACCCTCTGCATGCCATGGTTATGATGCAGAGGAGCACCTTCAGTCACAGACTGATCCCACCACGGTGTGCCAGAGAGCGCTACAGGAGGTCCTTCCTGCCGGCAGCTATTAGACTATTTATTGCCTCACCAGGGTGCCGTCCGTCGGCAACATAGACCTGGAACTGTTGGGGTGTTAGATCCTAGTTTAACAATTATGCATCCATCCGTGAGTAACTCTGGTCTGTAATCACTCATTCACTTAGGACTTACTCATTCAGGACTGTATATACATATTCATGTACAGTACATCTATCTGGGTTAACTTGGTTGAGTTTACAAAACAATATAGGTCAACCTCACTGACTGGGGTCTACCATATGGGTGGGAGAATAAACACACAAGTACACCACAAAGTACATCTGCACAAGTACAATGTAATTACTAGGTGTTACACAGGATTTAGCATGATTTCAAATGAAGTGTATCTTAAGGGATACTTACTTGTAATTAATGTGTACAGTGCATTCGGAAAGTATTCAGGCCCCTTGACCTTTTCCACATTTTGCTACGTTATAGCCTTATTCTAAAATGTATTAAATGTGTTTTTTTTCCTCTTCAATCTACACACAAGCAGGTTTTTAGAAATGCAAAAAGTATTCAGACCCTTTGCTATGAGACTCGAAATTAAGCTCAGGTGCATCCTGTTTACATTGATCATCCTTGAGATGTTTCTACAACTTGATTGGAGTCCACCTGTGGTAAATTCAATTGATTTGACATGATTTGGAAAGGCACACCTGTCTATATAAGGTCCCACAGTTGACAGTGCATGTCAGAGCTAAAACCAAGCCATGAGGTCGAAGGAATTGTCCATAAACAATCCTGCTGATGACATCACTTGTGGTAAAAGAGCTTGGGACCAACCAGAGAACGAGTGGCCGAGAGCCCCCGTGCCTGCGGCCCCTCCGCAACCAACTTAAGGAAGTCCGCCCAGTGCTACAACATCTCTACGAAGCCAACAACAGCTCTCCTTGACCCAGCACAATCCCAAACACTGCAGGATCTTATCGTCGCCACCAGCCAGACCTCAGATGGAGTGGCTTCCATAACCACCTCCCTCGCTACAGAGACACTCCTCCTACAGCCTCCACAAGCAGTCAGCTTCCCTGAGGAGCTTAAAGCTCCGAAAGTCGGTAAGGAAGTGGCTAAGGATAGCCGTCTTCTCTCTCTTGCCCTAGAGTACGACCAAATACTCAGAGTGATCAGAGGCGGAGGAAGGCTGTGCCAAGCAGAAGTCTTGGATCCCGTTGCTATCCATCCAATTATCCTTGACTCTAGACACCCTCTCACCATCCTCCTCATCAAGAGTTATAATGAGAGGCTTCTCCACCCCGGGCCAGAAGTACTGGATACTTGGAGGACGAGGAGCCATTCGCAAGCACCATTTCGCCTGCATGGAATGACAGCGACTGTACCCAAAATGGCAGATTTGGACCCTGCTCACTTCGCCCCCTTCTGGTCAACAGGAGAGATTGTTTGGCCCTATACGATCAAGCTAGGTCGTCGAGTGGAGAAGTGCTGGGGCATTCTGTTCAAGTGTTTGACAACTAGATGTGTTTACCTAGACCTACTGGAGAGTTTTGATACTGAAGCCTTCCTCATGGCCCTATGGCGGTTTATCTCCCGAAGGGAGAAACCCTACGAGATCCTGGCTGACAGAGGTACAAACTTCAAGGCAGGAGAAAACTGATTGGAGGAAGCCTTCTGTTCTGAGCAACCCTCCAGTCTCAACTGATGGAACAACAAATCTCCTTGAAATTCAACCTTCCAGGACCTCCTCATTTTGGAGGAGCATGGGAGCGACCTTACCAGTCGTCCTGGGGGACCAAACTGTCACTGAAACTGTCTTGCGGACCGTCCTGATAGAGGTGGAAGGGATACTGAACTCCAAACCCTTGGGATATCTCTCTGCAGACATCACTGACCCAGATCCACTTACACTGCATCTGCTCTTGATGGGGCGCCGAGACGTCTCACTTCCTCAAGCCATGTATGCTGATACCAACCTCGTTGGCAGATGCCGGTGGCAACACAGCCAGATCTTGGCTGACCATTTCTGGGCCCGATTCATTCGGGATTACCTAGCAAGCCTACAGCACAGAGGGAAATGGCGGAAAGAAACAGCCAGCCTGGACACTGGCCAAGTAATAATGGTAGTGGACCCTCAACTGACTCGAGCCTCCTGGCCGTTGGGCCATAACACCAAGACCATGCCTGGGACCGACGGTCTTGTTAGATCAGTGGAGATCCAGGTAAAGAACCGGACATATATCCGGCCATTTGCCCGACTAATTCCACTCCTGGAGATGACAGAGGACGTGGAGCAATGAGCCTTTTGAGGAGTGTGGAATTTAATACATTTTTCGGGGTGGCTATAGAAAAGCCCCATGGAGTTGGTGGAATTCATGGCCACTTGCGCAGCTGGGCCAGAGCTCCTTAATTAGGTCAGGTGGAAATGTCTGACAGATCTCAACTCATTTAAAAATCGCCACCGCCTGACCTCGCTACCGAGAGTCTCGCTCAACGATTGGAGAGACTAACCCTGTCACTGTCTGTCCCGAGTGCCTCCTCTCCCATCTCAACCCAGCAATAATTGACCTCCCATGACACACCGACGGGAGCCCCACTTACCCCCACCGGAACAATTCTCAGGAGACTCCAGGTCCTGTCGGCCTTTCTTGCTGCAGTGTTCTCTTGTCTTTGATCTTCAGCCGTCGTCATTCCCCACAGAACAGTCCAAAGTTGCCTATCTCATCACCTTGATGTCGGGCCGAGCTCTGGACTGGGCTACGGCTGTCAAAAAAAAAGATTCACCGATCTGCTACAGCCTGGAAGCATTCACCGCAGAGTTGAGGAAAGTTTTTGATGCTCCACAATCTGGCAGGGAGGCAGCACGTCAGCTGTTAAGGCTAAAACAGGGCTCTAGCAGTGTAGCAGATTACGCAATCAAGTTCCGAACCCTCGTTGCCGACAGTTCGTGGAATTCCGAGTCCTTGTTCGTCACGTTTTTTGGGGGATTATCGGAACCTATTAAGGACGGGAGATCGGGCATCCGTGAGGACGGGAGTACGGGTGAGCCAAACAAGAATTCCCTAAGTTTCCACTGTTCGATTCCCATTTCATGCCACTATTCTGTGGAGGTCCCAATCCCTTGATATTAATGCACTTATTGATTCTGGGGCTGATGAGTGTTTTATGGATTCCACCCTTCTAAAACAACTAGGAATTCCTACTCAACCCCTCCAGACGTCCATAGAGGCTACTGCCCTGGATGGTCATTCAGTTGGACGTGTGTCTCACATTTCTGTTCCTGTTTCCCTGGTTTTAGCTGGTAATCACAGTGAAGAAATACAATTTCTACCCCTGAGTTCCCCGCAAGTTCCTGTGATATTAGGTCATTCTTGGCTCGTCAAACATAATCCCCACATAGACTGGTCAAGGGGTTCAATTGCTGGTTGGAGTTCCTTTTGTCTGGCCAACTGTTTGAAATCTGCCCCTCATGCCCTGAATAGCTGTGCTACCTCCTTGCCACCTCATCGACCGTATGACTGCGCTATCAAGCTCCCTAATTCGTCCGTCTTCCTCTCCTGCTGGCGCAGGGTTCTTCCTTGTGGCCAAGAAAGACAAGACACTGCGTCCCTGCATAGACTACAGAGGTCTGAATGACATCACTATAAAGAACAGGTATCCTCTTCCCCTCCTCTCCTCTGCATTTGAACTGCTTCAGGGTGCCACCATCTTTACCAAGTTGGACCTGCGCAACGCCTACCATCTGGTACAGATACGGGAGGGGGATGAATGGATGACTGTGTTCAACATGGCCAGCGGACATTATGAGTACCTCGCCATGCCATTCGGGTTGACCAATGCTCCTGCTGTTTTTCAGGCTCTGGTTAATGACGTTCTCCGGAACATGCTCAATAAGTTCGTCTTTGTTTACCTGGATGACATTTTGATTTTCTCTCGCTCCATCCAAGAGCACACAGCACACGTCCGACAGGTTCTCCAGAGGCTGTTGGAGAATCAGCTCTATGTCAAGGCAGAGAAGTGCGAGTTTCATCGCACTTGGGTTAACTTGTGGCCGCCGGAAGCATCCAAATGGACCCTGGCAAGGTCAAGGCTGTCACTGAGTGGCCCCAGCCCACCTCTCGATTGGACCTCCAGCGGTTCCTGGGGTTTGCCAACTTTTATCGGAGGTTCATTCGTGGCTACAGCATGTTGGCGGCCCCACTCACAGCACTGACCTCTACTAAAGTTCCCTTTCGGTGGTCCCCGGAAGCTACCCAGGCCTTTGCTGACCTTAAGCGGCACTTCACCACAGCTCCCATTCTCATCCATCCCGACCCTGCACGTCAGTTTGTAGTGGAAGTGGATGCCTCCAATAGCGGGGTGGGTGCAGTATTGTTCCAAAGGTCGGACCGCGACCAGAAGCTACACCCGTGTGCATTCCTCTCCTGTCGGCTCAGCCCTGCAGAGAGAAATTATGACGTCGGCAACAGGGAGTTGTTGGCTGTCAAAACGGCATTAGTGGAATGGAGGCATTGGTTGGAAGGGTCAGAGATCCCGTTCCTGGTATGGACTGACCATAAAAACTTGGAATACCTGCGGTCAGCCAAACGGCTCAATTCCCGGCAAGCCAGGTGGGCTCTGCTTTTCATCCGTTTTAATTTCACCCTGTTCTATCGCCCCGGCTCGAAGAACACCAAACCAGATGCCCTCTCTCGTGTGTTCGGGCCTTCCACGACTCCCCAGGATCCCGAGCCCATTCTTCCCGCTGCCTGCCTGGTCACGTCTCTGGTCTGGGGTGTCGAAGAGGAGGTTTGCAGAGCGCAACAGTTACACCCGGACCCCGGAGGAGGTCCACCTGGCTGTCTCTTCGTACCTGACCCGGTTCGTTCCATGGTTCTGGAGTGGGGTCACTCCTCCAAGCTCACCTGCCACCCCGGCTCCCGTCAAACAATGGACTTCATCCGCCGGCGGTTCTGGTGGCCCACCATGGGGGCCGTCGTTCGTCGTAGCTTGTGCTATATGTGCTAGAAACAAGACTCCACGTCAAGCACCGTCGGGTCTCCTGCAACCGCTTCCTGTTCCTAGGCGACCCTGGTCCCACATCTCCCTGGACTTTGTTACCGGTCTCCCTCCTTCCGATGGCAACACCGTCATTCTGACTGTCGTGGATCGATTTTCTAAGGCCGCCCACTTCATCCCACTGCCCAAGTTACCCTCAGCCAAGGAGACCGCTCAATTGATGATTCAACACGTTTTCAGAATCCACGGACTCCCCATCGACATCGTCTCAGATCGGGGTCCTCAGTTCTCTTCCCAGTTCTGGAGAGCATTCTGCACCCTCATCAGGTCATCCTGTCCCCAGGGTTTCATCCCCAGACTAATGGCCAGTCGGAGCGGGCCAACCAGGACCTGGAAACCGTTTTCTGGTGTCTAGTTTCGGACAATCCCTCCACCTGGAGCCAGCACCTGGTCTGGCTGGAATATGCCCGCAACACTCTGCTCTCTTCCTCTACTGGTCTCTCCCCCTTTGAGTGTGCATTGGGCTACCATCCTCCGTTGTTCCCTGAGCAGGAGGAGGAGGTCGGTGTTCCCTCCCCCCAGTTGTTTGTTCGGCGATGTCGCCGGACACGGAAAAGAGCCCGGTCGACTCTTCTGCGCTCCAACGCCAGGTACTGCTGGCAGGCTGACCGCCGCAGAACTCCGGCCCCCCAATACAGGGTCGGTCAGAAGGTGTGGCTGTCTACCCGTGATCTGCCCCTCCGAGTGGAAAACCGCAAACTCTCTCCCCGCTACACCGGGCCCTTCCAGATCGCTCGGGTCATCAGCCGCTCGGCTGTTATTGTTGCCTCGCACCCTCCGTGTCCTCCGATTACGAGATTGTCTACCCATTAAATATATATTTTATTGGAATCTACCCTGCCTCTGTGTCTGCCTGCCTTGTGTCAGAGTATTTGGGTCCACCAGCCTGCCTTGTGTCAGAGTATTTGGGTCCACCTGCCTGCCTTGTGTCAGAGTATTTGGGTTCACCTGCCTGCCTTGTGTCAGAGTATTTGGGTCCACCTGCCTGCCTTGTGTCAGAGTATTTGGGTCCACCTGCCTGCCTTGTGTCAGAGTATTTGGGTCCACCAGCCTGCCTTGTGTCAGAGTATTTGGGTCCACCTGCCTGCCTTGTGTCAGAGTATTTGGGTCCACCTGCCTGCCTTGTGTCAGAGTATTTGGGTCCACCTGCCTGCCTTGTGTCAGAGTATTTGGGTCCACCTGCCTGCCTTGTGTCAGAGTATTTGGGTCCACCTGCCTGCCTTGTGTCAGAGTATTTGGGTCCACCTGCCTGCCTTGTGTCAGAGTATTTGGGTCCACCTGCCTGCCTTGTGTCAGAGTATTTGGGTCCATCTGCCTGCCTTGTGTCAGAGTATTTGGGTCCACCTGCCTGCCTTGTGTCAGAGTATTTGGGTCCACCAGCCTGCCTTGTGTCAGAGTATTTGGATCCACCTGCCTGCCTTGTGTCAGAGTATTTGGGTCCACCTGCCTGCCTTGTGTCAGAGTATTTGGGTCCACCTGCCTGCCTTGTGTCAGAGTATTTGGGTCCACCTGCCTGCCTTGTGTCAGAGTATTTGGGTCCACCTGCCTGCCTTGTGTCAGAGTATTTGGGTCCACCTGCCTGCCTTGTGTCAGAGTATTTGGGTCCACCTGCCTGCCTTGTGTCAGAGTATTTGAGGCTCATAACCACTCATCATAATCATGAGGATAATGCCAATAAATCAATCCGTTATCAATTATTCAATCTACAATATCAATCCGTTTGATATCAGGATCAATTCAGCAAATAATAATTACGTTTCCTATTTCATCCTTCCATGTTTGTCTTCATATGTACGTCATTTTTATTTTAAGCATATGTAAATGGCATAATTGGCCTGTGATGATCTATAGGGCCGTGATCATTGTCCATTGACATAATGTTTAACTATTATTAATTTTATATTTTATTAAATGTTTGAAACCTTTTTTTAACTAGGCAAGTCAGTTAAGAACACATTCTTATTTACAATGACGGCCTCCAGCTACTTATTTACAATGACATAACACACAATATGTTTAAAGCATGTGCTCCAAGCTGCGCTCTGCGGTAATAACTATAAAAAATAACTGATGGCCCGCTCTCCTGATCGCAACAGATTCGGTGGACTTACGTTGATTCGTGGACGCACAGAATGTCTGCAGTAAACAGAATTGGGACAGAAAAAGTATCGAGTTCGGGCGGTGGGGATTTCCTCCTGTTAATGAGTTGAGATCTGTCAGACATTTCCATCTGACCTAATTAAGGCTCTTAGGTCCAGCTTCACAAGTGGCCTTGAATCAAAGGGCGACTCCACCAACTCCATGAGCCTTTTCTACAATTACAATTAATTACAATACTTGTTACATACTTGTTACAAGGACACCTTAAAATGAAGTGCTATCTAATATAATTACTACTGTAGAAGGGCCAAAGCCCCTCAGACCACAGCGATTTGACTGGAACACTCATGTGTGCATTCCATATGACTGACATGGTGTTCTGATGCATGTGACCTCTGTTCACACAGATTAATCCCCATGCTGTTAGTTTACTTACAGTGATTTCAGTTTGCTTTGCGCTTAATTTCTTCATTCTGAACTTCACCACTTCTCTTTGCCTCTTCAGACATTCCTGGTGCTTCAACAGCATCTCCTGGGGAGAGAAGGTTTCAGATATACAAAAAACAAGAGCCAAGATGGATTCCACCAAATTCTCTCATCTTGAAGCACAGTAGCACACACCTGATCCTGGGTCTTCATTTCCAAGGTCTTATTCTAAGCTAGATGAGCCGTTACACCAATGACGAAGAGCTCGGCTAACGATGCTGCCAAGGGAAGTTGTAATAAACCAAAGACTTTTAGTCCTGTGTCAGTGAGTCTTAAATCAGTATATACTACTCTCATTCACGTCCAGCTCGTGTGTCTCTTCCTCTGTTTATAGAATGGCCTGTCTCATATCTCTGTAGCAGCAGAGTGATTTAAGACACAGGCACCTGGCCCTCTTTAACAATCCCATGCCTCTCTAGTGTCCCAAGGTCAGGTGTCAGAGCATAGTGGATAGTGTTGTGTCCATAGAAATAGAATCACTAGAACAGACAATGAGCATATCGGGTGTACCCATGAGGGTGCAGTCAAATTGCTGCGGTCTGAGGGGATTGTCCGTTCTAGTCATTCTATTTCTATGGTTATGTCAATGGGCCCCTTTTTCTCTGCTTTGGAAAATATTCACCTTGAGATGCCTGTCCAACTGGCTGGAACATACTATCCTGTAAATGACTCCAGACCGGCCATGCAGGTCATCAAGCGTCTATCTTCCAAGTTCCAATGTCATTGTTGTTATCCCTTTTCCATGATTCTAGCTTTGGATTGGTCAACTTTTGCCAATGGAAATCATTAGATGACAATGTGACATCCATCATGATGTCACAGCTCTCCATTGACCATGCTATTCCGTCCAGGACTAGGGTTAATCTGTGTCCGGGATGTGTTCTATAACATTTAATATACTTGTCTAAACTGATCTCTGGAAAATGACTGTAAATAATATTTTTTACATTGATGGTATGAGGTGTTGTAAGCTGGCTATAAGCTAACAGAGGTTTTCTATCCAGTTTGAAGTCCAGGAAGTCAAAGGAGTACACTAAGCCTGATTGGTCCTGCCAGGAGAACCGTCATACTACCTCAGACGCTGTGTCTATTATAGTTTAATAGATGAGGAGATCAACTAATGCAGGGGATTCTTTGGTGTAGCCGAGGATCATCATACACAAGGATTTAAAGGTTTATTTCTGCTTATATTTCAATACAACAAATGGCAGTGTGGGTTTCATTTATAAAACAGTCAATTCAAATACAGTTGTACATTTAATGTCGTATTTTTTTTTGTTAGTAAAATAGGAATTGCTTCTCAAATTTAACCAAAGGAAAAAACTAAATCGGGTCGTTTGCATGGGAGCCTGATAGGATGTTGAAGGGTCAAGATGCCTGGACAGGCTACCTGGGTTGTATTTATTAGGCATCAAACGGAAGAAAACAGACTGAAATAGTGAGGGAACACTTGGACTTGTCTACGCTCATTTCCGTTTTCTGTTGCAAAATGTTTTAAAGCGCTGCATGCCCTAATGAATATAACCCAGATCTATATGCAAACCACATTATATTGTTTTTGATTGGTGGCTTTTCCAGACTGATGCCAGTGAGAGTAACATGTTTAGGTGTTAAGGCTAGCTGGCATGAGCAGTGTTTTGAAGATTTGGACTCTTATTATGTACTAGAGCCATAATGAAATGGGAAGATCCAATATTTTCCATGATGAAGACTGTGATTTGATTTGACACCAACGTTCGGCTAAAATGTTTCCGCCAAAATGAAGGCAAGCTGACCGTTGACTTT
Organism: Thymallus thymallus; assembly: GCA_023634145.1. Lineage (NCBI taxonomy): Eukaryota > Metazoa > Chordata > Actinopteri > Salmoniformes > Salmonidae > Thymallus > Thymallus thymallus. The sequence continues at coordinate 30,877,677 of CM042389.1, read as the reverse complement.
ATGAAACTGACAGACAGACATTTCAGTTTCGCATTTGAAGAACATGTTCCATTTGGTGCCATGAGATTAAAGAAATAAGGAAGAAAGCAAAAGCAGCTCCATTCAAAACAAAGCAGAAAACAAAGCAGAAAACAAAGCAGAAAACAAGCGCAGCAGTAAAAAAACAAAAAAAACATGACCAAAGTTATAATTCTTTCTCATACTTTTTCATTTTTGAACACTGAAGAAATGGTTTTATTCTCTTTCCTTGTAGCATCTATTGGTTAGTAAATGATGTATTCAGTCCGTAAAGGAAGCATAGAGTAAAAAGAATCCATTTCATTGCTTCCTTGAACATGTCCGAAATAAGGTGGGGGGAAATCAAACCAAATCCTACGTCTATGTTAGAGTGGTAAAGTAGAGTGCTGTGTTAGGGATGGGATGAGTGCATGCTGCTCTGACTGCTAGAAGAGCTTGGCCTTCTTTTTCATGTTGTTGCGTTTCCACAGTGGAAGCCTGTCAAACTCCTGGATCTCCATCCCAAAGATGTCAAAGAACGTTTCTGGGGCTAAGTGGCGCTAGAGTCAGAAGAGAGGTTGAGAAAAGAAGGAAGAGGGAAGGGGTATGTTGTGGTTAGCATTTACGCTCCTATAAAGGTCATTGAAAAACTCTCAAGCTATGTGGAGCTATGGATTCTGTATGTGGAGCTATGGATTCTGTACTTTTCCTCGCTAGGTATTTGTGTAGCATTCATGCACACAAAGTAGACAGTCCAGTATCTATCATCACATGCAGAAATCAAATGATACCTCCAGTCTTGTTCTGTCCACCTCCCTGGGCAGTTTAGATCGCCCTCTACTGGTAATCGTGAGCATTTCATATGGTACGACCTTCAAAGGGAGACACTCGTCAGTAATGGAAAGGGTTAGTGCTATGTAGGCTTCTCGGAACGTCCCTACCCTAAACCTCAACCCCTAAACCTTAACCATAGCCCTTAACTAACCTTAACCTTAACCCTAACCCTTACCTTAACCGTTTAAAATGTCAACTTCAATGGGGTAGGGACGTCCTAAGGATTCTGGATAGCAAGTATCGTAAAGGAAGGCAATACTGAATCAAGCTTCAAAAGGAATCTGTTGAAAGATAGACCAAGGGGCCATAAAAACTGACTGAGGACCTTATTTAATCGAACGTGGACACTAGGTTTTTGAGATAAATACAGAGTGGAAAAGGAAGCATGTTTTGCAGTAATTATTATTTTAATTGTACCCCTTTTTCGTGATATCCAATTGGTAGTTACAGTTACAGTCTTGCTAGAGTGCAATGGGACAAGGACCTCCCGGCCGGCCAAACCCTCCCCTCCCCGGACGACGCTGGGCCAATTGTGCGCCGCCTAATGGGTCTCCCGGTCGCGGACAGCTGCGACACAGCCTGGGATCGAACCCATGATGCATTATTTTATTGAGTACATGAATCCACGCATTCATTGCTGCAGACAGACATATGCATACATATTTTAGAGATACCACAGAAACCGGTTATTCACGTTTGATTAGATAGGGCATCATTTTTACAGTTATAGCATGTTCAACACTGATAGTCTTGTCTGAGACAGCACTGGGTAGGGACAACAACTGTGACAGAAGATTGTGAGTGAGGGCTATAAGAGGGAGAATGGGGCTCAACTAGAAGGGTATCAGTTGATAGGGAGGTGCATGATGCCAGTATAGTTGTGTTTCTGCTCTCATTATTAACAAAACATTTATACCAGTTAAAATGTGAATATGTTAGAAATCTGACTAGATAAATGGACAAGATTAGGCTACACATGCACATTTTCAGAGAACTAACTGTGACCCTAGTAAGTAAGTAACACAATAGAAACAGTACTGTAAGTGTTAAACTATGTTGTTCAATACAATTCAAGACATAGTTATTGAGTCCTGGAGAGCTGGTATACTGTGGCCTTTACAGCTAACTTATGCTAAGGCGTAGTACATGAACAGACCTAGATGAGATCTATTTGAATTTATAGTGAGAGTTTTCCAAGATCTTACTGAAACACAAGAGGAGTGATTGTTCTGCTTTTTTCCCCCCACTATCTGGCCAAATCATAATAGCCGCACCAATCATGAAAATCCAACAATGAAGGTATCTCTCCTTCATAAAGTATACAGTGATCAGAGTCATTTCAAAGATACATTTGGTGTTGGATTTTCCACTGTATGTTACATACAGTCTGTATTGAAGCGATGTGCAAATGAGCATGGAGAAGCTGGCATGCTAAGCGAGATGTAACTAATTTCACTAGCTCCTGCCTGGACTTCCGCACAGCCACAGCCTCGTGGGAGATGTAGTACTGTAGAGGGGCTGCCTTTGGTTACAGGAAGCCATGATGGAACTGACTACCAGCTGCATACTGTAGGTAAGTTAGTGGTGATATTATGAGACACACCTTGGAGCTCATTCTCCACTGACTCAGCAAATGAGTTTTTGTTGCATATACATTTTTGTAGTGAAGTCTATATTAAAAATGTGGCATGTCAGTGAAATATACCAATAAGGATAGGACACATACAGCTCAGAGATCATCAGGTCAATATATATATTTTTTATAAAGAAATAAGATACTTGCTTTTGGTTCCAACATATTAGGCATAGATACTCCCCTGTCCATTCTTGTTACTGCAGCACTGCCATCCCTTATGTGCTACAGGATAGAACATACACACACATGTAATATAGTGGTATGGAACTGAGATATATCTATATATCTATAGCTACCACTAGCCCAGCTACTGTATCGTATTACTAATATATAGCGCAATATACTTGTGACATATGGTCACTGCAGTACATTTGTCTGTCTCTTTGGGTAATGGGTTTTGGCATTATTTTTTAATACAATTAATCTCAATGGCCTCTACACTTGTGACACCTCCACCTCTCACAGTCTAGAGGACTGTTACGGTTTGCAATTGAATATGTAACTAAAGCAGTGTTGTATGTGTTCCAAGGCAGGAGGATGCAGGATCACTGCAATGTAATCACTACAGTTTGGGATAGCCAACAGTGATTCAGGCGTTTAGCAGGAGTGGGTTGACATTCAGGACATAAGGTTTGCGATCCTGGGAATAATGAGTGAGCAAACGCATGCAAAATGAAAGGCATAATGAAAGGCATTTGTGGATAAGCAAATGAGAGACATACCTGAAACTCTGCAAGAGAAAATGGGACAGGAAATGAGACTCACAGTTAATGTTTTTCCTGTACCATTTACCATTTATATCTGAAGGAAGTACTACATCTAAAGAACCATTTACCATTTATATCTGAAGGAAGTACTATATTTAGAGTACCATTTATCATTTATATCTGAAGGAAGTACTATATTTAGAGTACCATTTACCATTTATATCTGAAGGAAGTACTATATTTAGAGTACCATTTACCATTTATATCTGAAGGAAGTACTGTATTTAGAGTACCATTTATCATTTATATCTGAAGGAAGTACTATATTTAGAGTACCATTTACCATTTATATCTGAAGGAAGTACTATATTTAGAGAACCATTTACCATTTATATCTGAAGGAAGTACTATATTTAGAGAACCATTTACCATTTATATCTGAAGGAAGTACTATATTTAGAGAACCATTTACCATTTATATCTGAAGGAAGTACTATATTTAGAGAACCATTTATCATTTATATCTGAAGGAAGTACTATATTTAGAGAACCATTTATCATTTATATCTGAAGGAAGTACTATATTTAGAGAACCATTTACCATTTATATCTGAAGGAAGTACTATATTTTGAGAACCATTTACCATTTATATCTGAAGGAAGTACTATATTTTGAGAACCATTTACCATTTATATCTGAAGGAAGTACTATATTTAGAGAACCATTTATCATTTATATCTGAAGGAAGTACTATATTTAGAGAACCATTTACCATTTATATCTGAAGGAAGTACTATATTTAGAGAACCATTTACCATTTATATCGGAAAGAAGTACTATATTTAGAGAACCATTTACCATTTATATCTGAAGGAAGTACTATATTTAGAGAACCATTTACCATCTATATCTGAAGGAAGTACTATATTTAGAGAACCATTTATCATTTATATCTGAAGGAAGTACTATATTTTTTCCAAATTTGACTTCTCAATAATTAGGTGGCTTATTATAAAAAATATTTATGAATTATTTATGTGTATAATCGGTTCAAGATACAATCTGGTTATCCCCCATTTCTCAGTTGTATACCAAAGCAAGTGTTGGGGCTGTCATTTTGCTGAAAAACTAATCCCAGAATGTAGCTTTAAGAATATTGAAATTGTAGAAGTAGCTGTGAACATAACCACAGCTTTATTTGGTGAGCAACACTCACCTCTTCCTCCCCCACACATGTCCCCGTGACTGTTGTACTGAGTGAAATCTGTGGACTGAGGCTGTAGAGGCAGAAACAATATTATAATAACAACAATCACACATTTCTATGAACAACAACACTTTATCAGTCATTTACATTTCAGCAGACACTTGTATCTAGAACATTTTACAGGAGTTAGGGTTAAGTGCCTTGCTCAAGGGCACATCCACAGATTTTTCACCTAGATGGCTCAGGGATTCGAACCAGTGACCTTTTGGTTACTGTCTCAACACTCTTAACCGCTAGTCTACCTGCTGACGTCATAGCTAAATCATTAATCAAATATTAATTTGATCGATTTTGTTGTATTGAATCAAGTTGTGACATCCGATAAGTGTCTGATCTTACCCGGTGTAGTCCATTCCGTCCATAACCAGGCAGGGATGAAGTTCTGGGATCATCTGAAAAGTTGAAACTATGGTAAGCATCATTTCGCTGAAACATCTAAGCTCAATTTGGCTGCCATTTAATTGCACATTGATTGATTCATCGATTTTATAGTATACAAAGATAGGGCATTACATTTTTTCTAAACTAATCCAATCTGTAAGGGGTTCAACTTATTGCACTCATTAATGAGATGGTTTAGGTAGTCCTGTCTTTCACCATAGCAGTCACATTTTTGGCTATCCTACCTCTGGTTGGAATTCATAATGACTTCACAAACCAGCAATGTCAAGGTAACTAAAGACAATTATTTATGGTCATAAAGGAGTTAGTTTTAATTCAAACACTTAGGCAGTCGCTTGGTGAAGGATTCAGGACTATAAATTAATGACTGCAACAAGCCTGTGTCTGTAACTAACAAACACAGTCATGGGTGGATATCTCGCACATTCACTCCAGAGGCATGCCGGGAAAAAAGGCTTTACACCCTACGGTGTTAAAACAACACAGCAAAATTCCCTAACAGCATCTACTCTAATACAGTTTTAATTTATGTTGGAATTTGCAACACACATGGTGTTAAGGAACCAACACTCTAGGGTTGCTAGTTTGTCAACTTTGAAAAGTGTAAGTTTTCATGAATTTTTATGATATTTGGATGAAACCAGATCAAAGTAGAACTACCAAAGTATGAAAAATTACTGTTGCTTCTACATTGATAAAGTTTGATCATAAAGTTACATGTCAAACACTTGGATTCAGGAGGTGGGATTACTGATAACTTTTTGTGACATCACAAAAGCCTCATTTTAATACACCATTGGTAACGTCTTATTCTCTTACCTAATTTAATTAGGTACCACCTTGTATCCAACATGGCAGAAGGGGTGTTCTAAGAGGGGTATGGTTTACATAGCTAGTTAGCTAGACTACTGGTGCCAAATCTTTACTGCAGCGTGTCAGAAAATATAATTAGAGGTTTTCCCTATTCATCTAAGGTAAAGATACTGATAGGTTTTCCCTATTCATCTAAGGTAAAGATACTGATAGGTTTTCCCTATTCATCTAAGGTAAAGATACTGATAGGTGTTTGCTTTCATCTAGATAGATAGATAGATAGATAGATAGATAGATAGATAGATAGATAGATAGATAGATAGATAGATAGATAGATAGATAGATAGATAGATAGATAGATAGATAGATAGATAGATAGATAGATAGATAGATAGATAGATAGATAGATAGATAGATAGATAGATAGATAGATAGATAGATAGATAGATAGATAGGTGTTTTATTGATCCCCCGGGGGGGAAATTTCATTGTCAAGCAGCTACAACAAAACACAGGGCAGGTGCAAAATGCCACAACCAAAGTACACAAAAGACAGATACACGGTACATGATACATAGAGCAGCAGTATGAAAAAGTATAGAAATACAAGATATCTGGAGTGCAAAAAAATAAAAGCTATAAAAAAGACATAGCATAGTATGGGTGGTTGGCTGAATATGTACACTATACATTGGTGGATCTGCTGTTAACTATTAGCTGGCTAGCTAGGTCTTCAGCCAGCATGGAATAAAAGCGGGGGGGAGGGTTTCCCAAAACTCTGACGCAGTTGTCCTGTCATTACATCAAGAGACATGCCAAACAGAAAATACATACAAACTTATTGACATCATTGATAGTCATCATATACAAACATTGTCTGGCAGTATATACACTATTTATACCGAAGTATGTGGACACCACTTCAAATTAGTGGATTCGGCTATTTCAGTCATACCTGTATCCGACAGGTATATAAAATCAAGCACACAGCCATGCAATCTCCATAGACAAACATTGGCAGTAGATTGGTCTTACTGAAGAGCTCAGTGACTTTCAATGTGGCACCGTCATATCATGCCACCTTTCCAGCAAGTTAGTTCGTCACATTTCTGCCCTGCTAGAGCTGCCCCGGTCAACTGTAAGTGCTGTTATTGTGAAGTGGAAACGTCTAGGAGCAACAACGGCTCAACCGCAAAGTGGTAGGCCACACAAGCTCACAGAAATGGACCGCCGAGTGCTGAAGTGCGTAGGGCGTAAAAATCATCTGTCATCTGTTGCAACACTCAGTACCGAGTTCCAAACTGCCTCTGGAAGCAACGTCAGCACAAGAACTGTTCGTCGGGAGCTCCATGAAATGGGTTTCCATGGCCGAGCAGCCTCACACAAGTCTAAGATCAGCAACGCTAGAGCATACAATGACATTCTAGAAGATTCTGTGCGACCAACTTTGTGCAACAGTTTGGGGAAGGCCCTTTCCTGTTTCAGCATGACAATGCCCCCGTGCACAAAGTCCATACAGAAATGGTTTGTCGAGATCGGTGTGGAAGAACTTGACTGGCCTGCACAGAGCCCTGACCTCAACCCCATCAAACACCTTTGTGATGAATTGGAACGCCGACTCTGAGCCAGGCCTAATCGCCCAACATCAGTGCCCGACCTCACTAATGCTCGTGGCTGAAAGGAAGCAAGTCCCTGCAGCAATGTTCCAACATCTAGTGGAAAGCCTTCCCAGAAGAGTGGAGGTTCTTATAGCAGCAAAGGGGGACCAACTCCATATTAATGCCCATGATTTTGGAATGAGATGTTCATCAATCTACACACAATACCCTGTAATTACAAAGCAAAAACTGTTTTTTAGACATGCTAATTTATATACATTGGAGGCCAAACGTTTGGAATATTATTCATTCAAGGGTTTTTCTTTATTTGCACAATTTTTTTACATTGTAGAATAAAAGTGAAGACGTCAAAACTGTGACATAACACACATGGAATCATGTAGTAACCAAAAAAGTGTTAAACAAATCAAAATATATTTTATATTTGAGATTCTTCAAAGTAGCCACCCTTTGCCTTGATGACAGTTTTGCACACTCATCAAATCAATTGAATTTACCACAGGTGGACTCCAATCAAGTTGTAAAAACATCTCAAGAATGATCAATATAAACACCTGAGTTCAATTTCGAGCCTCATAGCAAAGGGTCTGAATCCTTATGTAAATAAGTTATCTGTTTTTTATTTTTTATAGATTTGCTAAAATGTTTTAAAAAAAACTGTTTTCATTATGTCATTATGGGGTATTGTATGTAGATTGATGAGGACAAAAATGAATTTAATACATTTTAGAATAAGCCTGTAAAGTAACCAAATGTGGAAAAAGTCAAGGGGACTGAATACTGAATAATTGATTAGATCACACTTTTTTGCAGTGAAGGTTAAACAGCACTCTGTAGGTTAGCACCATGGTGTAGCCGGAGGACAGCTAGCGTCCGTCCTCCTCTGGGTACATTGACTTCGATACAAAACCTAGAAGGCTCATTGTTCTCAACCCCTTCCATAGACTTACATAGTAATTATGACAACTTCCAGAGGACGTCCTCCAACCTATCAGAGCTCTTGCAACATGAACTGACATGTTGTCCACCCATTCAAAGGATCAGATAATGAATCTAGTATTGAAAGCATAAGCTACAGCTAGCTAGCACTGCAGTGCATAAAATGTGGTAAGTAGTTGACTCAAAGAGAGAGAAAGACAATAGTTGAACAGTTTTGAACAAATTCATTATTTTCATTATTTTCACTTACTTAGCTATCAAATGCAGCTAGCTAGTTTAGCCTATTCAAACACCCTGCTCAAACAGAGGGATGCTATGTTAGCTAGCTAGTTTAGCCTATTCAAACACCCTGCTCAAACAGAGGGATGCTATGTTAGTTAGCTAGTTTAGCCTAATCAAACACCCTGCTCAAACAGAGGGATGCTATGTTAGTTAGCTAGTTTAGCCTACTCAAACACCCTGCTCAAACAGATGTATGTTATGTTAGTTAGCTAGTTTAGCCTATTCAAACACCCTGCTCAAACAGAGGGATGCTATGTTAGCTAGCTAGTTTAGCCTATTCAAACACCCTGCGCAAACAGAGGGATGCTATGTTAGTTAGCTAGTTTAGCCTAATCAAACACCCTGCTCAAACAGAGGGATGCTATGTTAGTTAGCTAGTTTAGCCTACTCAAACACCCTGCTCAAACAGAGGGATGCTATGTTAGTTAGCTAGTTTAGCCTATTCAAGCACCCTGCTCAAACAGAGGGATGCTATGTTAGTTAGCTAGTTTAGCCTATTCAAACACCCTACTCAAACAGAGGGATGCTAGTTTAGCCTATTCAGACACCCTGCTCAAACAGAGGGATGCTATGTTAGCTAGCTAGTTTAGCCTATTCAAACACCCTGCTCAAACAGAGGGATGTGTCAGGCTCTGGCCATAGAGAAGCCTATTTGCTTCTCTATGTAGCTATGGTCAGAGTCTGACAGTGTCTTTCTTTTCTGTTTCTGCGTGGGTTTTGGGTTGGATCCCTAATTAGAGGCAGCTGCACCGCATTGTCTCTAATTAGGGATCCTATATATGTTAGTCTGTCATTCACTCTGGTGTGGGTCGTTGTCAATGTATTTCGCAGTCACAGTGATAGTAAGTGTGCATTAGTTACGTCTGTTCATTTCGTGTTTGTTTGGTGAAATTGACATTTTGTGCTTAGTGTTTGTTTGTGTTCTTTAGTTCGTCATTCGTTGTTTTGTAAATACATAGTATTTATTAATTCATTACATAGTATAAATAAAAGATGTCGAACTATAATCCCTGCGCTGCGTCTTGGTCTGTCTCTGCACCCGTTCGTGACAGGATGCTATGTTAGCTAGCTAGTTTAGCCTAATCAAACACCCTGCTCAAGCAGAGGGATGCTATGTTAGCTAGCTAGTTTAGCCTATTCAAACACCCTGCTCAAACAGAGGGATGCTATGTTAGTTAGCTGGCTATGACCATCCAACACAACACTAGAACTCTCCCAAGTCAAGGTAAGCTTTTGGTTTTAATGTATTGCCACCGGTGATACTGCTAAACTGCTTACTGACTGTACACTAACATTACTGCATGACTGTAGGGTTTACTAACGCGTTAGTTCTATTAGTTATGTTGACTATGATGTTACTTTAGCTAATATGGTGACAACGATGTAGGTTGTGTGTAGAGGTTATAATATGGTTTGGCTTTACATATAGTAAATAAATACGTTTTTTTCGCCTGGTCACATACAGCTGGTGTGTTGTGTGTAGAAGTCAGGCCCGGGGTGGGTAATCGGGAGAATCGGGAGAATTCCCGGTGGGCCGCTTCACTTTTGGGCCGGTCGAGGATTTATTTATTTATTTAAAAAAAAAAAAAAACATTTGTCACGTTAGTTACATTAGGATACACGTTGCGCATTCTGACACCGCAGCGCGCAGCTTCTGCATGGGTTGTACCATATGAGGGAGTTCTCCCCTCCCCTCCCATAGAGTTGGTTGGGTCCATAGCCCGTCTTTTCCAAAACGTTTTCTCTGGGCCGGCCCTACGGTACCGTCAGGGAGGATGGATGGGAGGAAGAGACCAGGAGGGGCTGAAAAAGCCAGGTTGAAAAAAAGAAAGGCACTGGAGGAGGATGCTGCCAGATGTGCCAAGCTTACAGATTTATTTTCAAGAGGACAAACACAAGTGTCAACAGGTAGAGAGAGATAGACCTAGTAATGATTAGCATTAGCAACGCTGCTAATACCGTTGTAGCGTTGTCAACCTATTCACAAGCAAAATATAACATTTAATTAAAATATTAGCCTTTTTATATCACCCAATACATGGCGATTCATAGACTTTGCAAATATTATGCAATTTAATATTGATAACAAAACTCAAGCTTGATCTGTGTATGCAGTAAAATGACCTCTTAATTATTATTTTTTAGCTTCTGAGCAGCAGATAAGCCAGTCCCCCGCTGAAAATGAGGAGGCCATGATGACTACAGGGACAGGTAGAGAGGATACCAGAGTAAACAATATGAATTAAAGTTATTTAACCCTCAGGTTGTGTTCAGAACCCTATAACATCTTTTGTGTTCCCGGTCAAAAATTACCGGCCTACAAAAAATAGCTTATAAATCACTTGTTATGCTATATAATCACCCAATATTGGATTCAATCTTCAATAAATTTGTAAATATTACATAAAATATGAAACAAATTGGCACTGTTGATCACACTAGTCTACTTTAATTTTTCACTAGGAAATTTGTTTTGAAAAACGTTTATTTTGTACAAAATGGCACAGTCACACTTGTGGTGTTCCCGGTCAAAAATGACCGGCCTACAAAAAATAGCTTATAAATCTCTCATTATACTATATTATCACCCAATATTGGATTCAATCTTTTTGTCAACTTGTTTTCTTTCAATTAGGACTGGTTTTATATTTCTATTTGCATCTGATTAATTATAGGCCTCATTTATCTGAGAGTAGGTATCACGGTTTCTGATTAAAAAAGCATTATTTTTGAATATTTTTTGAAGAAATGTGCAAATATTAAATAAAATATGAAATAAATTGGCAATGACGGCCCCCATGAGGTCTCATTTCAACAAACCCGGCCTACTGCCTAATCTGAGTCAGACACCCCTGGTATATGCCCTTCTGCCCTTTTTGTTATGCAATACAGGTGAGTCAGATGCTGAAAGAGCAGATATAGAGACAGCATCCAGTGAGACAACAGCCCTGCAAGAGATCCCAGAGGCACAGGCAGATGCAAGTGTAGATGAGGAAGCCTATCATTTTGATTATTTTGCTCACCCTCATGCACAGGATCTAGACACATTTTTCAATTACCATCCTCAGCAGCCCACAAAACATCACCTACTAGCTAAAGTTTTTCACAGCAGGCATGGCACCAACCGCAAGTGGTTGACATACAGTGAAAAAACAAAACACAGTCTCTGTATTGTTCTGTGTGTTTGGCATTTGCACCTGCTGCAAGTGATAGTCCTTTCATAAAGGGAGGTATGAACACATGGAAACATGTTCATCAGCGGATAGAAGAGCATGACAAAAGTAAGATCCACAGAGATAGTGCTGATGCTTACTTTCTGTTGGCTAAAAGGGCAGATATAAAAAGCCTTCTGGCAGACAAACAAATGTCTTTACATCATGAGCAGGTGAAGAAGAAGCGTCAGGTGATGGAACGCATAATAGATGTGATAAAAGTAATTGGCAAATGTGGACTTAGTTACAGAGGGGATAAAGCAGAGGCTGCTTATACACTAGAAGATACTGCAGTCAATCATGGCAACTTTCTAGAGTTGGTAATACTTTTGAGTCGTTATGATCTGTGCCTTCAACAGCACATTAGCAGTTGTATTGAGCAAAGCAAGAAGCATCATGACACTGGTGCAAAAGGTAGAGGATCTCTTGTGACTCTGCTATCAAAGGACATTGTTGGGAAAGTTGTGGATGCTCTCAGCCAGGTCATAAAGGGCACAGTTTCAGATGAGGTTAGAGAGGCGGGACTGTTTTCGGTTCAGATTGATACAACTCAAGATGTCACATCAAAGGACCAGTGTGCTATCATTGTCAGATATGTCACAGATATAGGCTACGGAGCTCATTGAGTCAGGACAACTTGGAGGCTTTCATGTTAATGTGCACAGAGAAGGAAATCCACATGTCTATAAGCAACGACACAGTTATCGATAAAGTGGCTGAAACCAGTGCACTGCTTAGGCGGCTACTGATGCTGTAGATGCTGTTGGTGCTATTCGCAATGTAACTGTAAACTGTACTGTGACTTGAACTGTAAACTTTAGTTCAATATGCCTCTTTGTGGAAGAGTGAGATACATTTCAAATGCTTAATTTCTTTCTTTCTTTCTGCTTTTGTTAATTTTTCAACCTATCCTTGTGGAATAGTGGAATATGTTTTGTTAACTTCTCAGCTTAAGTGAATTATTATTTAACCTTTACATTATTTGTTGCACCATGATATTAATAAAAACTACACAATAGTAAGAGCTGAACTGTTGCTTCATTTATCCAATTTGGAAAAAATGCTAATTTGGAATTCCACCATGACAAAAAATGGCCCGGTCTTGGGCCTGAAACTCCCGGGCTGAAAAGTGGCCCCACTCCGGCCCTGGTTGAAGTCCACAAACAAAGGGAAAAGGTGAGAGGAGGAGAGGGCATAGATGAGAGAAGGAATACAAGGGAACTGTGTTTACATGTGATCAGGGGTTGAACAAGCTGAAAAATATATATACTCCAAACGATTTGAGGGAGTGTTAACATGCGGCTATTCTGTGTTGAGCGGTTAACAAAGTAATAGGTATTACTATGTGCTTAATTTAGAGTTATTAATGTAACTTTAGTTCTACAAACGTTGGGCTATATGTTTTGTTTTTTAATACATGTTAAGGCTGCATGATGAGCTCTAATGATGATTTGAAAAAGGTCGCTTGAAAGGCATGAGTTCTTTTTGCGCAAGGCTGTACACACTCCAATAGTCTCTCTTTTACAATTTGACAATTGGCCGTAATGCACCCTAAAAAAGCACATGCGTTTTGCGGGCCGGAGTGCTGCGTTGTGCGCTTCCTTCTGAGCGCCTCTCACTCACATGGATCTCCGTCACGTGATCGGGTCTTTCTCGCAGACACATCTGGGACGCAACCGCGCGCGTCCTTATCCAAATTCCGAGGTGCATAATGAAGATATTGGAAGAACTGGCCACATTTACCTTTCGTCAGCCAACAAGATGATTAGGCCTAACGAACAGCCAAAGCACTAGTCTATGTCAATCTACTTCCCCCATAATACAAAAGTCGACCTATTCTATTCTGTGTGAGAAATAAATAGTTGTGGGATGCGCTAGATCCTAAATGAATACAACCACTGGTGAACATTATCTCACACGCTGCTTATATATGCCAGTTAGGCTCTACAACCCTCCTTAAGCGGATTAATGTGCTTAATTTGAAGAAGTTATTGATACAAACCTTATTAAAACATATAAAACATAGGCTACATGAGGTGTGCAACTATGATTCGAAAAAGTCACTGGGCTTCATTCACAAGTGATAATATATCATTCACAATTGATAGGCTAATATTGTCATCCATCAGATTATTCTTGACTTAATATTGTCTTTACATATAGTAAATAATGTATGTCTGAATGGACCATTATCATGCACCTGAAACGGGCAGCGGGAAAAAATACATGTAATCTACGCACTTAAATAGCGAATGGAGGACACTTTTCCCGTGATTTATTTTCATGCCAGCCAGGTAGACTATACTCCTGTTGTAAAGAGAAGCAATGTGCTTAATATTAGGAAAGTTGAGAAATAAATATAGTAGTCCTAGCCTATAGAATGCTGATGGAATCCTCCTCTTTCTAGTAGAGGCCATCAAAACTGTTTTCTCACGCAAATGCATAGCATAGCCTATAGAAATGTTGCGCAACATGAAGTTTTGATTAGATTTTCGATTACATTTGCATTGATGTCAGAGTGATTAGAGGATTAGATTAGTGACCAGACAGTTAGCATGTTTGGTAGACTACTAATGACCATCAGCAGTATCAGAGCTTGGAGACGGTGGGATTTGACCTCCTTCGTGACTCGTGACCACCAGTGTGGAGGTAATACGGTCACCACAACAGCCCTAGTCCTCCCACATCTTAAACGGCACCCACCACCACTGTCACACATACAGTACCTTCAGAAAGTATTCATACCCATCCATTTATTCCACATTTTGTTGTGTTACAGCCTGAATTCAAACCCATCTACACACAATACACCATAATGACGGAGTTCTGTCAAGATGCTTGTTAATCAATGCTAGACAGCCATTTTCTCAAGACAATTCAGATTTTCATTTTTAATTACTAAAATAAAAAAATAAAGAAACATCCTACTTTGACATTATGGGGTATTGTGTGAAGGCCAGTGACACAAAATATCAATTCAAATTCAGGCGGTAACAAAACAACATGTGGAAAAAGTTAAGGGGTGTGAATACTTTCTAAAGGCACCGTACACACTACGAAAGTGTTACATTTAACACCGTTGGTGTTAAAATTCTCATCTCAAATGCGTTGTGTGCTGTTTATTTGATGGGGTTGCTTCTGAGGTTGGACCTGACCAGGATATTGTTTGGTGCGCACCATACCAAAATATAAAAAAATGCCACAAAAATGTTGCAGAAAAAAAAAAAAAAAATGTGTTTGTTTGTATATTGGACAAGTACAGATAGTAACTCTGTTTCGGATCGCTTTCTTCAGTTTGGTTCATAATGAACATGACCATGATTTACAGTTCATTTGATGTTGTTCTTCTAACAATGTGCTAGTTACTAAATGGTGAGGTTGGTCAGAACATACCTCCATCGCAGTTGGTCTGCTGGGGTTCATAGCGCTTAGCTGATTGGCTGCGTGCGTGACTTTCCCTCATCTGCTCCTTCTGCTTCTCCTCCTTCATTATCAGCTTCCCCAAACCAGACTGGATCTGGGGACACACAGAACATAAAGCCTGCAGGTATAATGACTTGTAAGACTTGTCATGAACATGTAGAATAATATCTTAGAATATAATTTGATCTCATAATGATCCTGACTAAATGCCAGGAATTTTGTGTCAGTTAAAAAGTTGATAAATACAGAGATAAAACACAGTAAAACCTTTTTATAATACAGTACATGCTTATAACACGTTATGAAGCAGCATACTGTACCTAAAGGAATATGTACCTGTACCTGTACCTAAAGGAATATGTACTTGTACCTGTACCTAAAGGAATATGTACCTGTACCTGTAGGAATATGTACCTGTACCTAAAGGAATATGTACCTGTACCTAAAGGAATATGTACCTGTACCTAAAGGAATATGTACCTGTACCTAAAGGAATATGTAACTGTACCTAAAGGAATATGTACCTGTACCTAAAGGAATATGTACCTGTACCTGTACCTAAAGGAATATGTACCTGTACCTAAAGGAATATGTACCTGTACCTGTACCTGAAGGAATATGTACCTGTACCTAAAGGAATATGTACCTGTACCTAAAGGAATATGTACCTGTACCTAAAGGAATATGTACCTGTACCTGTACCTGAAGGAATATGTACCTGTACCTAAAGGAATATGTACCTGTACCTAAAGGAATATGTACCTGTACCTGTACCTAAAGGAATATGTACCTGTATCTGTACCTAAAGGAATATGTACCTGTACCTGTACCTAAAGGAATATGTACCTGTACCTAAAGGAATATGTACCTGTACCTAAAGGAATATGTACCTGTACCTAAAGGAATATGTACCTGTTCCTAAAGGAATATGTACCTGTACCTAAAGGAATATGTACCTGTACCTAAAGGAATATGTACCTGTACCTAAAGGAATATGTACCTGTACCTGTACCTAAAGGAATATGTACCTGTACCTAAAGGAATATGTACCTGTACCTAAAGGAATATGTACCTGTACCTAAAGGAATATGTACCTGTACCTGTACCTAAAGGAATATGTACCTGTACCTAAAATAATATGTACCTGTACCTAAAGGAATATGTACCTGTACCTAAATGAATATGTACCTGTACCTGTACCTAAAGGAATATGTACCTGTACCTAAAGGAATATGTACCTGTACCTAAAGGAATATGTACCTGTATCTGTACCTAAAGGAATATGTACCTGTATCTGTACCTAAAGGAATATGTACCTGTACCTGTACCTAAAGGAATATGTACCTGTACCTAAAGGAATATGTACCTGTACCTGAAGGAATATGTACCTGCAACTGTACCTAAAGGAATATGTACCTGTACCTGTACCTAAAGGAATATGTACCTGTACCTTAAGGAATATGTACCTGTACCTAAAGGAATATGTACCTGTACCTGTACCTAAAGGAATATGTACCTGTTCCTAAAGGAATATGTACCTGTACCTAAAGGAATATGTACCTGTACCTGTACCTAAAGGAATATGTACCTGTACCTAAAGGAATATGTACCTGTACCTGTACCTAAAGGAATATGTACCTGTACCTAAAGGAATATGTACCTGTACCTAAAGGAATATGTACCTGTACCTAAAGGAATATGTACCTGTACCTGTACCTAAAGGAATATGTACCTGTACCTAAAGGAATATGTACCTGTACCTAAAGGAATATGTACCTGTACCTAAAGGAATATGTACCTGTACCTGTACCTAAAAGAATATGTACCTGTACCTGTACCTAAAGGAATATGTACCTGTACCTAAAGGAATATGTACCTGTGCCTAAAGGAATATGTACATGTACCTGTACCTGAAGGAATATGTACCTGTACCTGTACCTAAAGGAATATGTACCTGTACCTGTACCTAAAGGAATATGTACCTGTACCTAAAGGAATATGTACCTGTACCTAAAGGAATATGTACCTGTACCTGTACCTAAAGGAATATGTACCTGTACCTGTACCTAAAGGAATATGTACCTGTACCTGTACCTAAAGGAATATGTACCTGTACCTGTACCTAAAGGAATATGTACCTGTACCTGTACCTAAAGGAATATGTACCTGTACCTAAAGGAATATGTACCTGTACCTGTACCTAAAGGAATATGTACCTGTACCTAAAGGAATATGTTTTAATATGTTTTATGTACCTATAGAAATATGTACCTGTACCTGTGTTTGTGGGGGTGACTGTCTACCTGTGTGTGTTTGTGGGGGTGACTGTCTACCTGTGTGTGTTTGTGGGGGTGACTGTCTACCTGTGTGTGTTTGTGGGGGTGACTGTCTACCTGTGTGTGTTTGTGGGGGTGATTGTCTACCTGTGTGTGTTTGTGGGGGTGACTGTCTACCTGTGTGTGTTTGTGGGGGTGATTGTCTACCTGTGTGTGTTTGTGGGGGTGACTGTCTACCTGTGTGTGTTTGTGGGGGTGACTGTGGTTGTAAGTGTATGAATGTGGCTTCTCTAACCTTGTTGATATGCTCCTCCTGGATCTGCTTTCTCTTCAGAGCCTCCTCTTCCTCCTCTTCCTCCTCTTCCCTGGACCTTCTCCTTCCTCCTTCTGAACCTTTGAGTGGCATACACAACCAACGAATAACCAACACACACGTGCACACACACACACACACACACACACACACACACACACACACACACACACACACACACACACACACACACACACACACAGACACACACACACACACACATCCTTATAACTGTGTGTGAACTACATGCATCTTGACAGAAAAGTTGTGTTGAATACAGTAAAACAGTAAAACAAGCCACATTCACTGTAGGATTCATCTTTCAGCAACAGGGGTGTGGGAGAACACAAATGTGAGACAGAGTTGACTAGACATACACAAAGACAGTGCAACTACTCCGCTGCACAGACAACTATGAGTTTGATACACAGAACAACACAGTGTAGGAAGACAGGTCAGTTTGAAGCCAGTCTCAGTAAGCTCTGTCCAAGTCATTTGTGAATAGTCTAGGTACAGTACATCAATCAAACAATTGATTGATTGTGTAGGTAACTGTAAAGGAAGGTGCAACTGAAGCTCTACCAATCAAAAAGTGACATGACGCCAAAAACAATAGTCTTTCAAGGATACATTATTCATCAGCATTGCATTAAGCTAAATAATTGTAAAAGTCTGTGTTCCAGAGAGTCAAATTGTAGCGAGAGCAGGGATGCAATTAAACTTAGTGGTGGGGTTAAGCTACAAGCTACAATAAAGCTTAGTGGTGGGGTTAAGCTGCAAGCTACAATAAAGCTTAGTGGTGCGGTTAAGCTACAAGCTACAATAAAGCTTAGTGGTGGGGTTAAGCTACAAGCTACAATAAAGCTTAGTGGTGGGGTTAAGCTACAAACTACAATAAAGCTTAGTGGTGGGGTTAAGCTACAAGCTACAATAAAGCTTAGTGGTGGGGTTAAGCTACAAGCTACAATAAAGCTTAGTGGTGGGGTTAAGCTACAAGATACAATAAAGCTTAGTGGTGGGGTTAAGCTACAAGCTACAATAAAGCTTAGTGGTGGGGTTAAGCTACAAGCTACAATAAAGCTTAGTGGTGGGGTTAAGCTGCAAGCTACAATAAAGCTTAGTGGTGGGGTTAAGCTACAAGCTACAATAAAGCTTAGTAGTGGGGTTAAGCTACAAGCTACAATAAAGCTTAGTGGTGGGGTTAAGCTACAAGCTACAATAAAGCTTAGTGGTGGGGTTAAGCTACAAGCTACAATAAAGCTTAGTGGTGGGGTTAAGCTGCAAGCTACAATAAAGCTTAGTGGTGGGGTTAAGCTACAAGCTACAATAAAGCTTAGTAGTGGGGTTAAGCTACAAGCTACAATAAAGCTTAGTGGTGGGGTTAAGCTACAAGCTACAATAAAGCTTAGTGGTGGGGTTAAGCTACAAGCTACAATAAAGCTTAGTAGTGGGGTTAAGCTACAAGCTACAATAAAGCTTAGTGGTGGGGTTAAGCTACAAGTTACAATAAAGCTTAGTGGTGGGGTTAAGCTGCAAGCTACAATAAAGCTTAGTGGTGGGGTTAAGCTACAAGCTACAATAAAGCTTAGTGGTGGGGTTAAGCTACAAGTTACAATAAAGCTTAATGGTGCGGTTAAGCTACAAGTTACAATAAAGCTTAGTGGTGCGGTTAAGCTACAAGCTACAATAAAGCTTAGTGGTGGGGTTAAGCTACAAGCTACAATAAAGCTTAGTGGTGGGGTTAAGCTACAAGCTACAATAAAGCTTAATGGTGCGGTTAAGCTACAAGTTACAATAAAGCTTAGTGGTGCGGTTAAGCTACAAGCTACAATAAAGCTTAGTGGTGGGGTTAAGCTACAAACTACAATAAAGCTTAGTGGTGGGGTTAAGCTGCAAATTACAATAAAGCTTAGTGGTGGGGTTAAGCTACAAGCTACAATAAAGCTTAGTAGTGGGGTTAAGCTGCAAATTACAATAAAGCTTAATGGTGCGGTTAAGCTACAAGTGCATACGAGTGAAACTATTCCCTATCCATAAACAACCCAAAACCTTACATCCTATACACTTGTGGAAATCTGAGAGGTTTGGAAAAGCAATATGGCAGAAATTCCACCTAGCCTATTAGAGTTCAAGGTGGAGCTAATTACATATTCCTCAAACCCATCAAATTCTCTCAGATCTCCACAAATGTCTAGAGGGTAGGGACTAGTGGTTGTTTCTGGACCGGGACATGTTCAGGGTTTGGTTAGGGGTAGTGAGCCTCTAAGCGGACGGAGTGCAACTCCCTATGAGTGCAAGCATACTCATAGGGAGCCTACTGTACCTAAGGCAGCCAGGGCCAGGGAGGGAGAGCTGGGGGGCCAGTGGTCATTCTCACTCGGTGACGTGTCATCCGGAGAGGGGACATGGGCGGCAGGAAACGTTGCGGATCTGATGATGTCATCAGCAGACTTTCTTTTTGGTGCGGGTGAATCTAATATGGTAACCAGAGGACCTGGACTATCAGTGTCTGAGTGAGTCCCCATAATCCCCTTAACCACAGCTGAACATATATATTTGAGTGTTGATTCTCTCACGTTCACTTGAAAGGCATGCTGGTAAATATGTAAATAAGGCTTTACAAGCTACAAAAATGTAAAATACTGAAACACCACATGCGATTCACTAACAAAAATAAATTGTAACAGCATCATCTCAAATAAGTGTTAATTTAAGTTAACACCATTTCAGTGGATCACATACAGTAGACACACTAAAAAAGTGTTACTTTTAACATGGTGGATGTAAACATTCTGATCTCAAATTTGCTGTGTACATGGTAAAGATAATCCCCCAACCTTACACGTACACCTGTTATTCAGAATTGTTAAATAGTTGTAGTGTGCTGGTGCTCCAACCAAGATGTATAATATTGTCTGCACTGCTGAATGGGTGCTCAGTCCTAGGAATGTAACATTTAAATCTTAAAAGACGGTTCAAGATGGCAATTTACGTATTTGCCTTCAATAGTATTTATTGCTGACGTGTTTCGGAGCATGCACCTTCTTTAAAACCTTTT
Organism: Thymallus thymallus; assembly: GCA_023634145.1. NCBI lineage: Eukaryota > Metazoa > Chordata > Actinopteri > Salmoniformes > Salmonidae > Thymallus > Thymallus thymallus. The sequence goes on along the minus strand of CM042389.1, from coordinate 30,856,898 downwards.
ACTGCAGTGGGCTAAATCAGGGTCACACAGAGCGTTTCTTGGTAGTCTTAAACAAATCTACTTTGAAACAAAGGTATACACCATACGCACATGGTTATGGGCTTAAAAAAATAAGACATCTGTCAGATATAGAGTTGAAATTTTGAGTTTTTAATCCCAATATTTCACTTTATATACATCACAGAAGACTGAAATATAACAAAACCATTTGACATACAAACACTGGATTTTCAGCGTAGATTTTTTTATGTTTATGGAACATTCCACTGATGAGGCAACTAGGTAATTTGACAACAGGATAGGGAGACAGAACCGCTAGTGGATAAGGACCATGCTCCGAAACATAAATAATTGGGATTAAATTGCCATCTTTGTAGATTATGGGGTACTGTAGATTATGGGATACTGTAGATTATGGGATACTGTAGATTATGGGATACTGTAGATTATGGGGTACTGTAGATTATGGGGTACTGTAGATTATGGGATACTGTAGATTATGGGATACTGTAGATTATGGGATACTGTAGATTATGGGGTACTGTAGATTATGGGGTACTGTAGATTATGGGATACTGTAGATTATGGGGTACTGTAGATTATGGGATACTGTAGATTATGGGGTACTGTAGATTATGGGATACTGTAGATTATGGGGTACTGTAGATTATGGGATACTGTAGATTATGGGGTACTGTAGATTATGGGGTACTGTAGATTATGGGATACTGTAGATTATGGGATACTGTAGATTATGGGGTACTGTAGATTATGGGATACTGTAGATTATGGGATACTGTAGATTATGGGATACTGTAGATTATGGGGTACTGTAGATTATGGGGTACTGTAGATTATGGGATACTGTAGATTATGGGATACTGTAGATTATGGGGTACTGTAGATTATGGGGTACTGTAGATTATGGGATACTGTAGATTATGGGGTACAGTAGATTATGGGGTACTGTAGATTATGGGATACTGTAGATTATGGGGTACTGTAGATTATGGGGTACTGTAGATTATGGGATACTGTAGATTATGGGGTACTGTAGATTATGGGGTACTGTAGATTATGGGATACTGTAGATTATGGGGTACTGTAGATTATGGGGTACTGTAGATTATGGGGTACTGTAGATTATGGGGTACTGTAGATTATGGGATACTGTAGATTATGGGGTACTGTAGATTATGGGGTACTGTAGATTATGGGATACTGTAGATTATGGGGTACTGTAGATTATGGGGTACTGTAGATTATGGGGTACTGTAGATTATGGGATACTGTAGATTATGGGGTACTGTAGATTATGGGATACTGTAGATTATGGGGTACTGTAGATTATGGGATACTGTAGATTATGGGGTACTGTAGATTATGGGATACTGTAGATTATGGGATACTGTAGATTATGGGGTACTGTAGATTATGGGGTACTGTAGATTATGGGGTACTGTAGGCTCACATTCCTTGATATTTTGCTTAGGTTTCTAGATTCTCAGAAAGTGTTCAGAAAGTATTTGGTCAGAGAGAGAGAGACTTCAAACAGTGTTGACACGTTGACATTGGAGGTGTTTACAGTAAATGGGGTACAATTAGAGGTCAATGTGGTGATCCAAACTGAACAAATTAACATTTACATTTCATTTACAGCTAGTCTACCAACCCTATACCATTACTAAAAGCTTTGTATAGCTAAGTCTATCGATCTTGTTAATAGCCAATAACGTTCATGACTATTTACTTTCTATAATCATGCTTGTTTTACAGTAAACCAACTCCTCATATAATGTCCCTGCTAAGAGAAGTAATATTACCTAGTGTTGCTCTTGGAAGGCTCTGTCTCTATTTGAAATGAGTATAATTATTCATAACAATAATGCTGGTGAAACCAGGTCACAGAGAGTGAATGTACCGTGTTGTTTGTAGATGGGTGGTTTCCTGTAAATGTTGATCCCCTGATCTGAAATGGCAAAGGGAGAAAGACATTCAAAAGACTGGGCACGCCGTCATTTCAATGTGGATAATTGGGGAATATTTGGATGAGATGTTGATCAATGGGATTACAAGATATATTCACCCACTCAAAAAGACAGACGAAAGTTAGTTGAATTTCCAATGTGTTGCCACTATGATTTAAATGATCCAAAAGCACAAACAAATTCCAATAAAAAAACAATGTGTGTTTTTTTTGGTTTAGTCGTCACCCAAATGTCTACCGCCACCCTTTCAATCATTTAAAAGCACAGCAAAGTTCAAACAGGAATACAATGTCAGATATTTTTGTTTTTCCTATACAACAGATTAATGTATTATCACTGTACTTCATCTAACGGCTGAACCAAAAGACCTGGATTGCAGTTGAGATTACATTAAAAGTACATAGCGCAATTGATCAATGTTGTTCGAGATTCCGCACAGATTATTATTACAGCAATTGTGCGATGACCTACACATGCTATCTTGACTTAAAACACTTTATGTCATTCCATAAGAAGAAGAAATGTACCATCACCTCAAAATGTGGCCATGGATGATTACCCATTATAAAGTAGAATTTTACATTAGTTTGTAAGATAACAATTTTACATTTGTTTTTAAAGCTGCAATATGTAACTTTTTGGGGCGAGCCGATCAAACTCACATAGTTATAGATCATTGTCATTTAAAGCAAGTCTAAGAAGAGGTAGATCTGTTCTATGTGTGATATTTCTATGCTTCCTGTTCTTACGTTTTTGAGTCAAACATCTGAAAATACAATATGTTTGGTTTATTGAAAACATATTTCACAGCGGTTTAAATGGTACAATGTTTCTCGACACTCTCTATTGCTTGTTATGTCATATAAACTGAAATTAGGCAAACTATTAGAATTTTAGCAACCAGGAAATGGTGGAGTGAGTTCTGCACATTGCACCTCCTTTAATTTGAGGCTATTTACTGGATTACAAAAGTGATATTGAATTGTTTTGGGTTGTCAACGCAACCAAATATCAACATTTGAAGGAGATTTATCTTCTGCTTGAATAGTTCCATCTGTGCCACTGACTTAAGCGAGGGAAAAAAAGCGGGTGGGCGGAGAAAACGGAGCTAGGCGGGTGGAAAGCACGGGACAGGCAGAACAGTGACTATATTCTAGCAGGATAGTCCATATCTCCAATCATCTTTGCTGATAGCGATGTTGGGTTTCCACAAGTGGATGAATTGGTCTAATTTAGCATGTATGGTAAAGCCTCAATCTTTAGCTACCTCTTCCAATTCAAATGAGAGAAAAAATTATAATAATTGAGACACGTTCTAAATGATCGATGGGTCAAAGCTGACAACCTCCCCATGCAGCTTCGGTTGGGTCAAAACAAACACACTCCTGGTTTGGTACTTTGGAGTCACGTCTCCATCTCAATCAAACATCAAAGTGAAAGGATAGGACTGAATAAAATAAAATCCAACTTTATATGCACTTTAAATAATTTGATTTGATTTAGTCCTATTCTTTACCTTTGATGTTTGGTTGAGATGGAGACAAAGTACCAATGATAATTTGTTAGACATACTGGAATTAAAGCCAGACTAAGTCAGTGGCACAGATGGAACTATCCAATCAGAAGATAGAGGCTACATCTCCTTCAAATGTTGATATTTGGTTGTTTTGATAACCAAACAGATTTCAATCACTAAATGTCATTCAATTTTAGATGAGACAGAGCTTAAAACCCTATTGAATTGTCTATTATGGATTGAATTGAAACAATAGCTGTTGATGACTTTGCAAATAGGCCTATATAGGTCTAAATAGCATCACTGATGATTTATGAATGATAAAAAATTGTCACATTTCATTTTGCTCTGTTAAACCTACCCTTAGGAATGACTTTGATAGCAACAGTGAATCTATTTTGTTAGTTTTTAAGATTCATTTTTGTACTTTTACCACTTTTTCGTGATATCCAATTGGTAGTTACAGTCTTGTCCCTACGGACTCGGGAGAGGCGAGAGCCATGCGTCCTCCGAAACACGACCCTGCCAAGCCGCACTGCTTCTTGACACACTGCTCGCTTCACCCGGATGCCAGCCACACCAATATGTCGGAGGAAACACTGTCCTAATGGCAACCAGGGTCAGCTTGCAGGCGCCCGGCACGCAACAAGGGGTTGCTAGAGCGCGATGGGACAACCCGGACGTCGCTGGGCCAATTGTGCGCCGCCTCATGGGTCTCACGGTCACGGCCGACTGTGACACAGCCTGGGATCGAACCAGGGGCTGAAAGTGATGCCTCAAGCACTGCGATGCAGTGTCTTAGATGCAGTGCCTTTGGCCCTATCTATTTCGTTCTTAAATGGGGATCTTTCAACAATCATTCCCACAATAGCACATTGGTAATAGTCAGTTAAAAATATCATAGCTGGGCTTGGATGGGAGACCAAAGGCTACAGTGGCAAGAAAGACTATGTGAACCCTTTAGAATTACCTGGATTTCTGCATAAATTGGTCAGACAATTAGATCTGATCTTCATCTAAGTCACAACAATAGACAAACACAATGTGTTTAAACTAATAACACACAAATTATTGTATTATTCTTGTCTAAATGTAATACATAATTTCAACATTCACAGTGTAGGTTGGAAAAAGTATGTGAACTCCTAGGCTAATGACTTGTGAGGAGGCTATATACAGGTGGTACCAGTACAGAGTCAATGTGAGGAGGCTATATACAGGGGGTACCAGTACAGAGTCAATGTGAGGAGGCTATATAGAGGAAGTACCAGTATAGAGTCAATGTGAGGAGGCTATATACAGGTAGCACCAGTACAGAGTCAATGTGAGGAGGCTATATACAGGAAGTACCAGTATAGAGTCAATGTGAGGAGGCTATATACAGGTAGCACCAGTACAGAGTCAATGTGAGGAGGCTATATACAGGAAGTACCAGTACAGAGTCAATGTGAGGAGGCTATATACAGGAAGTACCAGTACAGAGTCAATGTGAGGAGGCTATATACAGGGGTACCAGTACAGAGTCAATGTGAGGAGGCTATATACAGGTGGTACCAGTACAGAGTCAATGTGAGGAGGCTATATACAGGAAGTACCAGTACAGAGTCAATGTGAGCAGGCTATATACAGGGGTTCCAGTACAGAGTCAATGTGAGGAGGCTATATACAGGTGGTACCAGTACAGAGTCAATGTGAGGAGGCTATATACAGGAAGTACCAGTACAGAGTCAATGTGAGGAGGCTATATATACAGGTGGTACCAGTACAGAGTCAATGTGAGGAGGCTATATACAGGTGGTACCAGTGTAGAGTCAATGTGAGGAGGCTATATACAGGAAGTACCAGTACAGAGTCAGTGTGATGAGGCTTTATACAGGTGGTACCGGTACATGGTCAATGTGAGGAGGCTATATACAGGGGGTACCAGTACAGCGTCAACGTTTGGTTGAGGTTATTGTTGCCAAAGGAGGGTCAACCAGATATTAAATCCAAGGGTTCACATACTTTTCCCACCCTTCACTATAAATGTTTACACAGTGTGTTCAATAAAGACATGAAAACATATAATTGTTTGTGTGTTATTAGTTTAAGCAGACTGTGTTTGTCTATTGTTGTGATAACATTTTATGACCAATTTATGCAGAAATCCAGGTAATTCTAAAGGGTTCACATAATTTTTCTCGCCACTGTTGGAGGTGATGCCCATCTTATTGTTTGTTTTTCTGATAGTGTATATAACTTTGAAGATCTGACATTGTTTTAAAGGTACAAATTCAACATATTTTATAGAAGGTTTGTCTAGGTTGACATTTTTTAATGTATTTTCCACATAGAATCCGCGTCACAATACGTCCTCAAATTACTCTGAAACAACATTGATTCAACTAGTTTGTGGCCAGTGTTTTGCAATGCATGTATCAAACACTTTTCCAGTGACACATGAGCCAAAAGCATTGTTGAAATGGAAAAAGTGGTGGAGAGAAGTTGAGTGAGAGCCATAAAAGAGACAGAGCGAGATAAAAGAAGGTCTCAGGTGACCAGTAGCAGTGACAGTGACAGGGTGCGCTCTGTGCATCTCCTACCTGGGAGGTGGAAATGTTTAGGGGTCAGAGACAGAGGCGGAGTGACCTGCCGGCTCTCTGGCCGTTGGGGTATAGGGGAGCTCCGCCTGCTGGGTGGATCAGTGCCTCCAATAAGAAGAACCAAGAAGAAGATGTAAGCAGGGCAACCATACGTTTGGAGAAAGCTCATCTCGCAGAGCCAGACGAGAGTATTGGAGATAGCTGTATTTGGCATTTGAGATTAGGGTCAAGCATAGAAATGGACGCAAGGGGATTTATTTTACTCTGAAAGAGTGATCCAGTTTAGAGAATTATTGAGAGATCCTGTGTTACCAAATCAATGGATGGAAAAATCATGCAGTTGTTGTAGTTAAAGCATGCAGCAGACAAGAAGCATACCAGAGCATACAGTATGAACCATTTGCAACTCTGAGTTTGGTACAGCTACAGATTCACTGTGTTTGTCCCTATCATAGATGAGGATCAGGACATACCTTAGAATGCAACCAAAAGACTGATATCATATCTAATATCTAGTTTATCATTAAAAAACATATTTTATCCCAAACAATTGGTGTCTGAGCAGATAGCTACATTTTTTTCTCATCAAACCCTAACCCTACTAGGCTCATTGCCGGTTAGTTAGTCACACTATGGAGGTTAGTAACATTACTGTAGCCATAGAAGGTAATAGGAGACCTATCCAAAGCATGCAGGCAAACCTGGGCTCAGAGCATTTCGTATTGTTCTGTATGTACTGCAAATCCGAGACACTGTATTTAGTAAGATACGCTACCTTTCGTATGGCCATTTGTGGATGTCCGTCACCCATTTTATATTATACGTTACGATTTACAATTCACAGTGATGGAAACTCGAGTCTGAGACTCGGACTCGAGTCGCACTTAAGTCGCAAATTGACTTGCGACTTGACTTAGACTCGTGATCAATTGACTTGAGACTTGACTTGGACTCTAGATGAGAGACTCGTGAACAATGCAAGTCAGTACTGGGATAAGTTTTTGTTGTGCATTCTGTCAGATAACATGGAACAGGCAGCATTGTAACACAGAGAAAGTAGTCATATTTGCACTTTGTCCTTATTTGATTGAGTGGACATTGTGTATGCTATTGCTATATAGATCGGAAAATTAAAACGCTAGCAAAAGTTAAGCTATTGTTTATCTTAAGTTAAGCTTGTTAAGACAAGGAAAAGTTAGCAATCATTTATCATAGTATGTGAAATCATGTCATATTTAAATAATATGCTGTAAAGTATATAATTATGACAGTGTTTGGTAACTAACTTTAAATTCATGAAATTTTTGGAAATAATTTACTTCTAATAATTGACAAGGTTTATATACCTAACCCACAGCAGGCAGAAAGCCATTGCCAAAAGGGACTTGAGACTTGACTTAGACTTGGTCCTAAAAGACTTGAGACTTGACTTGGACTCTACCTCAAAGACTTGTGAACATCTCTGACAATTCGCATTATATGTTACGAATTTTCTAAACGTACAATATGTAAGGAATTTAGTAAATGTATGATATGTTACGAATTCTAGCTAGGTGGCTCGGTTGCTAACGCTAGGCTAGGGGTTAGGGGTTAAGGTTAAGTTCAGGAGTTAGGTTAAAGGGTTAGCTAATAGTATTAAGGTTCGAGGAAGGGTTAATTAAAAGGGTTAGGGGAAGGGTTAGCTAACATGATTAGTTGCAAATTAGCTAAAAAGTAGTAAGTAGTTGGAAAGTTGCTAATTAGCTAAAATGCTAAAGTTGATAAAACCATCTGTCTTATGTAACCATACCAAACGTAACATACTATGTTATGTCTAGTCTATGAGACCAGGCTGTGCAGGCAGACATAATGGACATGTATCATTAAACAGGCAGAATGGCAGTAATGTGACTTGGGTGGGGAAAAAAAAAACATTTCAAAGTGCATGCATGGCTATCATCACTACCAAATACAAACGTGTCGAAATGTTCAGAGGTCCAGTAAAGGTCAGAGGTCAAAGAGAACACATGCTAAGGGGCATGATGGTTGGTCTAAGTCAGTGGTTCCCAAACTGTGGGATCGGCGGGGGGGGGGGCAAGTTCTTTTTGCTAGGTATTTTAGCCCATAGATCTTGTTGAAATGTTTGAGTCACTCAAATATCACATAAACACAAATTAGATGCTGGAATGGGAGCCTGAGTGAAAAAGTTTGGGAACCCCTGGTCTAAGTGAGCTAGGCTGCATGTTTATATCATGACAGCAGATGAGACGTCTCACTGGAAACGCAACAGTATACAGCACCTAATGAAAGTCAACATATCCCAAGTAAAATATTAACATATATAAATGTTTATTAACTAATAAAAAATTAAACACAAAGATGCCTTGATTGCACATTTCTTCACACCTCAAAGTTAATACTTGGTGTAAGCACCTTTGGCAGCAGTGAATTATTTTTAATACGATTCTACCAACTCTGCACAACTCTTATGGCAACATATACAGTGCCTTCGGAAAGTATTCAGACTCCTTGACTTTTTCCTATTTTTTTTTACGTTACAGTTTTATTCTACAATGGATTAAAAAACAAACTCAGCAATCTACACATAATACCCCATAATTTAGCAAATGTATATATTTTTTTTTTATAGTATTCAGACCCTTTGCTATGAGACTCGAAATTGAGCTCAGGTGCATCCTGTTTCCATTGATCATGATTTGGACATGATTTGGAAAGGCACACACACCTGTCTACAATGCATGTCAAAGCAAAAACCAAGCCGAAGGAATTGTCCGTAGAGCACCGACACAGGATTGTGTGGAGGCACAGATCTGGGGAAGGGTACAAAAACATTTCTGCAGCATTGAAGGTCCCCAAGAGCACAGTGGCCTCCATCATTCTTAAAAGGAAGAAGTTTTGAGACTTCCTAGAGCTGGCCATGCGGCCAAACAGAGCAATGGTCACTCTTGACAGAGCTCTAGAGTTCCCGTTTGGAGATGGGAGAAACTTCCAGAAAGAAAAGCATCTCGGCAGCACTCCACCAATCAGGCCTTTATGGTGGAGTGGCCAGAGGGAAGCCACTCCTCAGTAAAAGGCACATGACGGCCCACTTGGAGTTTGCTAAAAGGCACCTAAAGACTATCAGACCATGAGAAACAAGGTTGGCCTGAATGCCAAGAGTCACGTCTGGAGGAAACCTGGCACCATACCTACGGTGAAGCATGGTGGTGGCAGCATCATGCTGTGGGGATGTTTATCAGCGGCAGGGACTGGGAGACTAGTCAGTATCGAGGGAAAGATGAACGGAGCAAAGTACAGATCCTTGATGAAAACCAGCCCCAGAGCGCTCAGGACCTCAGACTGGGGCAAAGGTTCACCTTCCAACAGGACAATGACCCTAAGCACACAGCGAAGACATTGCAGGAGTGGCTTCGGGACAAGTCTCTGAATGTCCTTGAGTGGCCCAGCCAGAGCTCGGACATGAACCCGATCTAACGTCTCTGGAGACCTGAAAATAGCTGTGCATTGACTCTCCCCTTCCAACCTAACAGAGCTTGAGAGGATCTACAGAGAAGAACTTAAAGCAGATTTAACTCAGGAAAAGGAAAACTCTGTAAAACTCAACACCTCTTGTAAATCCATTCTGCTGTGTCTTTGGCATTACAATTTTGACAAAAACAATGTTGCCAGAAGAGATGTGCAGAGTTGGTAGAATCTGATTCACAGCTGTAATTGCTGCCAAAGGTGCTTCCACTAAGTTTTAATGCTGGGGTGTGAAGACATACGCAATCAGGACATCTTTGTTTTATATTTCAAATGAATTTAGAAAATATTCTATGTTTCTTTCACTTTGAATGTAATCCCTTTTAGATTGCATTTTAAGGCAGGGAAATGTGAAAACTATGCAAGGGGTGTGTAGACTTTCACTAGGCACATGTATAGTGGTTGAAGATGATGTTAGGGATATGAGTAGTTTAAGCCATAGAGTCTGAGGCTTGACACAGCTTGCCTTATGAGGGACCATGGGGACTAGGGCCCTGTCTTACCTTGGCTATGGGGTAGGAAGTGGTGTCTGAAAGGGGAGGTGGGACGGGAGTCACTATAGCTGTTACTGCACAGGTCAGAGCAGAGTTTCTGCATGCCTGTCAGAGTCTCTGCAGGGGTGGGGAGGTGAGAGAGGAGAGGGGTAGTGGGGACAGAGCCGATGGGAAACACCACCACAGGTAGGAAGGTGCGGGAGATGTGGAGGGGGAGATGCGGGAGAGATGTGGGGGGGAGGTGGAAATGGGGGAGGGAGGTGTGGAGCCGAGGAGGAAGTGAGACAGTCAGTAGACACAACATCACAGATAAAGACAGGGAGGGAGGCAGGAAAGAGATGGAAGAAAGATGAGAGAGGAGACAGACCCAGTGGACACACCAGCACAGTTAGGAAGGGAGAGAGGAAGAGGGGAGGGAAGGAAAAGAAGGGTGGGAATCGGAATCATGTGAAAACTAGAAAACAACAAACTTGAGACAAGGAGGAAGAACTATTTGAGGGAGATTGGGGTAAGGAATAAGGAAAAATTGTATTACGAGATATAGAGTACCAGTGAAAAGTTTGGACACCTAATCATTCAATGGTTTTTCTATATTTTTTATATTTTCTACATTGTAGAATAATTGTGAAGACATCAAAACTATGAAATAACACATATGGAATCACGTAGTAACCAAAACACTGTTAAACAAATCAAAATATATTTTATATTTTAGGTTCTTCAACATATCCACCCTTTGCCTTCATGACAGCTTTGCACACACTTGGAATTCTCTCAACCAGCTCCATGAGGTAGTTACCTGGAATGCATTTCAATTAACAGGTGTGCCTTGTTAAAAGTTAAATTTTCAGTCAAACTGGAAAATGTAAGTGCAGTCGCAAAAACCATCAAGCGCTATGATGAAACTGACTCTCATGAGGACCGCCACAGGAAAGGAAGACCCAGAGTTACCTCTGCTGTAGAGGATAAGTTCATTAGAGTTACCAGCCTCAGATTGCAGCCCAAATAAATGCTTCACAGAGTTCAAGTAACAGACACATCTCAACATCAACTGTTCAGAGGAAACTGTGTGAATCAGGACTTCATGGTCGAATTGCTGCAAAGAAACCACTACACCAAAGGACACCAATAAGAAGAAGAGACTTGCTTGGGCCAAGAAACACGAGCAATGGACATTAGACCAGAGGAAATCTGTCCTTTGGTCTGATGAGTCCAAAATTGAGATTTTTGATTCCATGTTGATCTCTGCATGTGTGGTTCACACCGTGAAGCATGGAGGAGGTGGTGTGGAGGGTGCTTTGCTGATGACACTGCCAGTGATGTATTCAGACTTCAAGGCACACTTAACCAGCATGGCTCCCACAGCATTCTGCAGCGTTACGCCATTCCATTTGGTTTGCGCTTAGTGGGACTATCATTTGTTTTTTCACAGGACAATGACCCAAAACACACCTCCAGGCTGTGTAAGGGCTATTTGACCAAGAAGGAGAGTGATGGAGTGCTGCATCAGATGACATGGCCTCCACAATCACCCAACATCAACCCAATTGAGATGGTTTGGGATGAGTTGGGCTGCAGAGTGAAGGAAAAGCAGCCAACAAGTGCTCAGCATATGTGGGAACTCCTTTAAGACCGTTGGAAAAGCATTCCAGGTGAAGCTGGTTGAGAGAATGCCAAGAGTGTGCAAAGCTGTCATCAAGGCAAAGGGTGGCTACTTTGAAGAATCTCAAATATAAAATATATTTTGATTTGTTTAACACTTTTTTGGTTACTACATGATTCCATATGTGTTATTGTTATAGTTGTGCTGTCTTCACTAGTATTCAACAATGTAGAAAATAGTAAAAATAAAGAAAAACCCTTGAATGATTAGGCATGTCCAAACTTTTGACTGGTACTGTACCTTCAAAATGAAAAAACTGTGTTTATATGCATTAATAAACTATAAACTATCTATACATGAATAATAAATAGATATTTCATTATTATATTATTTTGCATGTATAAGTATTTATAAGGCATATTCATAAAAGTTATTAGTTTTACCAGGGTGGTCAGTGAAGATATGAAGAGCAAATCAGCTGCAGTGCGGAGTTGAGATTAAGGTGTGGTTAAGAAAGGGTGACAGGCAAGGGTGACAGGCATGAATGTTACTCCTGTGAGTTGTGAACAAGTGGTATTATGTTCTTGTCAAAATAATAACGGAAGAGTGGAGAGAGGCAGTGCCTACTGTATTTCTCAGACTATTTTTCTTTCTCCTGTGTCTCCTGTAAAGAGTAACAATACAAATCACTCACACATACATTCACACAAATACCCAGACAAACACACATACACTCACCTGGTCTGTGAAAATGCTGCGGGGAGCGTGACAACGGGGTATAACTATAGCGATTGTAGACAGGTGATCCGATGGAGCCCTGACTGGTGGACCTCTGGAGGATGCGTTCCCTCATGTCGTAGCAGCCCTACAGGGACAACACAGTGACCTCACATGGTAATCCAACATTACCATACTGTAAGAACAGATATACCAAAACCATGTACCACCAATGATAATAACTGGGTGCCTTACCTTGTCGTCTGGCATGGAGGCACGCTCCCTTCTCGCAGTATGGAGCTGTGGACACAGAAGATGACTCAGCAAACTGAATGGGAATGGATTTACACTGGACTAAATATGAAATGTGCACTAAAAGGGTCGGCAACAACAGACATACTTTCCCGGCTGGAGAGATGGAAGGGGCGACGACTTATGATTCTACAATTTGTTTTCTCGCAAAAACAAATACCAGTACAGATTGCAACTTGAGAATGCGGGCTCATTCATTTTTACATGATGCGTCTCACACACACACACACACGCGCATGCAAGCACACACGCACACTAATTACCTCTCCCACACTCTCCCTCCTCTCCTCCCTCTCATCCAGGGACATGGTGTACAAAGGCTCATAAGTAATCAGATCAGGGTGCTCTATGTCATAAATGGCTTTGACTTTGGGGATGGCGGCTAGGTCCCTGTAATCAAGGATCTCATTGTCTACTTTTGCCTAGGGACACAGACAGACAGATTGACACATACATAGAGACAGAGCGAGAGGTTATACAACTAAAAGCACACATCTAATGCGACAGGTTAACACTAGCAAGTATTAGTGGTCAGTAGGGTTGCAAAATTCCTGTAACTTCCCCAAAATTCCCAGGTTTTCCAGAAATCTCGTTTGGAGGATTGACAGATTTCCTGCTTATTCCCTCCTGGTTGAATCTTCCAACCAGGATTTCTAGAATACCTGGGAATTTTGGCAAAGTTACAATCAATTTGCAACAGTCTATTGAGGAAGTATTAGAGAATCTGATAAACCTAGGGCTCCTTCTGCTTTATATGAAGTGAGGACTTGCAGCGTGTGTACAGAAGAAGTTTAAGACTAAGACAAAGTTTACACAAGTAATCACAATCTATTTTAAGCTTCCCTGGGGGAGAAGTGGCCTAAATTCTAAAAATAAAAGCAGTGCATCCAGCCCAGTACGTGTGTGAGGGTAGATGTACGGTTGCCTGGCTACCCAAACTCCTTCCTCCGGCCAAACGCTACACCACGCCCATAGACATTGGTTTATTCCCTGTAATCTGGATTTGAGTACCTCCCCGACCCTTCACCGAATGCAAAGAATATTGGAGTTGCAGTTTACGTACAGTCATATTCCAGCAAAACAACGTAAGGACTTATTATAGGTTTCAAATGTGCCATTTACCACATTTGAAACCTATACTAGTTAGTTGCTGCTATAAACCACCTAGTGCTGATGTAAAATATCTTGACATAATTTGCAAAATGTTGAATAAGGTATCTCATGAAAATAGGGAAATAGATATATATATATTTTTTTAACACCAACTGTCCAACGAGAAATACATGTATTTATGTTGCCAATGTATGTAACCTGACCCAAGTTATGACATTAGCAACCAGAACGTTCACTAATAGGTCCGGTATCGCATCAAATCAAATCAAATTGTTTCGGTCACATGTGTTTAACAGATGTTATTGCGGGTGTAGCGAAGTACAGTAATATCTAACAAGTAATATCTAACAATTTCACAATATACAGTGGGGAGAACAAGTATTTGATACACTGCCGATTTTGCAGGTTTTCCTACTTACAAAGCATGTAGAAGTCTGTAATTTTTATCATAGGTACACTTCAGCTGTGAGAGACGGAATCTAAAACAAAAACAGAAAATCACATTGTATGATTTTTAAATAACTAATTTGCATTTTATTGCATGACATAAGTATTTGATCACCTACCAACCAGTAAGAATTCCGGCTCTCACAGACCTGTTAGTTTTTCTTTAAGAAGCCCTCCTGTTCTCCACTCATTACCTGTATTGACTGCACTTGTTTGAACTCGTTACCTGTATAAAAGACACTTGTCCACACGCTCAATCAAACAGACTCCAACCTCTCCACAATGGCCAAGACCAGAGAGCTGTGTAAGGACATCAGGGATAAAATTGTAGACCTGCACAAGGCTGGGATGGGCTAGAGGACAATAGGCAAGCAGCTTGGTGAGAAGGCAACAACTGTTGGCGCAATTATTAGAAAATGGAAGAAGTTCAAGATGACGGTCAATCTCCCTCGGTCTGGGGCACCATGCAAGATCTCACCTTGTGGGGCATCAATGATCATGAGGAAGGTGAGGGATCAGCCCAGAACTACACGGCAGGACCTGGTCAATGACCTGAAGAGAGCTGGGACCACAGTCTCAAAGAAAACCATTAGTAACACACTACGCCGTCATGGATTAAAATCCTGCAGCGCACGCAAGGTCCCCCTGCTCAAGCCAGCGCATGTCCAGTCCCGTCTATAGTTTGCCAATGACCGTCTGGATGATCCAGAGGAGGAATGGGAGAAGGTCATGTGGTCTGATGAGACAAAAATAGAGCTTTTTGGTCTAAACTCCACTCGCCGTGTTTGGAGGAAGAAGAAGGATGAGTACAACCCCAAGAACACCATCCCAACCGTGAAGCATGGAGGTGGAAACATCATTCTTTGGGGATGCTTTTCTGCAAAGGGGACAGGACGACTGCACCGTATTGAGGGGAGGATGGATGGGGCCATGTATCGCGAGATCTTGGCCAACAACCTCCTTCCCTCAGTAAGAGCATTGAAGATGGGTCGTGACTGGGTCTTCCAGCATGACAACGACCCGAAACACACAGCCAGGGCAACTAAGGAGTGGCTCCGTAAGAAGCATCTCAAGGTCCTGGAGTGGCCTAGCCAGTCTCCAGACCTGAACCCAATAGAAAATCTTTGGAGGGAGCTGAAAGTCCGTATTGCCCAGCAACAGCCCCGAAACCTGAAGGATCTGGAGAAGGTCTGTATGGAGGAGTGGGACAAAATCCCTGCTGCAGTGTGTGCAAACCTGGTCAAGAACTACAGGAAACATATGATCTCTGTAATTGCAAACAAAGGTTTCTGTACCAAATATTAAGTTCTGCTTTTCTGATGTATCAAATACTTATGTCATGCAATAAAATGCAAATTAATTACTTAAAAATCATACAATGTGATTTTCTGGATTTTTGTTTTAGATTCTGTCACTCACAGTTGAAGAGTACCTATGATAAAAATTACAGACTTCTACATGCTTTGTAAGTGGGAAAACCTGCAAAATCGGCAGTGTATCAAATACTTGTTCTCCCCACTGTAAATATAAGTAAAGGAATGGAATGAAGAATATATACATATATGGATGAGCAATGTCAAAGCGGCATGGACTAAGATACAGTAGAATAGTATAGAATACAGTATATACATATGAGAGGAGTGATGCCAGATATGTAAACATTATTAAAGTGACTAGTGTTCCATTCATTAAAGTGACCAGTGATTTCTAGTCTATGTATATAGGGCAGCAGCCTCTAATGTGCTATTGATGGCTGTTTAGCTGTCTGATGGCCTTGAGACAGAAGCTGTTTTTCAGTCTCTCGGTCCCAGCTTTGATGCACCTGTACTGACCTCACCTTCTGGATGATAGCGGGGTGAACAGGCAGTGGCTCGGGTGGTTGTTGTCCTTGATGATCTTTTTGGCCTTCTTGTGACATCGGGTGCTGTAGGTGTCCTGGAGGGCGGGTACTTTGCCCCCGGTAATGCGGTGGGCAGACCGCAGCACCCTCTTGAGAGCCTTGCGGTTGTGGGCGGTGCAGTTGCCATACCAGGCGGTGATACAGCTTGACAGGATGCTCTGAATGGTGCATCTGTAAAAGTTTGTGAGGGTTTTAGGTGTTAAGCCGCATTTCTTTAGCCTCCTGAGGTTGAACAGGCTCTGTTGCACCTTCTCCACCAAACTGTCTGTGTGGGTGGACCATTTCAGATTGTCAGTGATGTGTACGCCGACGAACTTAAAGCTTTCCACCTTCTCCACTGCGGTCCCGTCGATGTGGATAGGGTGGTGCACCTTCCGCTGTTTCCTGAAGTTCACGATCATCTCCTTTGTTTTCTTGACCTTGAGTGAGAGGTTGTTTTCCTGGTACCACACTCCCAGAGCCCTCACCTCCTCCCTGTAGGCTGTCTCGTCATTGTTGGTAATCAAGCCTACTACTGTGTCGTCTGCAAACTTGATGATTGAGTTGGAGGCATGCTTGGCCGAGCAGTCATGGGTGAACAGGGAATACAGGAGTGGGCTGAGCACGCACTCTTTCAGACCCAGGGCCTCGAGCTTAATGATGAGCTTGGAGAGTAGTATGGGATTGAATGCTGAGCTATAGTCAATGAACAGCATTCTAACATAGGTATTCCTCTTGGGTACAGGAACAATGGTGGCCATTTTGAAGCATGTGGGGGATAGCAGACTGGGATAGGGAGAGATTGAATATGTGCGTAAACACACCAGCCAGCTGGTCTGCACATGCTCTGAGGACGCGGCTAGAGATGGCGTCTGGAACGGCAGCCTTGTGAGGGTTAACACGCTTAAATGTCTTACTCCCATTGGCCACAGAGAGCGAGAGCCCACAGTCCTTGGTAGCGGGCCGCATCGGTGGCACTGTATTCTCCTCAAAGCAGGCGAAGAAGGAGTTTAGCTTGTCTGGAAGCGAGACGTCGGTGTCCGCGACGTGGCTGGTTTTCTTTTTGTAGTCCGTGATTGTCTGTTTGTTTGTAGTCCCTACCATATACATCTCGTGTCTGAGCCGTTGAATTAAGACTCCACTTTGTCTCTATACTGACGTTTCAGTGTGAATAACTACACTGTTTGTATTCTGCCATATTCCCAGTAACCTTGCCATGGTTAAATGCGATGGTTCGCACTTTCAGTTTCGCGCCAATGCTGCCATCTATCCACGGTTTCTGCTTAGGGTAGGTTTTAATAGTGGGTACAACATCTCCTATACACTTCCTGATAAACTCAGTCACCTTTTTGGTATATTCGTCTATATTATTCTCAGAAGCTACCCGGAACATATCCCAGTCCATGTGATCAAAACAACAATCGTGCCGTCGTGGTATCGGCTTGAGGGGGGATATACTCGGCCATGACTATAACCAATGAAAATTCTCTTGGGAGATAATGCGGTCGGCATTTGATTGTGAGGTATTCTAGGTCGGGTGAACTAAAGGACTTGTATGTTATCACAATTACACCATGAGTCGTTAATCATGAAACATATACCTCCGACCTTCTGCTTCCCGGAGAGATATTTATTCCTGTCTGCGCGATGAGAACAAAACATTTTCTGAGCTAATAATGTAAAAAATACTACATAAAAAAAACAAAAATACTGCAAAGTTTCCTAAGAGTTAATCGCTGTCGGCGCCATTTTCACACATTTTAACGCCATTTTTTACAGCAATTTTTATTGATCACATTTTTACTAACATGGCTGAACATTGTTATAAAGTTGCATCAGTGGCTCTAGGTTGTAGTGATCATGACTTGGTTGCTCTCACCTAGGAAAACTAAAATACCAAAGGCTGGACCTAAAGTACTCTACCTAAGGTCCTACAGGGGGTTCAATCAGGACTCATTTGTGGATGAGATTAAGAATATGCATGGATTGATGAGAAATGTAATGATTCAACGTTATGGTGTCAAAAAAGCAGCAGATAAATCTGGCACTCTGTTTGATAAACAAAGTTATAGATAGATAGATAGATAGATAGATAGATAGATAGATAGATAGATAGATAGATAGATAGATAGATAGATAGATAGATAGATAGATAGATAGATAGATAGATAGATAGATAGATAGATAGATAGATAGATAGATAGATAGATAGATAGATAGATAGATAGATAGATAGATAGATAGATACTTTATTACATTGCAGGTATGATATATGATATAATTTAGGGTAATAATACTAATTCCCTTAAAATACAGTCCTTAAAACAGGGTTAATTACAGATAAATGCACGTATTGCACATTCAATATACTAAATGCAATGGAGAAGTTCAGTCCAAGAATTACTTATTGCACGTGATATGATTTAACAACTGTACATGAATATGTACATACAGTCCTGAATGAATGAGTGCTGAATGAATAAGTCCTGAGTGAATGAGTGATTACAGACCAGAGAATTACTCACGGATGGATGGATGCCTAATTGTTAAACTAGGTCCTAACACCCCAACAGTTCCAGGTCTATGTTGCCGACGGCATGGCACCCCAGTGAGGCATTAAATAGTCTAATAGCCGCCGGCAGGAAGGACCTCCTGTAGCGCTCTCTGGCACACCGTGGTGATCGGTCTGTGACTGAAGGTGCTCCTCTGCATCATAACCATGGCATGCAGAGGGTGGGTGACGTTATCCATGATGGCCAGCAGTTTGGCCAGGATCCTTCTCTCCACCACCTCTTCTAGAGTGCCAAGGCTCATCCCCAGAACAGAGCTAGCTGATCATCTTATTTACCCGAGAAGCATCACCAGCCTTTATGTTGGCGCCCCAGCACACCACTGCAAAAAAGACAGACTGGTAGAAAGTATGCAGTAGTTTACTGCACACGTTGAAGGACCTGAGCCTCCTCAGAAAGTCAGCTCTGGCCCTTTTTGTACAGAGCCCCGGTGTTACCAGCCCATTCCAGCTTTTTGTCGATATGGTCTCCCAGGAACTTGTATGACCCAACCATTTCCACATTCATCCCCTCTATAGGAACTGCAGTCGGTTGGGCCTTGGTTCTCCTGAAGTCCACCACCATCTCCTTTGTTTTTCTGATGTTGAGCTGAAGGTGGTTCTGCTCACACCACACGACACCACACCACAAAATCATTGATTGACTTTGTGGTGAAGAGATTCCTATCACCACAATATTAATGAAGTAAAGGGTGATGGGAAAAAATTGTGGAGAACGTTGAGCGCTATTATGAGTTGGAATTCGAACATGTCCGCCTCTTTCGTTGAATCAGAGGGTATATTCATTACAAAACCACACAATATCGCAAACTGCTTTAATGAATATTTTACAAGCAAAGTGGACAAGTTGAGGAACGCTATGATTCCAACTGATGGCTTATACCCTTATAAAAGATTGTATCATGAAGGAGAGACATGTTCGAATTTCACCAAGTAGAAGGGAAAAAGGTTGAATGGATGCTGTTGTCTCTTTCGGATGACAAGTCACCTTGCTTAGAGCAACCAAATATCTACCCCAATCTCTCATATTTTTTATAAGTGCTTGATGTATGGGGTGTGCCCAGAAGTCTGGAAAGAGTCAAAGGTTATTTCACTACCTAAGGATAACAAATCTGCATTCACTGGTCCTAATAGTCATCCTATATAAGCTTGCTGCCTGTGTTAAGCAAATTATTGGACAAATTTGTATCTATACAAATCCAGGATTATTTCTCATGTAACGATCTGATAACGGGTTTCAAGCATGATTACAAAGAAGGGCATTCTACGAGTACGACCTTAGCACAAATGACAGAGGATTGGTTAAAGAGTATGGATGACAGGAAGTTAGTTGGTGTAATTGATCATTAACTGTTACTAGTTAAACTCAAATGGTTATGGTTTTAAGTCTGCAGCTCTATCCTAGATGGAAAGCTATCTAAAAAGTGTTCTTTAATGGTAGCTTTTCAAACAGTAAAGCTATACACTGTGGTGTTCCTCAAGGAAGCTGCTTAGGCCCACTTCCATTCAGTAATGAACAAAGCAAGAATGGTAATGTATGCTGATAACTCTACAATGTATAGCGCAGCATTCGAATGTAATGAGCTAACAGATGTACTGAGTAGTGAACTACGAATGGAGTCTGAGTGGGTTGATATAAACACATTGGTGTTGAAGATTTCTAAAACTAAATGTATTGAATTTGGTTCAAGATATATGCTTGCTGATGATCCCAAATTGAATTTGTCGATGAATAGAACGCATGTGGAGCAAGTGAAAAAACTAAACTACTAGGCGTCATGTTGGACGCAGCTTTATCTTGGTCAGAACAAATAGATAATAATGTTATTAAGACGGTTAAGGGAATTGCTATTACAAGAAAATGTTCAGAGTATGTAATATCTAGCACTCTGAATCAGGTAATTCAATCCCTGGTCCTATCACACGTAGAGTACTGTCCAGTTATATGGTCATCTACAACAAATAAATATATGAAAAAGCTCCAAATCGCTCAAAACAGGGTTGCCAGATCAGCTCTTCTTTGCTCTTTCAGTATGAATATTATCCAAATGCATTAGAATCTCTCATGGCTTCACGTTGAAAACAAATTCATATCCAGTCTTCTGATTTTCTTTAGGAATGTTATATTAAAAAAGAAAAAACACCAGTATCTTCAGACCAGTTAGTACATACTAACAACATGCATAACTACCAAACCAGACAGGTAAATTCAGGGCATCTAAGACAACCCAAGACAAGGACAACTTCAATCTACAGTTTTCTACAGAGCCATAGCTGAATGGAACTCTTTACCAATCCATATTTCTCAGGCAAAAAGTAAATCCACCTTCAAGAAAAAAATAAAAGAACATCTAATGCGACAGACCATGTGACTGACCATGCGACAGACCATGTGACTGACCATGTGACAGACCATGTGACTGGACAGGAAATAGAAAGCATCAACTGAATGTTAAATGTGTTTCCTGTCTGGTATTTTAACTGTCTGTGTTGTTTACTTGTTAAATGTTTGTAAATTCTTCATTTGTAATTGTTTGTTATGTCTTATTAATTGGTGTTAGCTAATGGGGATCCTAATGGGGATCCTAATAAAATCATTCGGGGCCGTCTGACTGGTCCAGAAACCGATGGGTTGGGCCAGAGCCAGAACACACGTGGGTAAAGCGTCCGGTTTGAAAATTCGTCATTGGCTTTGTTACTCTGATTGGTTAGAGACCATACAATCGCTGATGACTTTGTACAACACCCCTCATGCTCCTCCTCACCACAAACTACTTCAATGATGTCAGTCTCAGACTAAAGTATGTAGCAGAGCAGTGGAAGAATTGAGTGTGAGTCGTCAGGCTAGATGTACGATAGATAGAACTCACATATATGGTATGACCCGGTGAGCCAGGTATGCTTGAACCAGGTCTGGAACAGATACTCTCGGACGATGACCTCGAAGGCTGCAAGAGGAGAACTGTTGGTTACATTATTGAACAGAAAAAGGACAAGTCAAGACCACATCTCTCGGTACACGTTCAAAGGCATCCCTGGACTAGTTTTTAGTTATCTTTCAGTTGGCTCATGTCATCTCATCCTCTTTCAATCTGTATTGCAGCAAATTCGGAGGGACAGCTCCAACCATGACTCAAACATGGGTCCAGTGGCACCCATGAACTGTTACACCAAGACATCTTGACGAGGTTGCTAGGTGTTGGGTTAAAGTTGCTACAGCATTATGTTTGCCTCCATTTCAAATGATGAGTGAAATACACTACATGACCAAAAGTATGTGGACACCTGCTTGTCGAACATCTCATTCCAAAATCATGGGCATTAATATGGAGTTGGTCCCCCCTTTGCTGCTTTAACAGCCTCCACTAGATGTTGGAACATTGAATTGGGGACTTCCATTGGCTATAAGAGCATTAGTGAGGTCGGCCACTGATGTTGGGTGTTTAGGCCTGGCTCGCAGTCGGTGTTCCAATTCATCCCAAAGGTGTTAGATGGGGTTGATGTCAGGGCTCTGTGCAGGCCAGTCAAGTTCTTCCACACCGATCTCGACAACCCATTTCTGCATGGACCTCGCTTTGTGCCTTCCCCAAACTGTTGCCACAAAGTTGGAAGCACAGAATTGTCTAGAATGTAGTTGTATGCGGTAGCATTAAGATTTCCCTTCACTGGAACTAAGGGGCCTAGCCCGAACCATGAAAAACAGCCCCAGACCATTCCTGCACTAAACTTTACAGTTTGCACTATGCATTCGGGCAGGTAGCGTTCTCCTGTCAACCGCCAAACCCAGATTTGTCCGTCGGACTGCCAGATGGTGAAGCGGGATTCATCACTCCAGAGAACTCATTTCCACTGCTCCAAAGTCCAAAGGCGGCAAGCTTTACACCAGTCCAGATATTCTACGAACTCACTTTTTAGAAAGGTGGCATCCTATGACGGTGCCACATTGAAAGTCACTGAGCTCTTCTGTAAGGCCATTCTACTGCCAATGTTTGTCTATGGAGATTGCAGGTTTGTGTGCTTGATTTTATACACCTGTCAACAACAGGTGTGGCTGAAATAGCCAAATCCACGAATTTGAAGGGGTGTCCACATACTTTTGTATATATAGTGTATGTCAACTCAATCACTGCACCATCAACAGGAGGGGAAAAGACACCTAGTTCAACACCTAACCTTGTTTTTTAAATTCCACCAGAAGATGTTTTACTGACACATATGCCGGATAGGTGCAATGTGTTGTTTTACAGGACCAGCCATAATAGTACAGCACCCCTTTAGAAAATTAGGGTTAAGTCCCTTGCTCAAGTGCACATCGACAGATTTTTTACATTGTCGGCTCGGGTATTCAAACCAGAGACCTTTCAGGTACTGACCCAATGCTCTAACCGCCCCACATTGTCACACCTCATATGACAAATAGATTAAATCTCTAAATTAAATACAAACACATAATCTCGCAATGATGTCAATAATTTTCTTCTTGCAAAGTGAATGAGAGCATTGTTAATACTGTAAATACCACATGCCTTCTTATGGGAAATGCAGACTTCAGATGGAAACAACAGTCCTGAATTCATGTATTGATTGAATGCAGCCGTTGACATGAATCATGTTTTCACAAACACATGGTTACAATAAAAGGGGTCTTTTTAAAGAGATTTGTTTGGGTGAAAACAACCATGAATGTATTGTTTGATATTGATCTCCATGGTTCGAATTACAAGTGGGGCTGGGCACCCCCATAACAAATTGGGTTCCCCCAAGAGCCATTGGGCATCCCCAAGCGTCAATGTATAATTTGAACACTGTTTATGTCTACTCCTCAAATATGTCGTTGTCATGTAGGCGATACGGGTGTATGAGATGTAATGTGTGAATATGTGTATCCATGGGCCTAATTCTAAGTGCTGTTGGTGAATGGGTCAGATATGGGTCTGAATGAGACACAGAGATAATAGCACTGCAGACTGGCTCCAGCAGGGGGCAGCACATAGTGCATTATGTCCTATGAACTATGACCTATGACCTATGCAACATCATGGAGAACGTAACACTGGATGATGCCATCGCATAGTTAATAGCGAATACAGTACCTGCCTTTCTGTTTTGTGGAGGAGTAATAAGGATGGAGGCAACAGCTGTGGAGGAAGGGAAGGGAGAGGGGGGGTTCACAGGAAGTCACACACACAGGGACTCCTCCAACCTGACTTAGGTTGGGGTCAATTCCATTTCAAATCAGTCAATTCCGGAAGTAAACTGGCATTTTATATCAAATTCCATTTTTACTCAATGCTTTCCAATGAGAAAATGTCTGTTTACTTTCTGAATTGACTGAATTGAAATGGAATTGACCCTAAACCTGCAGCTCACACGCACAAACACCACAGAGCGAGGAACACACACAAACACCACAGAGCGAGGAACACACACACACACACACACCACAGAGCGAGGAACACACACACACACCACAGAGCAAGGAACACACACACACACCACAGAGCGAGGAACACACACACACACCACAGAGCGAGGAACACACACACACACACCACAGAGCGAGGAACACACACACACACACCACAGAGCGAGGAACACACACACACACACCACAGAGCGAGGAACACACACACACACACACCACAGAGCGAGGAACACACACACACACACACACACACACCACAGAGCGAGGAACACACACACACACCACAGAGCGAGAAACACACACACACACACACACACCACAGAGCGAGGAACACACACACACACCACAGAGCAAGGAACACACACACACACCACAGAGCGAGGAACACACACACACACACCACAGAGCGAGGAACACACACACACACACACCACAGAGTGAGGAACACACACACACACACACCACAGAGCGAGGAACACACACACACACCACAGAGCGAGGAACACACACACACACACACCACAGAGCGAGGAACACAGACACACACCACAGAGCGAGGAACACAGACACACACCACAGAGCGAGGTACACAGACACACACCACAGAGCGAGGAACACAGACACACACCACAGAGCGAGGAACACACACACACCACAGAGCGAGGAACACACACACACACCACAGAGCGAGGAACACACACAAACACCACAGAGCGAGGAACACACACACACACACCACACACACCGGTAGACATAGGATTGGAGGAGGGGAGGCGTACTGTAGGTATCTCAGCCTCACACGCTGTGATCACTGAATGTTTTTTTACCTCTTAAAAACAAACAGACACAACACAGTCTCAGTTTTGCTCCCTACCTCTTCGCTTTGGCCCAAAGCCTTCGATGTTGGCAGATCTGTGGTGTCTGGGTAGGTATAAGCAGTGTAGTGGTGGAGTTTCCACCATTTTACTTACACCTTACTAATCTGCAAACACCAAAGGTTTAGGGCCAAGGGGAAGGGGTATAGCGGGCGAATTGGGACTGGCTGACACAGAACAGACACTTTCACAGTGCAAACAAGGTCGAGGTACAAGAGGTAGTTGATGTCCAGATAGATCTCCTACCTGTTCCCTCTGTCTCTCCTCTGTTCTAGTAGTGTTTTTACAACCAGGGTGCCACACTGTTGATCCTGTAGAAGAGAACAGAGAACAGATCTGGTCCCAGATCTGTTTGTGCTAGCTTGCCAACATTTATGCTCAAACCTAACAGCAGATCTGGGACCAGGCTTCACCAACCCAGCTATACTGTAACAACCCTTAAAATAATCCAGGCATAATTTAACAGCCCAGCACCGTAACAGCCCATCACCTTGCAGGTACATCTCTTCTCCTTCTGTGAACATCTGGTTGCACCTGCTACACCGTGCACAGCTGGGGTGGTAGTGCTTGTCCCCTGCCTGGAAACACACACAGATATATAATTGACTTTTAGTCATTTAGCAGATGCTCTTATACATAGCAATTTACAGGAGCAATTAGGGTTAAGTGCCTTACTCAAGGGCACATCGACTGATTTTTCACCTAGTCGGCACGGGATTCTCTTACCCGCTAGGCTACCTTCCGCCCTCAGGAGAATGCAGTTGGGTTTAACACAGCATGCCTTCTTACATACTGAGTAACATGCCGCAGCTAGGACCTTGTTTCAGAGCGCTCAGTGTGTGGTGTGGTGTGTACGTGTGTGTAGCTCTCTCGTGTCTCTCTCATTGCCATGTCATTCCTTCACACCGACACTGCTCCACTGACGGCTATCTTTGCTTGTTCATCACCGTCAGCAACAACAGCAGAGCAGAGAGAAGGAACATAGTGCACATCAAATTATGACATTGTGCAAAAAACATGACAAAGTATGTGTAATCAACCCGCATGCTGTTTTCTTAAGGACTGGAACATGCTGACTCACTAGTCCATCCAGGGCATGGTTTAGTGTAATGTCCAGTGTATGTGCATTTTTCCACAGGTGCGGTTTATTAAGGCATTTACATGACATTCATCTCCTCCACCAGACAGCTCTCGCTCTCTGTCGAACCGTCTGGTTTCACAGCGCCTCAGAATGGAACTTGAATGGGAGTCTATGGGAGGAGCGGCAAAAACAGCCGCCGGTTTTAATTGGCTGATCTCTCAGTCCATCACCATGTAGCTCCACCCTCCCCCTACATCGTGGATTCAAAGCGCAAGTGATTTAAACAAGGAAAGTACTCATCTTAGAATCGTTTGGGCTTCCCAAAAATAATATGTTTTATGTGATAGAACATTTATTTTGATTGGCGATTTTCACCAATGTTCCAGCTAATACAACTGTCACAGGCTAGCTCACCCTCGGTTTCCACTAGCTTCTACAGCCACAAAGTCAGATTCAAAATAGCTTTTTGGTCTTAATTTAAGGTTACGGTTAGGCGGTAAGGTGGTTAAGGTTAGGGTTAGGCATAAGGTGGTTAAGGTTAGGGTTAGGCATAAGGTGGTTAAGGTTAGGGTTAGGCATAAGGTGGTTAAGGTTAGGGTTAGGCGGTAAGGTGGTTAGGGTTAGGCATAAGGTGGTTAAGGTTAGGGTTAGGTTAAAAACACATTTTAAGAAGATACAGGGTTTATGACTTTGTATTTGTGTTAAATAGCTCCATTGCTGTCAGTGGATCCAGAGTAGAACAAAGCACTCATTCTGTTTCTCTCTCCTGTCTGCTTCTGTTCAACGCTGGATCTCTCTGGCTTTCTCTCTCTCCCGCTATCTATCCTTCCTCTATCTATCCTTCCTCTCTCTCCCACTATCTATCCTTCCCATCTCTCCCTCTATCTATCCTTCCTCTCTCTCCCTCTATCTATCCTTCCTCTCTCTCCCGCTATCTATCCTTCCCATCTCTCCCTCTATCTATCCTTCCTCTCTCTATCCTTCCTCTATCTATCCTTCCCATCTCTCCCTCTATCTATCCTTCCTCTCTCTCCCGCTATCTATCCTTCTTCTTTCTCCCTCTATCTATCCTTCCTCTCTCTTCCTCTATCTATCCTTCCTCTCTCTCCCGCATTCTATCCTTCCTCTCTCTCTCCCTCTATCTATCCTTCCTCTCTCTCCCTCTATCTATCCTTAATCTATCTATCCTTCCTCTATATATCCTTCCTCTCTCTCCCTCTATATATCCTTCCTCTATCTTTCCTTCCTCTCTCTCCCGCTATCTATCCTTCCTCTCTCTCCCTCTATTTATCCTTCCTCTCTCTCCCTCTATCTATCCTTCCTCTCTCTCCCTCTATATTTCCTTCCTCTCTCTCCCTCTATCTATCCTTCCTCTCTCTCCCTCTATCTATCCTTCCTCTCTCTCCCTCTATCTATCCTTCCACTCTCTCCCGCTATCTATCCTTCCTCTCTCTCCCTCTATCTATCCTTCCTCTCTCTCCCGCTATCTATCCTTCCTCTCTCTCCCTCTATTTATCCTTCCTCTCTCTCCCTCTATCTATCCTTCCTCTCTCTCCCTCTATCTATCCTTCCTCTCTCTCCCTCTATCTATCCTTCCTCTCTCTCCCTCTATTTATCCTTCCACTCTCTCCCTCTATCTATCCTTCCTCTCTCTCCCTCTATCTATCCTTCCTCTCTCTCCCTCTATTTATCCTTCCTCTCTCTCCCTCTATCTATCCTTCCTCTCTCTCCCTCTATATTTCCTTCCTCTCTCTCCCTCTATCTATCCTTCCTCTCTCTCCCTCTATCTATCCTTCCACTCTCTCCCGCTATCTATCCTTCCTCTCTCTCCCTCTATCTATCCTTCCTCTCTCTCCCGCTATCTATCCTTCCTCTCTCTCCCTCTATTTATCCTTCCTCTCTCTCCCTCTATCTATCCTTCCTCTCTCTCCCTCTATCTATCCTTCCTCTCTCTCCCTCTATCTATCCTTCCTCTCTCTCCCTCTATCTATCCTTCCTCTCTCTCCCTCTATCTATCCTTCCTCTCTCTCCCTCTATCTATCCTTCCTCTCTCTCCCTCTATCTATCCTTCCTCTCTCTCCCGCTATCTATCCTTCCTCTCTCTCCCGCTATCTATCCTTCCTCTCTCTCCCACTATCTTTCCTTCCTCTCTCTCCCTCTATCTATCCTTCCTCTCTCTCCCTCTTTCTATCCTTCCTCTCTCTCCTGCTATCTATCCTTCCTCTATCTATCCTTCCTCTCTCTCCCTCTATCTATCCTTCCTCTTTCCGGGGCTTCCAAACTTTTTTCACTCAAGCGTAAGCATATCGTGTGTACATTTTGCAGGTTTAAAGCTTATTTCCTGGAATTCTACACATTTTGTCATGGAATGCAGAGAAAATATAGCAGTTTTAAAGCTAATTGTCTTACTATTCTATACATGTTGCCATGTCTAATGTGTATTCATGTGATATTTGAGTGACTGAAATATTACAACTAAATATATGGGCAAAAAAACCTAGTTAAAAAAACGTTAGCTGACATGGGCTAGTTGAGCTGGACGTTTCTGACAAGTTAAAAATATCTCTCTAAGGTCTGCAATGACTGACATGACAAGAGGAACACTATTAGTTCGGCTCTCCCTATGTATTAAACCAATCAGCCAATTGGTCCTTAACTGCATTAAGCCAATCAGAAGATTGTAATGGCAGGCAGGGGGAGGAAAGAATGTTAGGTGATTGGCATACCTCCAGTACTTTGCCTGTGATAAACTGCTGGCACGCCTCGCACTGGACCCCAAAATGGATCTGGTAGTCCTTCTCACAATAGGGTGCGCCATCCCTGTGCAGAGAGAAAGGATGGCACAGACCACATTAGAATAGGGTAGGATCAAATAGAATGGTGTCTTTCACTGTGTCTGCAAGTATACTGTGTGTACAGTGGGGAGAACAAGTATTAGATACACTGCCGATTTTGCAGGTTTTCCTACTTACAAAGCATGTAGAGGTCTGTAATTTTTATCATAGGTACACTTCAACTGTGAGAGACGGAATCTAAAACAAAAATCCAGAAAATCACATTGTATGATTTTTAAATAATTAATTTGCATTTTATTGCATGACATAAGTATTTGATCACCTACCAACCAGTAAGAATTCCGTCTCTCACAGACCTGCTAGTTTTTCTTTAAGAAGCCCTCCTGTTCTCCACTCATTACCTGTATTAACTGCACCTGTTTGAACTCGTTACCTGTATAAAAAGACACCTGTCCACACACTCAATCAAACGGACTCCACACACTCAATCAAACAGCTGTGTAAGGACATCAGGGATAAAATTGTAGACCTGCACAAGGCTGGGATGGGCTACAGGACAATAGGCAAGCAGCTTGGTGAGAAGGCAACAACTGTTGGCGCAATTATTAGAAAATGGAAGAAGTTCAAGATGACGGTCAATCTCCCTTGGTCTGGGGCACCATTCAAGATCTCACCTCGTGGGGCATCAATGATCATGAGGAAGGTGAGGGATCAGCCCAGAACTACACGGCAGGACCTGGTCAATGACCTGAAGAGAGCTGGGACCACAGTCTCAAAGAAAACCATTAGTAACACACTACGCCGTCATGGATTAAAATCCTGCAGCGCACGCAATGTCCCCCTGCTCAAGCCAGCGCATGTCCAGGCCCGTCTGAAGTTTGCCAATGACCATCTGGATGATCCAGAGGAGGAATGGGAGAAGGTCATGTGGTCTGATGAGACAAAAATAGAGCTTTTTGGTCTAAACTCCACTCGCCGTGTTTGGAGGAAGAAGAAGGATGAGTACAACCCCAAGAACACCATCCCAACCGTGAAGCATGGAGGTGGAAACATCATTCTTTGGGGATGCTTTTCTGCAAAGGGGACAGGACGACTGCACCGTATTGAGGGGAGGATGGATGGGGCCATGTATCGCGAGATCTTGGCCAACAACCTCCTTCCCTCAGTAAGAGCATTGAAGATGGGTCGTGGCTGGGTCTTCCAGCATGACAACGACCCGAAACACACAGCCAGGGCAACTAAGGAGTGGCTCCGTAAGAAGCATCTCAAGGTCCTGGAGTGGCCTAGCCAGTCTCCAGACCTGAACCCAATAGAAAATCTTTGGAGGGAGCTGAAAGTGTGAGGGCTTGGTTGTGGTAAGGCCTCTTACTCCCACCTAGGGGAGGAGAGAGGCACACAACCAAGTTCTCACACGCCTATTAGGGAGATTATCATCCCCAATCAGAGACAGCTGTCTAGCGTTGTCTCTGATTGGGGATAGTATTTAGACTCCACACACAGCCACCTGTGTGTGGATCATTGTTCCTGCTTGTCTGCTTCGTGTTACAGAGAGCAAAGTAAGTCACTGTGTTCTGTTTGTTACTGTTTGTCTGCATGTGCAGAACTCAGTTAGTCACCGTGTTTTGTTTGTTTCATAGTTCGTGTTTTTTTCACTCTCCTTTTTATTTGGTAAATGCTTCGTGAGGACATCTCATTTCCAATAAAAAGGATGACACTTCACCAGCGCTCTGTCTACCGTCCCTTATATAATGCGCACCGTGACAGAATGATCCACCACCCTGGGACGCAACGGGGGATTACATTAGGAGATATCCTCCTCGGTATGGGGAAAATTACCGAGGAGGAACACTCCTATTATCGCTCGGTGGAGGAAGGCTGGGGTCCGGAGCAGCCGAGGCGCCGGAGACGGAGGACACGTCACCGGGCTAGAGTTGAGGACCAGCCTGGAGCCCAGAAAACCCCTCAAACTGATTTTGGGGGGGGGGCTATGGGGGTGGTCGGGGATCGAGTGAGAAGAGCCCCGACCACTGCACTCGTGGGGGTTCCAGGAGGAGCCCCTACAGCCATGGGAGCGGGAGTACATAGAGGAGTCGGAGGAAGACGACGACGATGTGCTTCTGTTCCCTCACTCGTGGGGGTTCCCGGAAGAACCCTCACAGGATGGGGATTGGCGGTGGAGTAGGCACGACAGGGACAGTCGTGCTCCAGCGCCAGTTCCCAGTCCGGTGCCTCCAGCGCCGGTCCAGAGTCGGAGGAGGAGGAGACCGACTCAGCGCACCAAACCATCGGTGCGCAACACTAGCCCGGTGCGACCCGTACCAGCTAAACGCACCCAGCCAACGGTGCGTTTCCCCAGCCCGGTACGGCCCGCGCCTGCTCCGCGCACCAGCCAAAAGGTGCGTTTCCCCAGCCCGGCGCGACCCGTGCCAGCTAAACGCAACAACCCAACAGTGCGTTTCCCCAGCCCGGTGCAACCTGTGCCAGCGCCTCGCATCAGAACAGTGGTGCGTTCCCCCAGTCCAGTACGCCCCGTGCCTACTCCTCGCACGGAGGCTACCGCGACGGTCGCCAGCACAGCTCTGTGGTTGGAGACCATCTCTGCGTCGGTGCCCAGAGTGGGCACGACGTTCAGCCCCGCTGTGGAGCAGGAGCTCCATAGTGCGTCGGTGCCCAGTCTGGGGCCGACAGCCAACCCAACCACAGGGCTGGAAACCCTCTCTGCGTCGGTGCCCAGGGTGGGCACGACATTCAGTCCCGCTGTGGAGCAGGAGCTCCATAGCGCGTCGGTGCCCAGTCTGGGGCCGACAGCCAGCCCAACCAGAGGGCTGGAAACCCTCTCTGCGTCGGTGCCCAGGGTGGGCACGACGTTCAGCCCCGCTGTGGAGCAGGAGCTCCATAGCGTGTCGGTGCCCAGTCTGGGGCCGACAGCCAGCCCAACCACAGGGCTGGATACCATCTCTGCGTCGGTGCCCAGGGTGGGCACGACGTTCAGTCCCGCTGTGGAGCAGGAGCTCCATAGCGCGTCGGTGCCCAGTCTGGGGCCGACAGCCAGCCCAACCAGAGGGCTGGAAACCATCTCTGCGTCGGTGCCCAGGGTGGGCACGACGTTCAGCCCCGCTGTGGAGCAGGAGCTCCATAGCGTGTCGGTGCCCAGTCTGGGGCCGACAGCCAGCCCAACCAGAGGGCTGGAAACCATCTCTGCGTCGGTGCCCAGGGTGGGCACGACGTTCAGCCCCGCTGTGGAGCAGGAGCTCCATAGCGTGTCGGTGCCCAGTCTGGGGCCGACAGCCAGCCCCACCAGAGGGCTGGAAACCATCTCTGCGTCGGTGCCCAGGGTGGGCACGACGTTCAGCCCCGCTGTGGAGCAGGAGCTCCATAGCGTGTCGGTGCCCAGTCTGGGGCCGACAGCCAGCCCCACCAGAGGGCTGGGAACCATCTCTGCGTCGGTGCCCAGGGTGGGCACGACGTTCAGTCCCGCTGTGGAGCAGGAGCTCCATAGCGTGTCGGTGCCCAGTCTGGGGCCGACAGCCAGACCAGCTGCAGGGCTGAAGACCACCTCTGCGTCGGTGCCCAGGGTGGGCACGGCATCCAGCCTGAGGTCTCCGGAGAAGGTCAGCAGCCCGAGGCCTCCTGTGACGGTCAGCAGCCTGAGGTCTCCTGTAAAGGTCAGCAGCCTGAGGCCTCCTGTGAAGGTCAGCAGCCCGAGACCTCCGGAGAAGGTCAGCAGCCCGAGACCTCCGGAGAAGGTCAGCAGCCCGAGGCCTCCTGTGAAGGTCAGCACCCCGAGGCCTCCGGTGAAGGTTAGCAGCCCGAGACCTCCGGAGAAGGTCAGCAGCCCGAGACCCCCAGAGAAGGTCAACAGCCCGAGGCCTCCAGAGAAGGTCAGCAGCCCGAGGCCTCCAGAGAAGGTCAGCAGCCCGAGGCCTCCAGTGAAGGTCAGCAGCCCGAGGCCTCCAGTGAAGGTCAGCAGCCCGAGGCCTCCAGTGAAGGTCAGCAGCCCGAGGCCTCCAGTGAAGGTCAGCAGCCCGAGGCCTCCAGTGAAGGTCAGCAGCCCGAGGCCTCCAGTGAAGGTCAGCAGCCCGAGGTCTCCAGTGAAGGTCAGCAGCCCGAGGCCTCCAGTGAAGGTCAGCAGCACGCCACCTCCAGCGAAGGTCAGCGCCCCGCCACCTCCAGCGAAGGTCAGCGCCCCGCCACCTCCAGCGAAGGTCAGCGCCCCGCCACCTCCAGCGAAGGTCAGCGCCCCGCCACCTCCAGCGAAGGTCAGCGTTCCGCCACCTCCAGCGAAGGTCAGCGTTCCGCCACCTCCAGCGAAGGTCAGCAGCCCGGAGCCTCCAGCCACAGCTCAAGGCCTGGAGCCTCCTCCACCGGTGCCCAGTCCAGGACCGGTCGTCTGCTTCGCTCCAGTGCCGGAGCAGTTCGCTCCACCGGTGTCCAGTCCGGGGCCGGTCGTCTGCGTCGCTCCAGTGCCGGAGCAGTCCGCTCCACCGGTGCCCAGTCCGGGGCCGGTCGTCTACGTCGCTCCATTGACGGAGCAGTCCGCTCCACCGGTGCCCAGTCCGGGGCCGGTCGTCTACGTCGCTCCAGTGCCGGAGCAGTCCGCTCCACCGGTGCCCAGTCCGGGGCCGGTCGTCTGCGCCGCTCCAGTGCCGGAGCAGTCCGCTCCACCGGTGCCCAGTCCGGGGCCGGTCGTCTACGTCGCTCCAGTGACGGAGCAGTCCGCTCCACCGGTGCCCAGTCCGGGGCCGGTTGTCAGCCCCTCTCCAGGGTCGAGGGCTCCCGCACCAGGGTCCAGACAGGACTTGGTGAATGGCGGGAGTACTGAGGGGGGAACCACCGCGCCGGGGTCCGGACCGGACCGGGCGTGCAACGGAGAGGTAGGAGGGAAGCTACTCTCACAGCCTGTGCCACGCCCGGAACCAGAACCGGAGCCTCCACCAGCAACCACCTCAGTACCCCGCCATGTCCCCCCTAGTTTTTTGGACATTTTTTCTTTCAGGAGAGGGGGGATTTTTTGTGTGTGCGATCGGGAGTCCGCACCTTGGGGGGGGGGTACTGTGAGGGCTTGGTTGTGGTAAGGCCTCTTACTCCCACCTAGGGGAGGAGAGAGGCACACAACCAAGTTCTCACACGCCTATTAGGGAGATTATCATCCCCAATCAGAGACAGCTGTCTAGCGTTGTCTCTGATTGGGGATAGTATTTAGACTCCACACACAGCCACCTGTGTGTGGATCATTGTTCCTGCTTGTCTGCTTCGTGTTACAGAGAGCAAAGTAAGTCACTGTGTTCTGTTTGTTACTGTTTGTCTGCATGTGCAGAACTCAGTTAGTCACCGTGTTTTGTTTGTTTCATAGTTCGTGTTTTTTTCACTCTCCTTTTTATTTGGTAAATGCTTCGTGAGGACATCTCATTTCCAATAAAAAGGATGACACTTCACCAGCGCTCTGTCTACCGTCCCTTATATAATGCGCACCGTGACAGAAAGTCCGTATTGCCCAGCGACAGCCCTGAAACCTGAAGGATATGGATGGAGGAGTGGGCCAAAATCCCTGCTGCAGTGTGTGCAAACCTGGTCAAGAACTACAGGAAACGTATGATCTCTGTAATTGCAAACAAAGGTTTCTATACCAAATATTAAGTTCTGCTTTTCTGATGTATCAAATACTTATGTCATGCAATAAAATGCAAATTAATTACTTAAAAATCATACAATGTGATTTTCTGGATTTTTGTTTTAGATTCCGTCACTCACAGTTGAAGAGTACCTATGATAAAAATTACAGACTTCTACATGCTTTGTAAGTGGGAAAACCTGCAAAATCGGCAGTGTATCAAATACTTGTTTTCCCCACTGTATGTGTATGGGATGTTATGTGCATTAGAATAGAAGTATACTATGTGTGTATTTCACTATGTGCGTAAGCATATCGTGTGTATAATAGTTGTGTTAGACTTACTTGCTGATGTACTCCCCAGTGAGGACTTTTTGACATGCCTTACACTTGAAGCAGCCCAGGTGCCACTGTCTCTCCAGAGCTAAGAGAGCCTGACCATTCTTGATGTCTCTACCACAGCCCATACAGCCTGTAAAACACACACACAGGCTCAATAGACTTATTAATGGCTGCTTCAATCTCCCATTGAGGTCTATTACATTGGTAATGCTTTACTGTAGGTGTCCCTAATGCATGCAACCATAAAGCCTTTACACCAGCTATATAATACATTATTACATTTGTCATAAGCTGTCATATCGTCGTTTTAAATAGGCATTCGATATTATAAAACCAGTTATAAAGTGTTACAAATGACTGTTCATCCTGTTTTCATATGCTCTAATGTCAACTGTTAATAACAACTGCTATTATACAGTCAGCAAGACAACGTTATTACATGCTACATAAGAGACTACATACCAGATGTTATAACAGGGTGTTATTTCATTTAACCACCTCTGTGTCACATTATTCGATTGAATGGTATTATGGGCATCATAACCATGTGGCATGCCCTTATAGAGTGTGCACAGACACCTTAAGAATGAGTTGTGAGTATAACAAAACATCACCAGTCAATACCAACAACATGCCAAAAAAACTCAAACAAAAGAAATTGGAAGAAAATAGAATTTTACAACAAAATCAACAGGATTTATAAAATGATTGCGAAAGTATTGCTGAGCTAGGCTGGTCCCAGGTTTGGCTATACAGCACAAACATATCTAGGACCAGGCTTTGGCTGTACAGCACAAACATATCTAGGACCAGGCTTTGGCTGTACAGCACAAACATATCTAGGACCAGGCTTTGGCTGTACAGCACAAACATATCTAGGACCAGGCTTTGGCTGTACAGCACAAACATATCTAGGACCAGGCTTTGGCTGTACAGCACAAACATATCTAGGACCAGGCTTTGGCTGTACAGCACAAACATATCTAGGACCAGGCTTTGGCTGTACAGCACAAACATATCTAGGACCAGGCTTTGGCTGTACAGCACAAACATATCTAGGACCAGGCTTTGGCTGTACAGCACAAACATATCTAGGACCAGGCTTTGGCTAAGCTGCCGTTGAAATATTGCATTACTGAATACTATATATTGGTTACTAGTAGTTTACAGAGTTCTGGTGTTTATCACTGAAAATGGGTTACACACATCATATGATCTCCAATACATTTTTGTTTGATTGTTAGTTCAATGTAACTAAGCCATACACAGTACTGTAAGGATAGTGGAGACAGAGACTACTCACAGTTGGAGTCGATGATGTCCTTGCCGGGTCCTGGGGATGTGGGCTGGACACAGTACTGACACAGACAGTCTTTGCCATTGAAGGTGACCCTATCCCCAGCGGGAAACGGTCGTCTGTGGGAGAGACAGACAGATACACGAACTGGTCAGACACCAGACGGATACAGACGGATAGTGTAGCACAGGTCACATTAGGGTATGTCTGCATGAGAATATTCAGTGTATCGAATAACAGTGTATGAGGAAATTAATGTGTGTCAGCATTGTTGGAGTGAGCCTATTGACCACTTTCAAGACCAAAGCAATCAATTTAGATAAGAGGATGCAGTCAGGATAATTAAGGTGAACAATAAGAGTAATAAGATATATAATGTGTAATTGGGTTGTTATTTTAACTGAAATTCACAAGGTCCTCTACTCCGACTATTATACCACAGATAAAACGGTCAACCAAGTTAGTTTCTAGTCATCTCTCCTCCTTCAGTCTTCTTCTTCTTCTTCTTCTTCTTCTTCTACTTTTTCTTCTTTGGACTTTATATGGCGGTTGGCAGCCAACTTTAAGGTGCATTACCCCCACCAACTGGACTGGAGTGTGGACCTCAGTTCATCTTCCAATCACCCATGTGGGTATATGCTCCTATAATCCAATGAGGAGATGGGAGAGGCGGGACTTGCAGCGCGTCAAGCCTCAAAAATAGAACCAAGTTTAGCGCCTGGCTACGCAGAAGGGGATTTTAACAAAGACAATTTGAGTACTTGGCTGCCGAAGTTCTATCAACATATCGACTGTAGCACTCCGCTAAAACTCTCAACCATTGCTATTCAAACTTCCCGGAATGGTTACAAAGCCCTCCCCCCCTCCCTTTCGGCAAATCCGACCATGACTCCATCATGCTCCTCCCCTCCTATAGGCAGAAACTCAAACGGAAAGTACCCGTAATAAGGTCTAGTCAACACTGGTCCGACCAATCGGAATCCACGCTCCAGGACTGGAATATGTTCCGGATACCTTCTGAAAAGAATCTTTCAGACTCTGTGTATAGTGTATAGGAGATGTATTACCCACTGTGACTATTAAAACCTACCCTAACCAGAAACCTAGATGGTAGCATTCGCTCGAAACTGAAAGCGCGAACCACCGCCTTTAACCATGGCAAGGTAACTGGGAATATGGAAGAATATAAACAGTAGAGTTATTCACTTCGCAAGGCAATCAAACAAGCTAAACATCAGTATAGAGACAAAGTGGAGTCACAATTCAACGGCTCAGACACGAGACGTATGTGGCAGAGATTACAGACAATCACGGATTATAAAAGGAAAAACAACCACGTTGCCGAGACCGACGCCTCCCTTCCAGACAGGCTAACCACCTTCTGAACAGAACACATTCTTTGCCTGCTTTGAGGATAACACAGTGCCACCGACGCAGCCCGCTACCAAGGACTGTGGGCTCTCCTTCTCAGTGGCCGACGTGAGTAAAAGATGTGTTAACCTTCACAAGGCTGTTGGCCCAGACGGCATCCCTAGCCGCGTCCTCCGAGCATGCGCAGACCAACTGGCTGGTGTGTTTACAAGCATATTCAATCTCTCCCTATCTCTGTCGGCTGTCCCCACATGCTTCAAGATGGCCACCATTGTTCCTGTACCCAAGAAGGCAAAGGTAACAGAACTTAATGACTATCGCCCCTTAGCACTCACCTCTGTCATCATGAAGTGCTTTTAGAGACTATTCAATGATCATATCACGTCTACCTTACCTTCCACTTCAATTTGCTTAACGCCCCAATAGATCCACAGATGATGCAACTGCCATCACTCTGCACATTGCCCTATCCCACCTGGACAAGAGGATTACCTATGTAAGAATGCTGTTCATTGACTATTGCTCAGCATTCAACACCATAGTACCCTCCAAGCTCATCATTAAGCTTGAGGCTCTGGGTCTGAACCCTGTCCTGTGCAACTGGGTCCTGGACTTCCTGACGGGCCGCCCCC
The DNA here is from genome assembly GCA_023634145.1 of Thymallus thymallus. NCBI lineage: Eukaryota > Metazoa > Chordata > Actinopteri > Salmoniformes > Salmonidae > Thymallus > Thymallus thymallus. The sequence goes on along the minus strand of CM042389.1, from coordinate 30,818,727 downwards.
CCAGGTGGTGAATGTAGGAAACAACACCTCCACTTCGCTGATCCCCAACACTGGGGCCCAACAAGGGTGCATGCTCAGACCACTCCTGTACTCCCTATTCACCCATGACTGCGTGGCCAAGAACGCCTCCAACTCAATCATCAAGTTTGCAGACGACACAACAGTAGTAGGCTTGATTACCAATCAATTACATTGATTGATTACAATGACGAGACAGCCTACAGGGAGGAGGTGAGGGCTCTGGGAGTGTGTTGCCAGAAAAATAACCTCTCACTCAACATAAAAAAAACTAAGGAGATGATCGTGGACTTCAGGAAACAGCAGAGGGGGCATTGACGGGACCGCCATGGAGAAGGTGGAAAACGTAAAGTTCCTTGGCGTACACATCACTGATTTACTAAAATGGTTCACCCACACAGACAGTGTGGTGAAGAAAGTGCAACAGAGCCTCTTCAACCTCAGGAGGCTATAAAGAAATTTGGCTTAACACCTAAACCCTCACAAACGTTTACAGATGCACAATTGAGAGCATCCTGTCGGGCTGCATCACTGCCTGGTACGACAACTGCACCGCCCACAACCGCAAGGCCCTCCAGAGGGTGCTGCGGTCTGCCCACCGCATTACCGGGGGCAAACTACCCGCCCTCTAGGACACCTACAGCACCCGATGTCACAGGAAAGCCTTAAAGATCATCAAGGACATCAACCACCCTAGCCACTGCCTGTTCACCCTGCTATCATCCAGAAGGCGAGGTCAGTACTGGTGCATCAAAGCTGGGACCGAGAGACTGAAAAACAGCTTCTGTCTCAAGACCATCAGACTGTTAAACAGCCATCACTAACACACCAGAGGCTGCTGCCCTATCTACATAGACTAGAAATCACTGGTCACTTTAATGAATGGAACACTAGTCACTTTAATAATGTTTACATATCTGGCATCACTCCTCTCATATGTATATACTGTATTCTATACTATTCTACTGTATCTTAGTCCATGCCGTTCATCCATGTATATAGTCCTAATTCATTTCTTACTTAGATGTGTGTGTATTGGGTATATGTTGTGTAATTGTTAGATATCACTTGAGCAGTTTGGATTAAATTATTGAATGTATGTCTACATTTATTTAACAACGCTCATAACGCGATCATTGTGGTCAGCATGTAAGGGATACATACAATTTCAAAATAAGAGTATGCACTTCAAAATAAGAGTCTGTGGGTGTCGGGTGGGGGTTCTTACGTGCAGATGGTGCAGACGAAGCAGGCAGGGTGGTAGGTCTTGCCCAGGGCAGTGACCACCTCTCCCTCCACAAAGTCCCCACAGCCGTTGCAGCGCGTCCCATGCATTCGCTGGTAGTCCAGGGTACACAGGTAGTCTCCATTCTTCATGAAGAAGCCTCCCTGAGCCAGGTCACAGCCACACACTGCAGGGACACAACAGCAAGTCTTGCTATTCTCTATCCTCCTTCCATGCATCCATCCATCCACCATCCATCCATCGACCCACCCATCCATCGACCCACACATCCATCGACCCATCCATCCATCCTTCCATCCATTTCTGGGTTTTCCATGTGTATGTGTAGAAATGTGTGTTCCATTAGGCTTAATGTCACTCTGACAAAGGGTACGATAAAATACAATAATCCAAAAGATTATTGAAAAAATAAAATTCAAATGCCTCTGTGGAAATGTAAGGTGAAGTGTTGACTGTGTTTCCAGAGACAAGAACAATATCTTCCACCTTCAGTTAAAGAGATACGGAATATAAATCTATTATTAAGATCCTATGGGATTGCTACCACTATTGTATTTTCCACTTATAAATAATGAACAGTGAGCTCCAAAAGTATTGGGACAGTGACACATTTATTGTTGTATTGGCTCTGTACTCCGACTTTAAATGATACAATGACTATGAGGTTAAGTGCAGATTCTTCTTTACAAATGACTGCCTACACCGGCCAAACTCGGACAACGCAGGGCCAATTGTGCTCCACCCTATGGGACTCCCAATCACTGCCGGTTGTGATACAGTCTGAAATTGAACCAGGTTGCCTGTAGTGACGCCTCTAGCACTGAGATGCAGTGTCTTAGACCGCTGCACCACTTGGGAGCTCAAATGGTGAGAGGTTAGCATGTCTTGGGGGTATGATATTTGTGCGTCTGTGACTTTCCCACTCATTATTATTCGTGACGTTGTAGGTTTGAATCCAGTCACATTCTGTTAAAGGTCCCCAAAGCACACACATCCCTGAGTCGCTCGTCTTTTCAGTTCGCTGCAGCTAGCGACTGGAACGAGCTGCAACAAATACTCAAACTGGACAGTTTTATCTCAATCTCTTCATTCAAAGACTCAGTCATGGACACTCTTACTGACAGCTGTGGCTGCTTTGTGTGATGTATTGTCATCTCTACCTTCTTGCCCTTTGTGCTTTTGTCTGTGCCCAATAATGTTTGTACCATGTTTTGTGCTGCTACCATGTTGTGCTGCTACCATGTTGTGTTGCTACCATGTTGTTGTTATGTTGTGTTTCTACCATGTTGTTGTCATGTTGTGTTGCTACCATGTTGTTGTTATGTTGTGTTGCTACCATGTTGTTGTCATGTTGTGTTGCTACCATGTTGTTGTCATGTTGTGGTCCTATATTTATATATATTTTATTTATTTATTTATTTTTAATCCCAGACCCCGCAGGAGGTCTTTTATCTTTTGGTAGGTCGTCATTGTAAATAAGAATTTCTTCTTAACTGACTTTCCTAGTTAAATAAAGGTTCAATGAAATACAACAAATAAAATAAATGGGGTATTGTGTGTAGATTGATGAGGACGAAAAACAACGTAATCAACTTTAGAATAAGGCTGTAACGTAACAAAATGGCTGCCTTCCTCCCATTGTTAGGGCAGAGACATGAGCAGATGTAGAACCATAGGCTTTGCTCCAGTCTGTATAATTTGCAGAGGTGGGTAGAGTACTGTTACTTAGACTGTAATTTACTCAAGTAAAAGTAAAAGTAGCCCTCTTAAGAAACTCCTCAGGTATCTGGTCAGAAAACTACTCAAGTATCTGGTCAGAAAACTCCTCAAGTATCTGGTCAGAAAACTACTTAAGTACTTTTTTTTTTACACCTTATGGTAAACTGACAGCAAACAAAAAGGACAACAACTTGATTTGACATTAATTTATCTGGCAGACATCCTCCAGAACAGGGGTGTAATCTTTATGCCGATTCTGTTGCAAAACCTTTCAGAAACCGTTTACTCCGAACAGAAAATGCAAACAAGAGTTTCCATTGGACAAATTCTGGTAGACAGCTCCTCCTTTCGGACTGTTTGATTCCGTTTGGTTCTTAACCGGTAAACGGTTTATGGACTGAATACACCTCAGGTAGGCTCCAATGAAAACTGACATCAAACAAAGTCTATAGGCTGTACAGTTTCAATTACGGTATTATTCAAAGTTGACTTAATACAGTATCTACTATCAATGTGCTCAATTTCATGAAAAAGTAAATGCCATAATTTTAAAATTTCAATAGCATTCATTAAAAAAAATCACAAGTGAATGTGTTCTTAAAAGATTCACACCAAGTGTGATGTTTCATTTTTCACTCAAAATGAAAACATCAAGGTGGCTCAGGTAAGTGTTACAACACATTTCAGCATGGAATGAAATATCATGGTATTCAGGTAAGAATCATGTAAGTAATAAAACAGTGCAGATAACAATAGTCAACTCAATCATCTTTTTCCTGCCAAGGAATGAGTCACCCTCCATCCTCCTGTTCTGAACATCTCCACTTTGAAGGGTATTTTATTTTCTTCCCCTCCCCCTCGGTTGTGCCGCTACAAGCTGTAAATAAAAAGACACACAACACGTGTTTTATTTCTAGTATTATGGCACAAAAACCATACTGAGATGATACACTGACTGTATGACAGATGTGCCTTGTCATAATAACAGAGAGACATTTCAACAGAGAGAGAGAGAGAGAGAGAGAGAGAGAGAGAGAGAGAGAGAGAGAGAGAGAGAGAGAGAGAGAGCAATAGAGTGGGAGAATGCCTCCCTGGGCAATGCCACCAGGGCCTCTGGGCTTGGATGCTCTGGCTAACGATTGGCCAGGGCTGGAGCTTTACGCATTCCCCCCTTTTCCCCTGATCCAGGCTGTGCTGGACAGGACCAGGATGGCGGAGCATCATCTGCTGCTGGTGGCCCCATACTGGCCCAGAAGACCCTGGTTCAGCATTCTCCTGTCCCTGTTGTCTGAGACACCATGGCAACTGCCCCTGAGACCTGACCTGCTGTCTCAGGCCGGGGGAACACTGTGGCATCCGAGACCGCACCGCCTCAGTCTGTGGGCTTGGCCGCTGAACGGCAAAGCCGTCTTTCGAACCTTTGGAGTCTGCCTCCCTGAAACAACTCTCTATAAATGTGGTTTTCTTGGTATCGATAGCTTCCATGAAGAGGGTGGGTGAGCTCCATGCTTTTTTGGTAGGTTCTGAGTGCTACCGGATGGACCCCGGTGGGAGGAGTATACTGTACCTGTGCCACGGTCAGCTGGGCTTCCTCTTGCTAGGTACTCGGGTAATGTGGCACCTCCCTCTGCAGTTGGTTCAGCGGTCCTGGGTGTCGCCTCCCCTTCCACATTGACGTCTCGGTACCGCGCTTGGACTTCGCCGCTGGCTGGCCAGGTCCCTCTAGCACCGACTAATCTGGTACAGGTATACCAATATATTGGAGTGATCCAGTATAGTGGAACATAATGAAGGTTACATATGTAACCACGGTTATGTGAGCAATATGGATCACTCCAATCCTCTACAGTGCTAGAGGCTGTAGAAATGATGTAGAGAACGTGTGTTGCAGTCATGGGGTCTATATATATGGGTGCGGACCCCATATAGTTGTACACAGGAGTAAATCTGTAGGTCCTCACCTCGGATGTATCCCTCCGCTACGGAGTGATACTAATACCAATATACTCAGATTACCATACAACTCCAACAGATTCTCTTGGTAGAATTTCTGCTGGAGAGGAAATGTGTTCTGGAAAACAGCTGCCCTTAAGTCTTGGCTGTCAATGTCCCCTAATGTATTTTCCAGGTTCTTGCATGACTCCTCAAGTGTGTCTTCCCGAATGGCTTTCTTCATGTTATCTAGTGAATATAAAAATCCAAAAAAACAAAAAAACAATTCCACCTGTGAGAACCTCTCACTGACACTAGTCAGCGCTGAATCAACCAGGGGAAGGAAGAAATCTTGCTTAAAACGCTGTTCTGGTGTAATTTAGTTTCCTCTGTGATCATAGAGGAACTGGCCAGATGCTCGTTTCTGTCTCTCCACTGGGAATGCCATATCTACCTGCATTTTCCCTGCTATTTCTCTGGCATCTGTCTGGGCTGAGGCAAGTACACTTTCTCTGTATTCCTGGAGAAACTGTTTAACACCATCAGTTTCCCTCTTAACTGTTTCTATTGAAACACTGGGGCTTTGAAGGAGTTTACTGACACGATTTACCTGATATAAAACATTGTACCAGATCACAACACAAGAGTATGAACCGTCATGCTGTCCGCTCCTTGCAAAGGCTTTGTGATAAAGACAATGTCTCTCCATCCTTCTTCTCTGCTGCATGTTCACAGAGTTCTGTTAAGGCCTCCACAACTTCTAGCATTTGGTAGCGAAGTGCTTTTACACTGTCAATGCGACACTCCCGTCTTGTTGTTGACAGGCTTTTCACTGTCAGATTTACATGACGTAGTAGTATTGACCAGCGCTGTATTGAAGAGCTGAAGAGGTTGTAAAGGCGCTGAAGAATGCCAAACAAGCTCACAGAGAGAGCTGATGACTTGGCTGCATCAGCCACGACGAGGTTGAGTGTGCGACTGCTGCAGGGAACACACAGTGCCTTCTTGTTCAGTTCGAGCACTCTTGCCTGGGCACCCTGCTTGTGTCCCATCATGTTACTCCCATCATCATAGGATTGCCCACGACAGTCTGCGATGTTCAATGTCATGTCATTAAGCTGTATTAAGCGTTACTCAGGCCTTTTCTTGTGGTATCAGCAACGCTGATGAAGCCAACACAGTGCTCTAAGATGGAGGCCCCTACAGATGACTCACAGTTCACAATACGTAGCACCAATGATAGTTGTTCTGCGTGGCTAATATCAGGGGTACAATCCATTATGACTGAAAAATACTTGGCCCTTTTCACATTGTGAACAATTGCATCAGATGTTTTCTGTCCAACTAATGCAATAAGCTCGTTTTGGATTGTGTTACTCAAGTAGTGATCTTTTTATTTCTTTTTGGTCAATCCTTCTAAGATGTTCACTCATTATAGGATCAAACTGTTCTATCTGTCCCAGAAAATTGCCATTATGTGGCTCAAAACGTTTTCAGAGTCCTCTTAACGCCTGGTTTCTTTCTGCTAAATGGCAAACAATAGCAATTATTCTGCTTAATACATCCCTCCAGTGCTGTTCTTCCAGAGACTGCATTTCCTGACTGGCACTGTCAACGGTTTTGCCTGTTGTAAGTCATTTTTTAAATTCAAGCCATTGTTCCATATTGGCAAGATGCGATCTGCCCTTCTCGTGCTCTTTCAAGAGGCTATGAATATTCACCCACAATAGAAAGCCAATGCTGCTCAGTGTATATGTTGTCCCTCTTTCAAAGAGCTTGCAGCAAAAACAAAACACACAATCACTGCTCATAGAATAAACTAACCATTTACGGGGTATTTCTTCTCCGTTTTTCATTTTCGTTTGGCAAGTTGACATCTCTCGTGGTCGGTAAGCCTGTCTGGCCAAAGCGCTGGGTCGTCCGAGAGAATGACAGTTTCACAACTTTCACTGACCAAACCTGCATTTACAGGTACATCATCAGGCGATCTGTCAAGCTCGGTGGCGGTGCAGCCTCCGAGCTAGCCGCTGTAGCATTAGCGGGTAGGTCTGTGCTGCTAACCGCGCTGCTACAACTTGTAGTTGCAAAATTACCGTCAGTATCTCCATCCGATTCCTTTTCAGTAGGGCTTCTGTAGAAACTGGTTAACTTTAGCAAAGTTTCCTTTTGAGTTTTTGTTTCTTTAAACTTTTTTCGTTTTTGAGCCCCACTTGGATATGTTCGCTTCATTGTGCATTACATTTTTTTGTGACTGACTGAAGCTAGCTAGTACTGTCTGTCAGTTGGCTATTTACGGGAGCTCAGAAGTGTCACGAAGTGTGTTTAATTAATAGACCCTGTGATGCGCAGGCATGGTGTGTGTGGTCTAATAAATCTTTGAAAATAGGTGCAAAAGCAAGTGTATGTAAATTAAATAATTGTAATATATTTTTATATATTTTTTATATATTTTTATGGCAAAAATAATTCTGCTTGTAATGCCTGCTTACGGGCAGCAGAGGGCCCCCTTCACGGCGGGGCCCCAAGCAATTGCGTGGTTTGCGTGTTGGGAAAACACGTGCCTGAGTGCAAGTATAGCCCACAGAGATTAACTAGAAAAGTAGTTCCTCCAACAATTCTAAATGGCAGTGAGCTGGATTCAAACCTATGCCGACTTGCTTGCCTTGAACATATAATAAAAAAACTGATTTTCCCGAAAAATACATCTTCCCCCTACAAATATGTAAAAGTATTATAATCCACATGAGGTGCGCTGTAGCATAGGTTACTTGAGCTGACGCCCAGTGGACCTACAGTCTAAATTATTGTATGGCCTACAAACACCGCTTCCAGCTGCCCCCTGGCGGCGATTCCAAATATTAAATATTTATTTGTCTCCTCCTGATGCAGGATTTGTTTTCCTCCTGCAACGAAAGGGGTCAAATTAAGATCCGACATCTTAATTTGAAACCATTTGGCTCCGGGCAAAAGTAGTGCACTATGTATGGAATAGGGTGGCATTTGGGACGCAGTTCAAGTCTTTTTAAAACAAACGGAGGATATTCCATTACTTTGATTCCTTTGAGTCTAATAAATCGTAACCATTTGTCCTCTGACAGACTGTGAGGACAGGAGCATACACAAAGGAATAGGTAGGTAGTGATATCTGTTTGCTATGCTTATTCACATTGAATGGGGATAATAACATATTGAGTTACTCATTGAGTGTGAGAACTGAAATAGTCTTCACCTTTTTGGTATCTTGCAACCAGCAGACTATACTGTACACCTACCACATACTGTAGCAGAGGAGATACTTTCTACTACTCAAAGAACAGTAGACTAATCCTGTACTATCTCTGACTTAATTCCCCAAACCCAATTGGCTCTGTCTCTGTCAAACCTACATGCGCCTTGAGACGAGGTTATCTCTGACTAGGAGAGACACAAGAACTACCGTTCACTTTATGAGTGACAGTTAAACCTCTTGACGTGTTTATCTTGGACCACCAGCTTTGAGGACTCAAAATATACAATCTCTGGCTGGGAGCTCTGTGGCTGGGGATTTACCAATGTTTTTGTAATTATTCTTGTGCAGACAAACTGTCTTTTGTATAAAAACAAATTGAGTGTGTCCGGGGCCTAGATCATCCATAGCTCTCCAACTAGTCTCTTTCCAACAGACGTCTAACAGCGCACTCTCTGAGACTGCATGCTAGGCTACTCTATACCCAGCTCCTTTACCCAGGTGTCCTTAAATGGCTTTAGTCAGTGGGGTTTGGATGGATTAGGATTTCAAAGAGGAAGTCTGATTGCCCCTGATCACTTCCATTAGTGGTGGCTAAAGTTAGCTGAAGTGTGAAAAGACTGTTTAAAGCATGGATTACAATTTCTCTTAACATCAAGCTTAGAACATCAAGTTGTCAAATCCTGAATTTACCTGTTAACCCAACCACAATGGTCTGAGAGGACATATGGTGCTGAGAGGATCTGACCAATTGCCATTGACCTATATCCCATAATGGGTCAACACCCCGTTATCCTCAACTAGAAGATCACTGATCTGTTATTATGTCACAATACGTGTCCTTTGTCTCACCTACAGTGGGGAGAACAAGTATTTGATACACTGCCGATTTTGCAGGTTTTCCTACTTACAAAGCATGTAGAGGTCTGTAATTTTTATCATAGGTACACTTCAACTGTGAGAGACGGAATCTAAAACAAAAATCCAGAAAATCACATTGTATGATTTTTAAATAATTACTTTGCATTTTATTGCATGCCATAAGTATTTGATCACCTACCAACCAGTAAGAATTCCGGCTCTCACAGACCTGTTAGTTTTTCTTTAAGAAGCCCTCCTGTTCTCCACTCATTACCTGTATTAACTGCACCTGTTTGAACTCGTTACCTGTATAAAAGACACCTGTCCACACACTCAATCAAACAGACTCCAACCTCTCCACAATGGCCAAGACCAGAGAGCTGTGTAAGGACATCAGGGATAAAATTGTAGACCTGCACAAGGCTGGGATGTGCTACAGGACAATAGGCAAGCAGCTTGGTGAGAAGGCAACAACTGTTGGCGCAATTATTAGAAAATGGAAGAAGTTCAAGATGACGGTCAATCTCCCTCGGTCTGGGGCACCATGCAAGATCTCACCTCGTGGGGCATCAATGATCATGAGGAAGGTGAGGGATCAGCCCAGAACTACACGGCAGGACCTGGTCAATGACCTGAAGAGAGCTGGGACCACAGTCTCAAAGAAAACCATTAGTAACACACTACGCCGTCATGGATTAAAATCCTGCAGCGCACGCAAGGTCCCCCTGCTCAAGCCAGCGCATGTCCAGTCCCGTCTATAGTTTGCCAATGACCGTCTGGATGATCCAGAGGAGGAATGGGAGACGGTCATGTGGTCTGATGAGACAAAAATAGAGCTTTTTGGTCTAAACTCCACTCGCCGTGTTTGGAGGAAGAAGAAGGATGAGTACAACCCCAAGAACACCATCCCAACCGTGAAGCATGGAGGTGGAAACATCATTCTTTGGGGATGCTTTTCTGCAAAGGGGACAGGACGACTGCACCGTATTGAGGGGAGGATGGATGGGGCCATGTATCGCGAGATCTTGGCCAACAACCTCCTTCCCTCAGTAAGAGCATTGAAGATGGGTCGTGGCTGGGTCTTCCAGCATGACAACGACCCGAAACACACAGCCAGGGCAACTAAGGAGTGGCTCCGTAAGAAGCATCTCAAGGTCCTGGAGTGGCCTAGCCAGTCTCCAGACCTGAACCCAATAGAAAATCTTTGGAGGGAGCTGAAAGTCTGTATTGCCCAGCGACAGCCCCGAAACCTGAAGGATCTGGAGAAGGTCTGTATGGAGGAGTGGGCTAAAATCCCTGCTGCAGTGTGTGCAAACCTGGTCAAGAACTACAGGAAACGTATGATCTCTGTAATTGCAAACAAAGGTTTCTGTACCAAATATTAAGTTCTGCTTTTCTGATGTATCAAATACTTATGTCATGCAATATAATGCAAATTAATGACTTAAAAATCATACAATTTGATTTTCTGGATTTTTGTTTTAGATTCCATCACTCACAGTTGAAGAGTACCTATGATAAAAATTACAGACTTCTACATGCTTTGTAAGTGGGAAAACCTGCAAAATTGGCAGTGTATCAAATACTTGTTCTCCCCACTGTATTAGAGTACACTTTATATTACACTTTATTTTGCATGTTGCATTAGTATGCAGAGAGATTCAGTTATATAAACAAACACGTGACAGAAACACACTTCTGTGTTTGATAACACTCTTTCAGGGTAAAAAGACAGTGTTTTGACAGGTCGGAGACAACTTAATCATAGCTGTACAATTACCATATGAGTCATGTACGACACATTGTGAAAATACAAAAAAGACCCTCACCAAAGTCCTACAGTATTGTAAAATGCCAGAGAGCTGAGGTATCGGAGCCTGGGATGGTTTGCTGCTTTAATCTTCCTTATGCAACAAGCAACATTCAATCTCAAGGATGAATGGGACAGAGAGACAGAATAATGTTTATTTAGATTAAGGCTCAGAGTTGCGGACAAGATGAGTTCTTATCCTAATCGAATTGAGCGAGAACCATCAGCCAGAGGTACATTCTAGTTGTTTCCCAAATGGCACCCTATTCTCTAGTGCACTACTTTCAAACAGGACCCATAGGTCTGTGTTGTGTGTGGTGTGTGGTGTGTGCGTGAGTGTGTGTGTGTGCCCACCAACACCCACCAACACACCACACACCACACACCACACACCACACACACACACACAACCCCACCACACAGTACCTGTAAGGACAGAGGCACAGACAACACTTGACAGATTTAGGGCTTTATCTCGGTGTGTCAGGCAACTGTACTTTGATTTGAGGAGGTGGTGAGCGATGGCAAATCTAAAACCCATTAGAGGTTAGCTTGACCAACCTCAACAGTAGAGATTCAGCCAACATAGTATATCTGAAATAAGATACACTATACAGTATATACAAAGTATGTGGACACCCCATCAAATTAGTCGATTTGGCTATTTCAGCCACACCCGTTGCTGACAGGTGTATAAAATCGATTACACAGCCATGCAAACTTGACTGGCCTGCACAGAGCCCTTACCTCAACCCCCTAATTGCCCAACATCAGTGCCTGACCTCACTAATGCTCTTGTGGCTGAATGGCAGCACGCCCCTGCAGCAATGTTCCAACATCTAGTGGAAAGCCTTCCCAGAAGAGTGGAGGCTATTATAGTTGGGGGACCAACTCCATATTAATGGCCTTGATTTTGGAATGAGATGTTCAACAAGCAGGTGTCCACATACTTTTGGTTATGTAGTGTAACTCCAAATGAACGGACTCACTGTAACCACTGCCTGTTCAGACTGTTGAAGTTATATTAAAGCTATGCAACAGTAATTGCCTTCAAGTAGGATGTGATTGCCTGGCTAGCTAACTAGCTAACTGACAGTGTTTGCTCCACCCCCATTCTGAGATGATACAGCAGCTGTGGGAAAAGACTAACTAATTGGCTTTTCAATCTGTTTATTGTCATATTCACATCATGGCACTTGTCACTTTGACACAACAAGAGATAGACAAGCCACATACTGTAGTCCTCTGGGCCTTGGGTGAGCGAACAAGCCCAGACTGGGATTCATTGGGACCAGTCTTTAGGGACTTGACTTGCACTAGCTTGGCTCATACTTAGGGCTATAATCAGGGACCTAGCTACCAGCGACAAGACAGTCACAACGGAACGAGGAGACATGACTTAACAGTCGGTGACAAGAGAGCTAGCAAATCAGAATTGAAAATGTTCTCATATTATGCACATTTCAGCGACCCGCCACACGACAGCCAATCGGGAGAAGGAAGCTTGTGCTAGTTAGCTTTGACATTGGTTGACAACAAAACCACCGTCAAGCATGCTGCTTGACGGCTACACCCAGCGTGGGAGAGTTCAATGATTTGATTGCTGATTACTGGTCTGAATCCTCCGTTACAGTACAAAATGTCACTTTTAAAACTAAATAATGTTGTTTTTTGTGGCCAAAGCATACATTGGAGGAAAGAAACACTTTAAAACCAACCTCAAACTTTTATCTCAAATAGACAGTTTCTGAAATGCTTGCTATTTCCTCATATAACATGACGTCACTGACCAATCAGCTGCTGACTATTTTTAATGACCGATATATGCCCACACAATTCTGTTGTTGGGGTTCGCCAACACCATTCAAACACAAAAAAAGCTGCTTTTCAACATACTTAATTAAATATTTTTGGAAGGAAAACTATTTTAATCATATTGACATATTATAGGAAATATTTCATATAAATCTGGAAACACTGGACAGTTACTTTAAACCATTTGACTCAATGAGGAGCATACCATCATCAACAAACGATCTCCAGGGTTTGGTACTGTACTTACCTTTACAGGTGAAGCACTTCAGGTGGAAGTGCTTGGACTGCACCCGCAGCACCTCACCCTTACATGGCTCCCCACACTTGTAGCACTGGATCAGTTGCTTCTCATTGGAATTGTGTGTGTCCTGAGCATGTGCCACTAGAATAGAACAGAACAAACATAGACATGAGTACCATACCACTCCAATCGCACTGTTAAAATAGAAATACTCAAAACAACACGGAACCTACAGCGAAGGACCGCAGCCCTGAGCCTACAGTGAAGGTCCGCAGCCCGGAACCTCCAGCGAAGGTCTGCAGCCCGGAACCTATAGCGAAGGTCCGTAGCCCGGAACCTACAGCGAAGGTCCGCAACCCTGAACCTCCAGCGAAGGTCAGCAGCTCGGAGCCTCCAGCGAGGGTCAGCAACACGGAACCTCCAGCGAAGGCCCGTAGTCCTGAGCCTACAGCGAAGGTCCGCAACACGGAACCTACAGCGAAGGACCGCAGCCCTGAGCCTACGGTGAAGGTCCGCAGCCCGGAACCTCCAGTGAATGTCAGCAGCTCAGAGCCTCCAGCAAAGGTTCGGAGCCCTGAGTCTACAGTGAAGGTCCGTAGCCCGGAACCTACAGTGAAGGTCCGCAGCCCGAAACCTCCACCGGTGCCCAGTCCGGGGCCGGTCGTCTGCTCCACCCCGGGGCCGGTCGACTGCTCCACCCCAGCGCCGGAGCAGTCCGCTCCACCGGTGCCCAGTCCGGGGCCGGTCGTCTGCTCCACCCCAGCACTGGAGCAGTCCACTCCACCGGTGCCCAGTCCGGGGCCATGTAGCATATCTTGATGCTACATGTACTTGTTAATTGACACGTGTCGATGTTTGCACCTTTTATGCACTTGTTTTATGCAAATGTTTTAGTTAATACTGCTGGTTTGTGTCTATTATAACAGTCAATAATTAACCATACGTCTCATCAGTCTCATTCTGATGATATTATATCTATTATAACAGTCAATCATTAACCATACCTCTTATCAGTCTCATTCTGATGATATTATATATCTATTATAACAGTCAATCATTAACCTCTTATCAGTCTCATTCTGATGATATTATATATCGATTATAACAGTCAATCATTAACCTCTTATCAGTCTCATTCTGATGATATTATATATCTATTATAACAGTCAATCATTAACCATACCTCTTATCAGTCTCATTCTGATGATATTATATATCTATTATAACAGTCAATCATTAACCTCTTATCAGTCTCATTCTGATGATATTATATATCGATTATAACAGTCAATCATTAACCATACCTCTTATCAGTCTCATTCTGATGATATTATATATCTATTATAACAGTCAATCATTAACCATACCTCTTATCAGTCTCATTCTGATGATACTAATATCTAAATCTGCACAAATCCTAGCTCACATGTTGAATCAACATTACACAAATTGTCTTCATCATTTAATTACTAACTAGCTAAATAAACACACAGAATTACATATATATATATATATATATACACACTGTATAACAGGATAGATCATACAGTGATTACTAATCATGTCATGAAAAGTCCCTAGTGGACTAACCCGATATGACAGCTGGTTACACAAAGGAAGGGGGAGGGGGGATGAAAGAAATGAGTGGGAGAAAGAGACAAAGGGATGAAGTCTCTGTTGGACATGGGATGTTATTGCCAAACATAAACACAAAATCTTAAACCGCCCATTCAGAAAGAATGAATGTAATTATAGATATTTACGAATGAGCTTGGCTTCGATAGATGGGTCGAAGATAGAAGACGCCATTGTCCTTTGGAGAGTATCACTTCTTCTTCAGTGTTCCATCGTTAGAGTTCATACCATTTTGCCATACTCGGCTTTCGCAATGTTCTGACTGGTCTAGTCAAAATTCACAATTTTAACATGGCGATCGCCACCTCCACGTTTTAAACGCAGTCCTAGTGTCATCGGGAACTGGGGTTGACTTTTGTCAACAGGCTTTTGTACTGGGGAAGAGAAGGGCGTGTTTCATAGTTCTCAACCAATGTCTCTTCACTTGGTTGTGGCCACTGACTTGAGCATAAGTTTACTTGCGAACAAATTCTCTCCTAAAGGAGACTAAAATCACAATTAATCTTCTCACAAATAGTTTAATTTTAAATCATATAATTGGGCTACGTTTACATGTTAATCTAATAACTAGAATGTGTAGACATTCAAAGATACAATGATGTTGTATTATCATGCACTAACAATATCCCAAAACAACCACTGATCTGACATCACATTCTTTAAGTACCAACTGACACTTTCAACTGGTTGTATTACAGAAATATTGTTCCGTTCTTCAACCTTTTGGATGTTACCAGACTGTAGAGTCTTTCTCTGTGGCAACATTTTGGTAGAGTGGTGAGAGAGCTTCGGTATTTCTGAGGTCATAAACCGGTGGGGGAGAGAAAGGGGGTTTTATGACCCCCACCCACCCAACAGGGAAAGTCGTGACAACATTTTGCATATTGCTATTGATATGTTTAATAATTGTATATTAATTTGGCAATGTTTTAATATCATAACATTTAATAACTTAATTATGCATTCATATGCTATCATTATTGCTTGTTATTATTTTCTAATTCTAGGAAACTGATGGATCTATCTGATGGAGCCTGAAGTTTTGTACACCTTTTGTATAAGTACTACTTCTAATATTTACATCCCGCCCTCCGCGGACGCAAACACAGCATGTGACGTCATCCACTCTGTTATCGCGAGGTTACAGACAGCGCATCCCAGTGCTTTCTTTGCCATTTCGGGGGATTTTAACCATGCATCTCTCTCTTCAACGTTGCCCACGTTCAAACAGTTCGTGAAGTGTCCAACCAGGAATAATACAACTCTGGACTTGTTATATGCTAATGTGAAGGACGCATACAACTCCACTGCACTCCCTCCCCTCGGTAGATCGGATCACAACCTTGTCCACCTCACTCCACTCTACAGGCCTTTGGTCCAACAGCAGACTGCGACCACCAGGACCATTAGGAGATGGTCCCCGGAGGCGAATGAGGCCCTACAGGACTGCTTTGAAACAACAGACTGGGATGTGCTCTGTGAGGCTCATGGGGAGCACATCGATGGACTTACTGACTGCATAACAGACTATATTAATTTTTGTGTAGACAACACTGTACCCACCAGGAAGGTACGCTGTTTTCCAAACAATAAACCCTAGGTCACCAGCAACCTGAAGGCCCTGCTGAATGAGAAGAAGAGGGCCTTCAAGGAGAGGGACAAGGACAAATTGAAATGCGTCCAGAGGGAGCTGAAGTTGCGGATTGCTGAGGGGAAGAGAGGGTATAAGGAGAAGATAGAGGACAAGCTGAGGCAGAGCCAGGTGTGGAAGAGTATGAGAAATATCACTGGCTTCAAAAAGTCAAACAGTGGGCAGACGGAGGGGACCCAGGACAGAGCCAATGAGCTGAACCAATTTTTTAACAGGTTTGATACTGGCCCTGTCCACCTCCCTTCCAGCTCCCCAGACCACACACCCTCACGGCTGTCCCACCCCCACTTTCCTCACAACACCTCTGCTGAGACAATCAGTGACCCTCCTCCACCCCTGCTCCCCCTGGACTGATCCTCAACACCCCCCTTCCCCCCACCTCCCCACCGGGGCTGGCTTTCACCATCAACCAAGTGAAGGGAGAGCTGGAGAGACTACATCAGTGGAAAGCGGCGGGCCCTGATGGCATCAGCCCAAGGGTGCTTAGGGTCTGTACTGACCAACTGTGTGGAATACTCCAGCGTCGCTTCAACCTTAGCCTGAGCCTAGAAAGGGTCCCTGTGCTGTGGAAAACATCCTGCCTCGTCCCAGTGCCCAAGAAGGCACACCCCACTGTCCTGAATGACTTCAGACCTGTAGCGCTAACATCCCACATCATGAAGACCCTGGAAAGGTTAGTCCTTGCTCACCTCAGACCCCTGGTGTGTTCATCAATGGACCCCCTGCAGTTTGCATACCAGCGCAACATCGGGTGGATGATGCAATCATCTACCTTCTGCAGAGGGCCTACTCTCACCTGGACAACACAGGTTGCACTGTGAGGGTTATGTTTTTTGACTTCTCCAGTGTCTTCAATACCATTCAGCCCCTGCTACTGGGTGAGAAGGTGAGGAGGATGAAAGTGGAAGCACCCTTAGTCTCCTGGGTCACGGACTACCTGACCGGTAGGCCACAATTTGTGCGACTACAGAGCTGTGTGTCAGAACGGGCAGTTAGCAACACAGGGGCCCCCCAGGGAACGGTCCTGCCCCCCTTCCTGTTCATCCTCTACACCTCGGACTTCAGATATAACTCTGAAACATGCCACCTACAGAAGTTCTCGGATGACTCCGCAATTGTAGGGTGCATCAGGGGTGGGCAGGAGGAGTACAGGAGCACAATCAGTGACTTTGTGTTGTGGTGTGAGCAGAACCACCTTTAGCTCAACATCAGCAAAACAAAGGAGATGGTGGTGGACTTCAGGAGAACCAAGGCACAACTGACTGCAGTCCCTCTACAGGGGATGGATTTGGAAATGGTTGGGTCATACAAGTTCCTGGGAGTCCTTATGGACAACAGGCTGGAATGGGCTGGTAACACCGGGGCCCTGTACAAAAAGGGCCAGAGCCGACTCTACTTTCTGAGGAGGCTCAGGTCCTTCAACGTGTGCAGTAAACTACTGCATACCTTCTACCAGTGTTGTGCTGGGGAGCCAACATTAAAGCCGGTGATGCTTCTCGGGTAAATAAGCTGATCAGGAAGGCTAGCTCTGTCCTGGGGATGAGCCTTGACACTCTAGAGGAGGTGGCGGAGAGACGGATCCTGGCCAAACTGCTGGCCATCATGGACAACGTCACCCACCCTCTGCACGCCATGGTTATGACGCAGAGGAGCACCTTCAGTCACAGACTGATCCCACCACGGTGTGCCAGAGAGCGCTACAGGAGGTCCTTCCTGCCGGCAGCTATTAGACTATATAATGCCTCACCGGGGTGCCGTGCCGTCGGCAACATAGATCTGGAACTGTTGGGGTGCTAGGACCTAGTTTTAACAATTATGCATCCATCCGTGAGTAACTCTGGTCCGTGATCACTCATTCACTTAGGACCTATTTATTCATGCAGGTCTGTATATACATACTCATGTACAGTTGTTATATCATATCACGTGCAATATTGCAAGTAATTCTTGGACATAACTTACGTAGTCATTCACTCAGGAACGCATAGTAGTATCCTGTCAGTTGCACCTTTTCTCATTGCTTTTAGTATATCGAATGTGCAATACGTGCAGTTGTCTGTAATTAAACCCTGCGCACTAAGGACTGTATTTTAAGGGAATTACTGTTATTAACCCCAAACTATATCATACACACATTTAGCTATCTCTTCCTGTCGTTTACCTGTACAGCTAATTTAACCATGCAAAATATTCACTTACCTGTTCATTTAGCCAGTCTGTCTATTAAGTAAACTATTATTACCCTCGCTCATATGCATTTTGCATTTTGCATTTTTAGCCACTGAAGTATTTCTCTGCCATCGACCTGTATAGTATAGTTAACCATCCAACATCCACCAGTGTATAGTGTACATATTCAGCCAACCACCCATACTATGCAATGTCTTTTTATAGCTTTTTTTCTGCACTCCTGATATTTTGTATTTCTATACTTTTTCATACTGCCGCTCTATGTATCATTGTCACGAAATGGGATGTGGAGAGACCAAGACGCAGCGCAGGGATAATAGTTCGACATTCTTTATTTATTTATACTATGTATATACATATACTGTGTATAATCAAAACCAAAATGACGAACTAAAATAATACAAAACAAACAGACTAACGAATCTCACGTTCACAAAACACACTAAATGAACGGACGTAAAAAGCACACTTACTTCACCGTGACTGCGACATACATCGATAACGACCCACACCAGAGTGAAGGACAGACTCAACATATATGGGATCCCTAATTAGAGACAATGCGGTGCAGCTGCCTCTAATTAGGGATCCAACCCAAACCCCACACAGTAACAGATAAGAACGACACTGTCAGACTCTGACCATAGCTACATAGAGAAGCAAATAGGCTTCTCTATGGCCAGAGCCTGACAGTACCCCCCCCCCCCCCCAAGGCGCGGACCCCCGGACGCCCAAAAAAAAAAACCACACAAAACAAGGGGGGGGGAGGGGGTTTATGGGAGGGAAAACTAGTCCATCGGGGGCGGCTCTGGCTCCGGCGAAGTGGACAGTTTTTGTCCCAAGCCCCTTCCCTATAACCGGTCCCGGGCTGGGTACCGGTGGGGCAAACGGCTCCGGCCATGGAGCGGGGAAAAACAACCGGTCCCGGACTGGGCACCGGTGGGGCAAACGGCTCCGGCCATGGAGCGGGGAAAACAACCGGTCCCGGACTGGGCACCGGTGGGGGCAACGGCTCCGGCCATGGAGCGGGACATTTAACCGGGCCCGGAGCGGACGGCTGAACCCAGAATGGGTACCGGTGGAGCGGACTGCTCTGGCACTGGAGCGGAGCAGACGGCTGGACCCGGAATGGGTACCGGTGGAGCGGACTGCTCTGGCACTGGAGCGGAGCAGACGGCTGGACCCGGATTGGGTACCGGTGGAGCGGACTGCTCTGGCACTGAGGCGGAGCAGACGGCTGAACCCGGACTGGGTGCCGGTGGAGCGGACTGCTCTGGAGCGGAGCAGACGGCTGGACCCGGATTGGGCGCCGTTGGGGCGGACTGCTCTGGCACTGGAGCGGAGCAGACGGCTGAACCCGGAATAGGTACCGGTGGAGCGGACTGCTCTGGCACTGAGGCGGAGCAGATGGCCGGACCCGGAATGGGTACCGGTGGAGCGGACTGCTCTGGCACTGGGGCGGAGCAGACGGCCGGACCAGGACTGGGTACCGGTGCTGGAGGCTCCAGGCCTTGGGCTGTGGCTGGAGGCTCCGGGCTGCGGATCTTCGCTGGAGGTTGCGGGCTGCGGACCTTCGCTGGAGGTTGCGGGCTGCGGACCTTCGCTGGAGGTTGCGGGCTGCGGACCTTCGCTGTAGGTTGCGGGACGCTGACCTTCGCTGGAGGTTCAGGGGCGCTGACCTTCGCTGGAGGTTCAGGGGCGCTGACCTTCGCTGGAGGTTCAGGGGCGCTGACCTTCGCTGGAGGTTCAGGGACGCTGACCTTCGCTGGAGGTTCAGGGACGCTGATCTTCGCTGGAGGTTCAGGGACGCTGACCTTCGCTGGAGGTTCAGGGACGCTGACCTTCGCTGGAGGTTCAGGGACGCTGACCTTCTCTGGAGGTGCAGGGACGCTGACCTTCGCTGGAGGTGCAGGGACGCTGACCTTTGCTGGAGGTGCAGGGCTGCTGACCTTCGCTGGAGGTGCAGGGTTGCTGACCATCGCTGGAGGTTCCGGTCCAACCATACGCCTCGCCCCGAGAGTCATCTGGCGCTTGAAGTCCTCCAACGCCTGTACGACCAGCGGATCCATCTGCGTCTCCAGAGGAAGAGCATTCCAGGCTCTCCACCACCTCGTCTGCTCCTCCTCCGGGTATTCACAGAACCCCTCTGGCCGCTCCCGATCCAGATCTGTGGGCATACGAAGTGCTGTGCGATTTCCCTTTTTCAGCCTCTCCGGGCTCTGGCTGCGCACCGATGGTGTGGTGCTCACAGCCATGACAGACCCTTGTTGGCTCCGGGCCGGCGCTGGAGGCACTGGGTTGGGAACTGGCGTTGGGGGGCTGTGACAGCCCCGATCTTCCTCACTCCATCGCCAATCCCCTCCTCGTGAGATCTCCTCCAAGAGTCCCCACGAGAGAGGGAACAGAAGTACGTCATCGTCCTCCTCTTCCGACTCCTCTCCGTACCTCTGCTCCCTTGGCTGTAGGGACTCTCCTGGATCCCCCACGAGTGCAGGGGCCGGGGCTCCTCTCCGTCTACCCCCGACCACCCCCATAGCCCCTCTCCGACAATCGTTTGGGGTGTCTGGGCTCCAGGCTGTTCCTTTTGGGTCCGTTGTCGCTTCCCCTTTTTCTTGCGCTGCTTGGTCTCCTTTTGGTGGGTCGTTCTGTCACGAGATGGGATGTGGAGAGACCAAGACGCAGCGCAGGGAGAATAGTTCGACATTCTTTATTTATTTATACTATGTATATACATATACTATGTATAATCAAAACCAAAATGACGAACAAAAATAACACAAAACAAACAGACTAACGAACTTCACGTTCACAAAACACACTAAATGAACGGACGTAAAAAGCACACTTACTTCACCATGACTGCGACATACATCGATAACGACCCACACCAGAGTGAAGGACAGACTTAACATATATGGGATCCCTAATTAGAGACAATGCTGTGCAGCTGCCTCTAATTAGGGATCCAACCCAAACCCCACACAGAAACAGAAAAGAACGACACTGTCAGACTCTGACCATAACTACATAGAGAAGCCTATTTGCTTCTCTATGGCCAGAGCCTGACAATCATGTACCGTGTATCTGTCTTTTGTGTACTTTCGTTCTGGCATTTTGCACCTGCCCTATGTTTTGTTGTAGCTGCTTGACAAAGGAATTTCCCCCTCGGGGATCAATAAAGTATCTATCTATCTATCTATCTATCTATCTATCTATCTATCTATCTATCTATCTATCTATCTATCTATCTATCTATCTATCTATCTACCTTAGGATGAATGTTTCAGTATACCTTAAATATGTCTCATAACCCCTTAAACCCATGTGTTTCAAAACTTTGTCTCCTTAATGCTGGTGGCAGCTCAGTTGCCACTAGTTTTAATGTTACGAAACACTTCATTTTAACAGTGTATAGGTCTGGTTTCCCGTTCACAGGTTAAGCCTAGTCCTAGATTTAGAAGCATGTCTAATGGAGATTCTCCATGTATACTGCATGTTATTCCAGGGCCCAAATGCATGAAGTGTCTAAATGTAGGAGTGCTAAAATTTTCTATGATCTAAAATGCAAAACTGACCCTAGATCAGCAGTCCTACTCTGAGACGTTGTAGGAATACAAGCCCTGAACTAGGCTTAAAGGGGTACCTCCATGTTTGGACTTTTAAATATATAATTTAAACCCATTTGTTCTTGATGGATTTAACTTATGAATGCCTCATGAGCTTAGTTCAGCTGTCGTACCCCATCAGAACCCCATCAGAACCCCATATTTAAGTTGGATTTACTCCATTGTTTGTAAACAATGTAATTGTAAACAAAAACTGTATTGCCTCAAAACATGGTTAAAAACTATAGTCCTTGCATCCATAGCCCTGTCTATGAATTCACAGCCCCATCCCACAGCAGTGGCGGGGTGCCCACTTTGTTTTTATTTGAACTGCAGATTGACCCTTTTATCAATGTCCTATAAAGTATAAATAGGTTATGCATTAGTAAACTGTAGCTTTTGCCCTCCTATAGGCTATTGATGCGCGTAGATCGGCAGTGTATTTGTACCTGTTTCCACATGGAGCTATGGATGAGCACCAACTTCTGAGAAACCATGACAGTGAAAAGAACAACACACACACACATTCACACCACTATACTGTATACACAAATACTGTTCCAGTGTATCTCAGACTGGCCAATAAAAAGAAAAGATCAAGATGGGCGAAAGAACACAGACACTGGACAGAGGTAGATATGGCTTTGCCTTTGCAACTCTGCCTAGAAGGCCAGCATCCCGGAGTCGCCTCTTCACTGTTGACGTTGAGACTGGTGTTTTGTGGGTACTATTTAATGAAGCTGCCAGTTGAGGACTTGTGAGGCGTCTGTTTCTCAAACTAGACACTAATGTACTTGTCCTCTTTCTCAGTTGTGCACCGGGACCTCCCACTCCTCTTTCTATTCTGGTTAGAACCAGTTTGCGCTGTTCTGTGAAGGGAGTAGTAACCAGCGTTGTATGAGATCTTCAGTTTCTTGGCAATTACTCGCATGGAATAGCCTTCATTTCTCAGAACAAGAATAGACTGATGAGATTCAGAAGAAAGTTATTTGTTTCTGGCCATTAATCGAACCCACAAATGCTGATGCTCCAGATACTCAACTAGTTTATAGAAGGCCAGTTGTATTGCTTCTTTAATCAGCACAACAGTTTTCAGCTGTGCTAACATTATTGCAAAAGGGTTTTCTAATGATCAATTAGCCTTTTAAAATGATAAACTTGGATTAGCTAAGACAACGTGCCATTGGAACACAGGAGTGATGGTTGCTGATAATGGGCCTCTGTGTTGTTTTTTGTCGCACTGCCTTGCTTTGTCATGGCCAGGTCGCAGTTGTAAATGAGAACTAGTTCTCAACTGACCTACCTGGTTAAATAAAGGTGAAATAAAAAAATAAAAATAAATATTAGATATTCCATAAACAATCAGCCGTTTCCAGCTACAATAGTCATTTACAACATTAACAATGTCTACACTGTATTTCTGATCAATTTGATGTTATTTTAATGGACAAAAAATGTGCTTTTCTTTTAAAAACAAGGACATTTCTAAGTGACCCCAAATGTTTAAACGGTAGTGTACATAGAGAGGCATAACATATTATAACCGTTATTATAAGATATCGTTAAGGCTCATACATGCTTATACCAAGTTAAAAAGTATTATACTTGAGGATAAAGTACCAGGCATTCTCTCTGTGTAATAAGCCAGGGAACACAACAGATAATAATCAGTTAGAGAAACAGATCACATATCCACATGCCAACAGTTCAACATCTGAATTTGATGTTGAACCACTGGCGTATCCGGACGCCACGGTGAAAGCTGAAATCGTCCCAAACCAGGACATAGACAGGATGATCCTGCTGTTCACGCTCAAACAAAACATGCCGAAGAACACCCAGAAATGTAAGAAGATGTTCAGTGTGATATGGCCCCAGGGTTGCATGACGGGGGAGAACCCCACCATTACTTATGGCTGCACAAAGTAGGCTAGTAGCATAACATTGTACTGTAAGCATCAGCACTGAAAGTGTCTGAGTGTGCACATACTGAAATCGTAGATCTTTGACACTTTCTGAGTTCAAAGGGTACTTTTGTACACTTGCTTCATGCGTACCCTGTTGTGCAGGAGGACACTGTCAATGGTAGAAAGGCTGACACTGTTGATTTCTTCAAAGTTGACATTGTGTTAAACAACTCTTTGCTGTATTTCACGCAGTCGGATGACATTGTTTTGAAGGACCGTATCAACAATGAGAGCCTCTTGCTGTTGGGAGAACATAGCAGTCCTTCCACCCTCATGTGGTCGTCTTGCAATTCTACAAAAAGGGAAAATGCTCTTAAAAACGTACACATACAGTAAAAATAGTAATGGACATTACTTCTATATGTAAAATATTTCATGTTAAGAAAAGTATTATTTTTTCCCCAGTCCTCTTTCTATTGACAAAGTGATGCACTGAATCAAATGTATACAGTAAACTTTCAATGACCTATTCTCTTCTCTGAATGTCCTGACTACGGTGGCCACAGAGGATCAGCTCAAACTGGGTTGTACTCTTTGTCATGCTTCCCTCATTGTCATTCCATGAACAACAACATAGTCTATCACAGCTGCTCCAACTTCATCTGAAATTACTGTTCTTGTTCTTGGTCTTGCTCTTCCTCGTCCTCGTACTCTTCCTCCTCATCCACCACGTCTTACACGTACTCTTCCTCCTCTGCCTCTCAGATTGTTTCCATCCATTGTTGGTATTAACAGCAGTTGTGGTGAGGGCTCAGTACTCAGCTCTCACAATATGGCATGGCACCTCAGCACTGGTATGTAACTATACAGCGCCTTACTAGAACTAAGGAGTAGTGAATACTCCAAACCAACTGTAGTTTCTTGCAAGATTTGGCTCCGGGTTCTGAGATTAAACCAACTGTGACAATATTACCTCAGTAATAGTGAATACACAGGGCTAGACCAATACTGTGACTGTGCTATCACTATAGATATAAGTAGAAATGTTTATCCCCAGAGAGATCACTCCAGATTCAAGTCGAAATTTGACGTACTTTGCAGGTCCCCAAGACATTGGGAGACCCCGTCAAACCGTCCACCATGGGCAAAAATGTCAAACTCAAAACAAGCTACGATTAAACCGAAAGTCTATGGAGCAGGAGCTCAGTGCTTATACTGCTGTACCATCCATCCACGATGAGTTAGCAAGGCCAGTCTTAATGAATAGCTAAACTTAACCGTGGAGCTGTTTTTACATTTTAAACCTGTCCCAAATCATTAATTGAACCGATCGGAATTAATGCCTGAACTTAATTAACCCTATCACAAACCTTAGTCCATAATTTAACCAATCAGAATGAATGCCTGAATTGAACCCTAAACTTAACTCTTAAATTAAGCCAGTCAGAATTAATGACTCAACTGTAGTTGTTTCTCATGCAGTTTACTAGTAATAAAAATAGACGTTTGTCCAAGGATGTCAAGAAATGACGTGAGACTGCGATATCTTCGTTAAACCCTGCTCTAAGCGAGTGATTACTCAGTAGCAGCCACCATCGTCACATTACAGCACACACACACCCTCTAGACTCTATAGAGGATGGTAATATCTGCTGACAGAGAGATCTGCCTCTGCCTCATCACTGGAAGATCACAGACAAAACCCACCGGGACACATTCAGCGGGGCACAACGTTGTGAAACGTTCAGATAGAAATATGTTATGTAGAATAAGGAGTCGTGTCCACTCTATTTATGACATTTCTGTGTGAAACATTCCACAAAGTTTGTCCTACCCAACATGGTCCTAATCTTCACCCAGGCACACGTACAGCGCATGGCCTGCAATGCTTTAGGACTGAAAGAAGGCAACAGATAGACAGGAATAGCCCCCACATCCATGGTCGTAGGCGAACAATAACCAAAGGCTCAGCACCCTTCCACGGGGGCTGCCTTCTGCCATACAACCCCAACCCCCACCTCCACCCCTTTAAAGGAAGCCTCTGCGTAAGCAATAATAAAGGTTGCCGATGATGCACTGGAGGGACCTGGAGAAGGTCAGAAGGACATCTTTTCCTGTTACACATGCACAGGCCTTGCTGGTAAATAACAATAAAGTGTTTGTTATTGATGCATGGATGGAGAATAACTGATGAAGCCTCCACTCTAACGTATTTTCTAGACTACCTAGAACCATAAAGGGTTATTCAGCTGACTCCCGTTTTCGTCCTGTGTCTGAGACACTCCACTGATAAGATATAGAAGATACACAACATACAAGATAGACACAATGAGTATCACGCACTATTCTATTTATACAAACACACACCATCTCCCCACCACTGGCCCTCCTCCCACTACTCAGGCTGGGCCCCTCCCTGAATATTACATTCTAAATATACCCACTGTGTGAAAAGTGTGTGTGTGTGTATAACTATAACCTCCTTCTTCTAAATATGTATGATCTGATTCACAACCCCTTCTCCCATCCACCCTCCAGCCCCTGCACCAGTGTCCCAGACAAAGCACTTCAAATATGGGCACAAATTGGGGGGGAACGTATCTCCCTCTACCGGCCCCCCAATGCCTGAATAACTAATCCCTGGGGACCTACCACAGAATAATAATGGTTTCTAAATGGCTGGCTGTCATAGACCAGAGGGTTGTTGTTGCTGGGATGTTGTAACTAACACAGGTACCTGCCATGTATGAACGGAGAAGGACTTTGTGTAATATACAGTATAATGTTTATTTTTCTACAGGATTACTGTGAATCTCAGACTATTTGCCTAAACAATAAAAACCCTTGCGTCATAAATGCATTGAAATGACCTTCACATCAAATCAAATTGTATTGGTCACATACACGTGGTTAGCAGACATTATTGGTCACATACACGTAGTTAGCAGATGTTATTGGTCACATACATGTGGTTAGCAGACATTATTGGTCACATACACGTGGTTAGCAGACGTTATTGGTCACATACACATGGTTAGCAGACGTTATTGGTCACATACACGTGGTTAGCAGATGTTATTGGTCACATACACGTGGTTAGTAGATGTTATTGGTCACATACACGTGGTTAGCAGATGTCATTGGTCACATACACGTGGTTAGCAGACATTATTGGTCACATATACGTGGTTAGCAGATGTTATTGGTCACATACACGTGGTTAGCAGACATTATTGGTCACATACACGTGGTTAGCAGACGGTATTGGTCACATACACGTGGTTAGCAGACGTTATTGGTCACATACACGTGGTTAGCAGATGTTATTGGTCACATACACGTGGTTAGTAGATGTTATTGGTCACATACACGTGGTTAGCAGATGTTATTGGTCACATACACGTGGTTAGCAGATGTTATTGGTCACATACACGTGGTTAGCAGATGTTATTGGTCACATACACGTGGTTAGCAGATGTTATTGGTCACATACACATGGTTAGCAGATGTTATTGGTCACATACACGTGGTTAGCAGATGTTATTGGTCACATACACATGGTTAGCAGATGTTATTGGTCACATACACGTGGTTAGCAGATGTTATTGGTCACATACACGTGGTTAGTAGATGTTATTGGTCACATACACGTGGTTAGCAGATGTTATTGGTCACATACACGTGGTTAGCAGATGTTATTGGTCACATACACGTGGTTAGCAGATGTTATTGGTCACATACACGTGGTTAGCAGATGTTATTGGTCACATACACGTGGTTAGCAGATGTTATTGGTCACATACACATGGTTAGCAGATGTTATTGGTCACATACACGTGGTTAGCAGATGTTATTGGTCACATACACATGGTTAGCAGATGTTATTGGTCACATACACGTGGTTAGCAGATGTTATTGGTCACATACACATGGTTAGCAGATGTTATTGGTCACATACACGTGGTTAGCAGATGTTATTGGTCACATACACGTGGTTAGCAGATGTTATTGGTCACATACACGTGGTTAGCAGATGTTATTGCGGGTGTAGCAAAATGCTTGTGCTTCTAGCTCTGACAGTGCAGTAATATCTAACAAGTAATATCTAACAGTTTCACAACATATACCCAATACACACACATAGATACATAAATGTCAGGGCGGCATTGGACTAAGATACAGTGGCATAGTAAGCTTTATAGTATACAGTATACACATAAGAGATTGGTGATGCAGTAAACACGATTAAGTGACTAAGATACCGAAGAATAGTATAGCGTACAGTTTAGACATACGAGATGAGTAGGGCAAGATACGGAATGGTTCTCTCCCTCCCATTTACATCCATTACAGGATCCAAAATGTTTAGCATCATGGGTCACAACCCCTATGATGATCAGACGAGTGGTTCAGCTTTAGCACAGAGCAAATGGCAAAGGAGAGACATATTATGAGTATATCTATGGTTTGTCGCACACAGCCTGGATGTGCCTCTATTTTCCTTCTCTAACCTAATTCTATCTTAAGGGGGATGCAGGCTTCGGAGCTCTGTGTATTGATTTTAGGCTGCAACGTTGGTGCTTGCTGTGTCTAACTCATGGAGGGAATAGGGTGCCATTTGGGACGTATCCACTCTGCTTTACCTCCTCTGCTGATTCTGTGCTGCAGTTGTATAAACAGTGAGGATGTTCTGCTACTCTTTGAGAGAGAGAGAGAGAGAGAGAGAGACACAGAGATAGAGAGAGAGAGAGAGAGAGAGACACAGAGATAGAGAGAGAGAGAGACACACAGACACAGACACAGAGAGAGAGAGAGAGACACACAGACACAGAGAGAGAGAGAGAGACACAGAGATAGAGAGAGAGAGAGACACTGACACAGACACAGATAGAGAGAGAGAGAGAGAGAGAGAGAGAGAGAGAGAGAGAGAGAGAGAGAGAGAGAGAGAGAGAGAGAGAGACAGACACAGACACAGAGAGAGAGAGAGAGACACACACACAAAGACAGAGAGACACAGACACAGACAGAGAGAGAGAGAGAGAGAGAGAGAGAGAGAGAGAGAGAGAGAGAGAGAGAGAGAGAGAGAGAGACACAGAGACAGAGACAGTGAGACACAGACACAGAGAGAGAGAGATAGAGAGAGAGAGAGAGACACAGAGAGCGAGAGAGAGAGAGAGAGAGAGAGAGAGAGAGAGAGAGAGAGAGAGAGAGAGAGAGAGAGAGAGAGAGAGAGAGACACAGAGAGAGAGAGACACACACAGAGACAGTGAGACACAGACACAGAGAGAGAGAGATAGAGATAGAGAGAGATACACAGACACAGACACAGAGAGCGAGAGAGAGAGAGAGAGAGACACAGACACAGACACAGAGAGAGAGAGAGAGAGAGAGAGAGAGAGAGAGAGAGAGAGACACAGAGACACAGAGAGAGAGAGACACACACAGAGACAGAGAGACACAGACACAGACACAGACAGAGAGAGAGAGAGAGAGACACAGAGACAGAGACAGTGAGACACAGACACAGAGAGCGAGAGAGAGAGAGAGAGAGAGAGAGAGAGAGAGAGAGAGAGAGAGAGAGACACAGACACAGAGAGCGAGAGAGAGAGAGAGAGAGATACACAGACACAGACACAGAGAGCGAGAGAGAGAGAGAGACACAGACACAGACACACAGAGAGAGCGAGAGAGAGAGAGAGAGAGAGAGAGAGAGAGAGACACAGACACAGACACAGAGAGCGAGAGAGAGAGAGAGACACAGACACAGACACAGAGAGCGAGAGAGAGAGAGAGAGAGAGAGAGAGAGAGAGAGAGAGAGAGAGAGAGAGAGAGAGAGAGAGGGGGAGACAGAGAGAGAGACAGAGAGAGAGAGAGAGAGAGAGAGAGAGAGAGATAGGGAGACAGAGAGCACTACTGCAGTGTTCTGCAGCACTCTGCAAAACCTGGGTGAATCAAAGATATAAGAAAGTGATGATGATGATGATAAACACTGAAGATGTGATGGCGTAAAGAGCACATGTAACTCAAGTTAAGTAGATCTGTCTTCTCTGGTTGCAGACCCTGTAAATTACCAAGTACGTCTATTATTATCTTAACAGGGAAATCCACCCAGGAGCACAATCTCTCTGAGTCATTGTTTAGCTCAGTTCTCAGTGTCACACATTCAGCTCAGACGCCAAAGCTCAGTGGGTCTCAGATAGGCCATATCATGTGATGTCTGCCTGCATGTCTCTCTGTCTGTCTGCCTGCCTGCCACTGACACACACACACACACACCCACACACACACAGTCACCATCTACATTTAGATACAAGCAGGCACGCACACACACACACGCACAGACACAGACACAAACACACACACACACACACACACACACACACACACAGACATTTCACACTCGATACATATGGACTGATTTTAGGAAGAACATCCTCACTATGAATGAGGCCACGGCAGACAATAATGGAGTGTACCTTTTAGCCCGTTACCATGGTTACGGCTGCAGACTGACCGTGTGTGTGTGTGTGTGTGTGTGTGTGTGTGTGTGTGTGTGTCTGATCCCTACACTAGTGCTCCACTTTCCCTCTGTACACAAATGTACATTACCTTACCCCCAACTCACCACTGAAACTGGTCATCAAGCCATATTTTTATACAGTCAGACCCAAATATGTAATATTTCAGCATAATGAACTGTATGTTTGCATGTGTCTGTATCAGCAGAGAGCTATGCTGCAGATAACTCCTTGATAGCTCAAATGGATCTTCTATCCTGTGTGAACTGGTAATGCTTTAGTATTGCTTCCTCAAAGAACAATCCTTACAAAAACGTGTTTGCTGACCACTAATACTGTTCCGCAACTTACATCAGCAATACATCTACAATGTAACACTAAAACCAGGACAGATCCACAAAAACACACACTGCACATCAGACTGCGGGCAGGAAAGCTGAGAATCTAAACAAATCTCACAGACACACACACATACGATTCACTTACCTTTTTGCTTGACCATGACCATTGGTATTGAGGTAAAACTGACCAGAAAATGAGGGTTGATATGTATAAAAGATGTCCAGGCAGATGGTGTATCCTTAGAGTATAGAATGAGCTATGCAAGCTAGAGAGTGGTGAGAGATGCAGGAGAAAAGCTCTTCTCCCGAAACCAATACGGCGGCATGGGGTATTTTCTTTCACTCCCTCTCCCCTCTCCTCTCCTCCCCTCCACTCCCCTCCCCTCCACACTCCATTTCCCCCCCTCCCCTCCTCTCCCCACCTCCCCTCCCTCTCCCCACCTCCCCTCCCTCTCCCCTCCCCCTCACACTCCATTTTCCCCACCTCCCCTTGGTCTTCCCCTCTGCTGTCAGCCCTCACCTCATTGCAGTGTCTAGGAGATGGCTGCTGCTGCCGTGTTACAAATACTCTGGACCCCCGAAACATCCCCACTATATGTTACATTATACACAGACACACATACACACACAGCTGTTATATACATACAGAAGCCCCACATGTGTAAACAAATACATACACACACAAACACACACACACACACACACACACACACACACACACACACACACAATCTATTGTGTCTGTTTTCAAGTCCCAGTACCTCTATCAGGTCTTGTTGTGTTCTAAACTTTACATAGACAACTGTAGTAAAACCACAGCTATCGATTCCAGTCTCAAACTAGATAACATAGAACAGATGTAGGATCTTAATTTGATCCCTCTTTTGTTGCTGAAAATGTTCCTATGCAGGAAATGCAAACTTGTAGGGTTTTTTAGTTTTTAAAAGACCTCTAAAGTTTGTCATTTCCACTTTGTGAAATGTCAGACTTGAAAAATGTATCAACCCCTACAAAAACGTCCATTAATTATAATCCACATATTAATTCACAGTTTCTGTTGCTGACGGATTATTTTACTGCTGTAGCAAACTGGCTGAAATTAAGCTCCTACATCTGTATTACTACTAGGGCTGATGTCAGCTGTTTGTCTGACTGACAGAGACCGTCAGCGAGGAGTAATACACAAGAGGTTATAGTGTACAGTTTATCATACATAAACATGATGTAGGGAAAATAATGGTACTATGAATCAATCCCACAGGATACAGTACCGTACAGTATCTTTGGAATGCCAAAAACCTTTTTGCCACTAGTGGGTGCATGATTTCAGGCTCATTAACATATTTGGAGGCATGCCTGGTAAGAGGCTATATTATTTGTTGTACCCCGTGAGTGATAATGCTGTACCAAGTTAACTCTTATGCAGTAATAGTGCTCCATCACTTTAAAATGTAGAAAGGACAGATTGGTGGTTGAGCATTTGACCATGTCTTTTAGGTCTGTTTTGCCCTGAATTTACTACCTGTTTGGAAGCCTTTGTTAATTAAGGCCTATAGAAGTGCCACCAAATATTCATTCATTTGCTATAAACTGTAAACACTTTACCTGCTTCCAACAATCCCTTGTAATTACAATAACATAATGCGAAATACAAACCCCTTCCTTCAATACATTTCAACCATTCATTGATTCATTCTGATTACGGTAGCATCTACTTTTTTACAGTAAAATACAGTAAATTTAACGGTATAGTACTGGGTGTCATTACACAGTACTGGCCTTGATTGTTGTGAAACAAGCGTTAGACGTGAATTTGAAGAGCAGTGATGATGAAGGAGACGATCTGGTCCAGATAGTTTTCCTGTTACATGATCTGTGAACATGCTTTGTGAACATGCTTTGTGAACATGCTTTGTGAACATGCTTTGTGAACATGCTTTGTGAACATGCTTTGTAAGCTTACGGGTCCTTTTCCAACAATACAGAGTTAAAGATAAAGATAAAAAATGAATTAAAAATAGTGAGACAGTGAATAATGAATAACTACAACAAGTAAAAACAACATGGCTGTATACAGGGACCAGTAACGTTGTGGACAGCGACATCTTGCTTCCGGATAAGCTAAACACCTTGTTCGCCCACTTTGAGGTTAACACAGTGTCACCGACAGGGCCAGCTACCAAGGACTGTGGGCTCTCATTCTCCTTGGCCGACGTGAGTAAGACACTTAAGTGTGTTAACCCTCGCAAAGCTGCCAGCCCGGACGGCATCCCTAGCCGCGTCCTCAGAGCATGTGCAGACAAGCTGGCTGGAGTGTTTACACACATATTCAATCTCTCCCTATCTCTGTCTGCTGTCCCCACATGCATCAAAATGTCCACCGTTATTCCTGTACCCAAGAAAGCAAAGGTAACTGAAATAAATGACTATCGCCCCGTAGCATCACCTCTGTCATCATGAAGTGCTTTGAGATACTAGTCAAGGATCATATCACCTCTACCTTACCTGACACACTAGACCCACTTCAATTTGCTTACTGCCCCAATAGATCCACAAACGATGCAATCGCCATCACTCTGCACACTGCCCTATCCCATCTGGACAAGAGGAATACCTATGTAAGAATGCTGTTCATTGACTATAGCTCAGTAGTCAACACCATAGTACCCTCCAAGCTCATCATTAAGCTCGGGGCCCTGGGTCTGAACCCTGTCCTGTGCAACTGGGTCCTGGACTTCCTGCTGGGCCGCCCCCAGGTGGTGAAGGTAGGAAACAACACCTCCACTTCGCTGATCCTCAACACAGGGGCCCCACAAGGGTGCATGCTCAGCCCACTCCTGTACACCCTGTTCACCCATAACTGCGTGGCCACGCAACGCCTCCAACTCAATCAAGTTTGCAGACGACACAACAGTAGTAGGCTTGATTACCAACAATGACGAGACAGCCTACAACAAACAAAGGAGCTAACCGTGGACTTCAGGAAACAGCAGAGGGAGCACCCACCTATCCACATCGACAGGACAGCAGTGGAGAAGGTGGAAAGCTAAAGGGAGATAGTCATTTAGGCAGGTTACCTTGTCGTTCTTGGGCACAGCAACTATGGTGGTCTGTTTGAAAGAAGTTGACATTTCAAACCGGGTCAAAGATAGGTTGAAAATGTCTCTCGTCAGCTGGTCAGCACATGCTCTGAGTACGCATCCTGGTATTCCGTCTGGACCCATGGCCTTGCGAATGTTAACCTGTTTAAAGGTCTTACTCACATGACTATGGAAATCGAGATCACACAGTCATCCGGAACAGCTGGTGCTCTCATGCATGGTTCACTGTTGCTTGCCTCGAAGCGAGCATAGAAGGCACTTAGCTAGTCTGGCAGCCTTGCGTCGGTGGGCAGCTTGAGTTTCCCTTTGTAATCCATGATAGTTTGCAAGCCCTGCAACGTCCATCGAGCGTCGGAGCGTGGTAGGATTCGATCCTAGTCCTGTATTGACGTTTTGCCTGTTTGATGGCTTGCCTGAGGTCCTAGGGAGATTTCTGATGAGTGTTCGGATTAGTATCCCGCTCTTTGAAAGAGACAGCTCTTTATCTCAGTGCAGATGTTGCCTTTAATCCATGGATTCTAGTTGGGATATGCACGTACGGTCACTGTGGGGACAACGTCATCGATGCACTTATTAATGAAACCAGTGACTGATTTGGTATACTCCTCAATGTTATCGGATGAATCCCGGAACATATTCCTGTCTGTGCAGCAAAACAGTCCTGTAGTTTAGAGTCTGCTTCATCGGACTAATTCTGTATTGAGAGTGTCACTGGTACTTCCTGTTAGAGTTTTTGCTTGTAAGCAGGAAGTGGGAGGATAGTGTTATGGTCCCTCTTGCCAAAGAGAGGGTGAGGGAGAGCCTTGTATGCGTTTCCATGTGTGGAGTGAAGGTGATCTAGAGTTTTGTTACCTCTAGTTGCACAGGTGACATCCTAGTAAAAATGAGGTAAAACTGATTTCAGTTTCCCGGCATTAAATTCACTGCTTCCTCTAAATGTGCATTTTCTTGTTTGCTTGTGGCCCTATACAGTCGTGGACAAAAGTTTTGAGAATGACACAAGTATTGGTCTCCACAAAGTTTGCTGCCTCAGTGTTGATGATGGCAATTTGCATATACTCCAGAATGTCATGAAGAGTGATCAGATGAATTGCAATTAATTGCAAAGTCCCTCTTTGCCATGAAAATGAACTCCCCCAAAAACATTTCCACTGCATTTCAGCACTGCCACAAAAGGACCAGCTACCATCATGTCAGTGATTGTCTCGTTAACACAGGTGAGAGTGTTGACGAGGACAAGGCTGGAGATCACTCTGTCATGCTGATTGAGTCAGAATAACAGACTGGAAGCTTTAAAAGGAGGGTGGTGCTTGAAATCATTGTTCTTCCTCTGTCAACCATGGTTACCTGCAAGGAAACACGTGCCGTCATCATTGATTTGCACAAAAAGGGCTTCACAGGCAAGGATATTGCTGCTAGTAAGATTGCACCTAAATCAACCATTTATCGGATCATCAAGAACTTCAAGGAGAGAGGTTCAATTGTTGTGAAGAAAGCGTCAGGGCGCCCAAGAAAGTCCCCAAGAAAGTCCACCGTCTCCTAAAGTTGATTCAGCTGCAGGATCGGGGCACCACCAGTGCAGAGCTTGCTCAGGAATGGCAGCAGACAGGTGTGAGTGCATCTGCATGCACAGTGAGGCGAAGACTTTTGGAGGATGGCCTGGTGTCAAGAAGGGCAGCAAAGAAGACACTTCTCTCCAGGAAAAACATCAGAGACAGACTGATATTCTGCAAAAGGTACAGGGATTGGACTGCTGAGGACTGGGGTAGAGTCATTTTCTCTGATGAATCCCCTTCCGATTGTTTGGGCCATCCGGAAAACACCTTGTCTGGAGAAGACAAGGGGAGCGCTACCATCAGTCCTGTGTCATGCCAACAGTAAAGCATCCTCAGACCATTTATGTGTGGGGTTGCTTCTCAGCCAAGGGAGTGGGCTCACTCACAATTTTGCCTAAGAACACAGCCATGAATAAAGAATGGTAGCAACACATCCTCAGATAGCAACTTCTCCCAACCATCCAAGAACAGTTTGGTGTTGACCAATGCCTTTTCCAGCATGATGGAGCACCTTGCCATAAGGCAAAAGTGATAACTAAGTGGCTCGGGGAACAAAACATAGACATTTTGGGTCAACTCCCCAGACCTTAATCCCATTGAGAACTTGTGGTCGATCCTCAAGAGGCGGGTGGACGAACAAAAACCCACAACTTCTGACAAACTCCAAGCATGGATTATGCAAGAATGGCCTGCCATCAGTCACGATGTGGCCCAGAAGTTAATTGACAGCATGCTAGGGCGGATTGCAGAGGTCTTGAAAAAGAAGGGTCAACACTGCAAATATTGACTCTTTGCATAAACCTAATGTCATTGTCAATGAAAGCCTTTGACACTTATGGAATACTTGTAATTATACTTCAGTGTACCATAGTAACTACTAAGATCTAAGAACACTGAAGCAGCAAACTTTGTGGAGACCAATACTTGTGTCATTCTCAAAACCTTTGACTACGACTGTACAGTTTGTTGAGTGTGGTCTTAGTGTCAGCAATAGTTTGTGGTGGTAAATAGACAGGTAAAGAAAAATATAGATGAAAACTCTCTCGGTAAATAGTATGGTCTGCCGCTTATCATGACGTATTCTAACTCAGGCAAGCAAAAACTCAAGACTTCCTTAATTTTACTCCAATCAGGGTGATTATTGGTAGTCATAAACACCTCACACACATGGTTATGAAATTAGGAAAAATAGCATTCCACCCATGATCCAATGAGGCTGCTTTTGGTCATTGAATGCAGGATAGGGCTGCCATTAGACATCTCACACCAGCTGTTGTTTAACAAAGAGACAAACCCTCTCCTCCCTTCATCTTACTTGAGTCTGCCATCCAATGTTGACGACGCATGTAAAAACCAACGAGGTGTATATCACCCATGTCCTTGTTCAGCCACGACTCAGAGAAACATAGGATATTAGATTTTCAGGTCATCCATTTGTTTAAATCAAATCAATGTTTATTTATACACAGATATGCAGATGTTGTGACAGGTGTTTTGTTTTTTCTAACAATATAGCAATAAAAAATAAAACAATATAAAAATGAAGTAATTAAGAAATATCTTAAATCGACCCCTTGAATTTTGTTGTTCCAGCCTGAATTCAAAATGGATTAAATGTATTTTTTATCTCACTCATCTACACACAATACACCATAATGACAAAAGTCTTTCTGGCTTAGTCTCTAAGAGTTTTCCACACCGGGATTGTGAAACATTTTCCCATTATTCTTTTCAAAATTATTAAAGCTCTGTCAAATTGGTTGTTGATCAATGCAAGACAACAATTTTTGTATCTTACCGTATATTTTCAAGCTCTGTTAAGTTAGATGTATAAAAATGTATAAAACAATTGCTAGAGTGGTGAAAGTTTATAAGAGCAGAGTGGTCAAAAAAATATGGAACAGCCCAGCCGTCCAACCAAACTGAGCGACCGGGCAAGAAGGACCTTGGTCAGGGAGGTGACCACTCTGACAGAACTAGAGATTTTCTTGGTTGAGATTGGAGAACCTGGCAGAAGGACAACAGTCTCTATAGCACTTCACCAATCTGGCCTTTTTGGGAGATTGGTTAGACATAAGCCACTCCTGAGAAAAAAAAACACATGACAGCATGCCTAGAGTTTGCAAAAAGGCATGCGAAAGCCTGAGATCATAAGGCAAAAGATGCTGTGGTCTGATGAGACAAAACCTTTACTCTTTGGCCTGAATGCAAAGCGCTATGTCTTGAGAAAACCAGGCACAGCTCATCATCCGTCTAACAACATCCCTACCGTGAATCATGGTGGTGGTAGCATCATGCTATGGGGATGCTTTTCAGCGGCAGGGAATGGGAAACTGATAGAGGAAATGGAGCCAAATAGAGACAATCCTTGATGAGAGCCTGCTTCAGTGCAAACGACCTTAGAGTGGATTTACATTCCAACAAAACAATGGCCCCAAGCATACAGCCAAAGCAATGCTGAAATGGCTTCAGAACAAGAATGTGAAAGCCCTTGAGTGACCCAGCCAAAGCCCAGACTGGAATCCCATTGAAAATCTAATCTAACTTAACTGAGTTTGAGAAAATATGTAAGAAAGAAATTACGAAGTCCAGATGTGCAAAGCTGATACAGACATAGCCAAGACGAATCAAAGATGTAATCGCTGCCAAAGGTGCTTCTACAAAGTATTAACTCAGGGGTATGAATACTGTATTTCATTTTCAATACATTTGCTAACAGGTTTTCACTTTGTCATTATGTATGTAGATGGATGAGAAAAACTATCTATTTAATCAAGGGGTATGAATACTTTCTGATGCCCTGTATGCCTCATCACAATTTTATCTTGGAGATCTACAGACAGTTCCTTGGACTTCATGGTACATTTTCTGCTCTGACATGCACTGTCAACTGTGGAACCTTATACAGACCGGTGTGCTTCTTTCTAAATCATGTCCAAACAATCAAGTTGTATTTTAAGGATGATCAAAGGAAATTGGAGGCATCTGGGCTCATTTTGGAGTGTCATAGCAAAGGGGTGTGAATAGTTACTGAAATGAGATATTAAAACATGGATTTTGTTTTATTTCTTGTAATTGATCTACACAAAATAGTCTGTAATATCAAAGTGGATTTTTTTAGGAACATTTATAATAAAACACTAGAAGCTTATTACCTAAAACGTATCAATTGAAAGTGTGGGTTCACAGCTCCAATCCAGATGTGTTGGTCATTACTGAGACGTGGTTAAGGAAGAGTGTTTTGAACACTGATGTTAACCTTTCTAGTTATAACCTTTATCTGAAAGACAGATCTTCCAAAGGTGGTGGAGTGGCAATTTTTAGCAAGGATCACCTTCAGTGCTCGGTGGTCTCCACCAAGTCAGTCCCCAAACAATTTGATTTGCTGGTTTTAAGCATTATCCTTTCAAATAGCTCTTTGTTGACTGTTGCTGGGTGTTATCGTCCTCCATCAGCACTAAATGCCCTAAACTCTCTCCTGGCCCCTTACACTAAGTCTGAGTTTGTCCTGCTAGGTGACCTAAACTGGGACATGCTTAAACCACCTAACCAAGTCCTAAAGCAATGGGACTCCCTAAATCTTTGTCAGATTATTACCAATCCCACAAGGTATGACTCCAAACACACAGAAAATGCTACTCTCCTTGATGTTATCCTCATAAATAATCCTGATAGGTATCAGTCTGGTGTTTTCTGTAATAACCTTAGTGATCACTGTTTTCATAATGGCTGAAAA
The DNA here is from genome assembly GCA_023634145.1 of Thymallus thymallus. Classification (NCBI taxonomy): domain Eukaryota; kingdom Metazoa; phylum Chordata; class Actinopteri; order Salmoniformes; family Salmonidae; genus Thymallus; species Thymallus thymallus. The sequence goes on along the minus strand of CM042389.1, from coordinate 30,779,618 downwards.
CGACCTGTCCTGATTTGTCATAGACACTTGCTAAAAATCTTTAATGAGCAAGCCATCCTTCATGACCTGTCGAAGACGCTTGGACCTTTTTTTTTGTATTTTTAGTGGTGTTGTTAACAAACACGCCCCCATAAAGAAAATGAGAATTACAAGCAGGTTCAGCTGCTGGTTCGACCGTAGTCTTGGTTACTCCACCTCAATAATTCCATTTGGCGAAAGGCTCGGCACACACATACTCAGGCTGACTAGCTCTCGTTCAGGCAAATGAGAAACAAGTGCACTCGGAATATCCGGAAGGCCAAAGTTAGTTACTTTAAGGAGCAGTTCTCTCTGTGGGTCTAACCCCAAGAAGTTCTGGAAAACAGTTAAAGACCTGAAGAAAAAGCCCTCCTCCTCACAGCTGCCCATGTCCCTTAATGTTGATGATGTGGTTGTTACTGACATGCCTCCTTGACCGTCCAACATTTCTTAATCTCCCACCCCTTCTAATGTGACTAGTCCCGATGCTCCTCCCTCTTTTTCCCCTGCCCCGCTACAAAGTTTCTCCCTGCAGGCGGTCACTGAGTCTGAGGTGCTAAAGAAGCACCTTAAACTTGACCCCCAAAAATCATCTGGGTCAGATGGTTTAGACCCTTTCTTCTTTAAGGTTGCTGCCCCTATCATCACCAAGCCTATCTCTACCATGTTTAACCTCTCTCTCCTCTCTGGGGAGGTTCCCATTGCTTGGAAGGCAGCCACAGTGCATCCTTTATTTAAAGGGGAGATCAAGCTGATCCTAACTGTTAGAGGCCTATTTCTATTTTGCCCTGTTTATCAAAAGTGTTGGAAACACTTGTCAATAATCAACTGACTGGCTTTCTTGATGTCTATAGTATTCTCTCTGGTACGCAATCTGGTTTCCGCTCAGGTTATGGATGTGTCACTGCAACCTTAAAGGTCCTCAATGATGTCACCACTGCCCTTGATTCTAAGCAATGTTGTGCTGCTATTTTTATTGACTTGTCCAAAGCTTTTGATACGGTAGACCTTTCCGTTCTTGTGGGCCGGCTAAGGAGTATTGGTGTCTCTGAGGGGTCTTTGGCCTGGTTTGCTAACTACCTCTCTCAAAGAGTGCAGTGTATAAAGTCAGAACATCTGTCTCAGCCACTGCCTGTCACCAAGGGAGAACCCCAAGGCTCAATTTACATCAACAACATAGCTCGGGCAGTAGGAAGCTCTCCCATCCATTTATATGTAGATGATACTGTAAGGGCCTGACTGAGGCCAGGTCTCTGACTCCCACTAGAGGGAGTGGGATGGCCACAGTCAGGTCCTGACATTCACAGGGTTGGGTTTTGGGTGATCCCCAATTAGAGGCAGCTGTCGTGAGTTGTCTCTAATTAGGGATTCTATTTATGTGCACCTCACATCCACCTGCGTGTGGATCATTGTGTGTGTTTGTTTAATACGTAGTCTGTGTGTTACACAGTTCACTATATTACGTTTGTTGTTTTTGTTTTCGTGTGAGGATTAATAAATATGTTTGCTCTCACCTCTCGCTCTGCGCCTCGTTCCCTCACCCGAGACCGTGACAGATACAGTCTTATACTCAGCTGGTCCGTCCCTGGACCTCATACAAGTGCTTGCTAGATTACGGAGAGGTAATTTATAGATTGGCAGGTAAGGGTGTTCTCGAGCGGCTAGATGTTCTTTACCATTCGGCCATCAGATTTGCCACCAATGCTCCTTATAGGACACATCACTGCACTCTATACTCTTCTGTAAACTGGTCATCTCTGAATTCCCATCGCTGGACCCACTGGTTGAAGCTTATAAAATCCCCTTAGGCTTCACTCCCACCTATCTGAGATATCTACTGCAGCCCTCATCCTCCACATACAACACCCGTTCTGCCTGGAACGAGCTGCAACAAACACTCAAACTGGGCAGTTTTATCTCAATCTCTTCGTTTAAAGACTCAATCATGGACACTCTTACTGACAGTTGTGGTTGCTTTGCGTGATGTATTGTCATCTCTACCTTCTTGCCCTTTGTGCTGTTGTTTGTGTTCAATAATGTTTGTGTTGCTACCATGCTGTGTTGTCATGTTGTGTTGCTGCCATGTTGTGTTGCTACCATGCTGTGTTGTCATGTTGTGTTGCTGCCATGTTGTATTGCCATGTGTTGCTACCATGTTGTGCTGCTACCATGCTGTGTTGTGTTGTCATGTTGTGTTGCTACCATGCTGTGTTGCCATGTGTTGCTGCCATGCTATGTGGTTGTCTTAGGTCTCTCTTTATGTAGTGTTGTGGTGTCTCTCTTTATGTAGTGTTGTGGTATCTCTCTTTATGTAGTGTTGTGGTGTCTCTCTTTATGTAGTGTTGTGGTATCTCTCTTTATGTAGTGTTGTGGTGTCTCTCTTTATGTAGTGTTGTGGTATCTCTCTTTATGTAGTGTTGTGGTGTCTCTCTTTATGTAGTGTTTTGGTGTCTCTCTTTATGTAGTGTTGTGGTGTCTCTCTTTATGTAGTGTTTTGGTGTCTCTCTTCATGTAGTGTTGTGGTGTCTCTCTTTATGTAGTGTTGTGGTGTCTCTCTTTATGTAGTGTTGTGGTATCTCTCTTTATGTAGTGTTGTGGTATCTCTCTTTATGTAGTGTTGTGGTGTCTCTCTTTATGTAGTGTTGTGGTATCTCTCTTTATGTAGTGTTGTGGTATCTCTCTTTATGTAGTGTTGTGGTGTCTCTCTTTATGTAGTGTTGTGGTGTCTCTCTTTATGTAGTGTTGTGGTGTCTCTCTTTATGTAGTGTTGTGGTATCTCTCTTTATGTAGTGTTGTGGTGTCTCTCTTTATGTAGTGTTGTGGTGTCTCTCTTTATGTAGTGTTGTGGTATCTCTCTTTATGTAGTGTTGTGGTGTCTCTCTTTATGTAGTGTTGTGGTGTCTCTCTTTATGTAGTGTTGTGGTATCTCTCTTTATGTAGTGTTGTGGTGTCTCTCTTTATGTAGTGTTGTGGTATCTCTCTTTATGTAGTGTTGTGGTGTCTCTCTTTATGTAGTGTTGTGGTGTCTCTCTTTATGTAGTGTTGTGGTATCTCTCTTTATGTAGTGTTGTGGTGTCTCTCTTTATGTAGTGTTGTGGTATCTCTCTTTATGTAGTGTTGTGGTGTCTATCTTTATGTATTGTTGTGGTGTCTCTCTTTATGTAGTGTTGTGGTGTCTCTCTTTATGTAGTGTTGTGGTATCTCTCTTTATGTAGTGTTGTGGTGTCTCTCTTTATGTAGTGTTGTGGTGTCTCTCTTTATGTAGTGTTGTGGTGTCTCTCTTTATGTAGTGTTGTGGTGTCTCTCTTTATGTAGTGTTGTGGTGTCTCTCTTTATGTAGTGTTGTGGTGTCTCTCTTTATGTAGTGTTGTGGTATCTCTCTTTATGTAGTGTTGTGGTGTCTCTCTTTATGTAGTGTTGTGGTATCTCTCTTTATGTAGTGTTGTGGTGTCTCTCTTTATGTAGTGTTGTGGTGTCTCTCTTTATGTAGTGTTGTGGTGTCTCTCTTTATGTAGTGTTGTGGTGTCTCTCTTTATGTAGTGTTGTGGTGTCTCTCTTTATGTAGTGTTGTGGTATCTCTCTTTATGTAGTGTTGTGGTGTCTCTCTTTATGTAGTGTTGTGGTGTCTCTCTTTATGTAGTGTTGTGGTGTCTCTCTTTATGTAGTGTTGTGGTGTCTCTCTTTATGTAGTGTTGTGGTATCTCTCTTTATGTAGTGTTGTGGTGTCTCTCTTTATGTAGTGTTGTGGTGTCTCTCTTTATGTAGTGTTGTGGTGTCTCTCTTTATGTAGTGTTGTGGTGTCTCTCTTTATGTAGTGTTGTGGTGTCTCTCTTTATGTAGTGTTGTGGTATCTCTCTTTATGTAGTGTTGTGGTGTCTCTCTTTATGTAGTGTTGTGGTGTCTCTCTTTATGTAGTGTTGTGGTGTCTCTCTTTATGTAGTGTTGTGGTGTCTCTCTTTATGTAGTGTTGTGGTGTCTCTCTTGTTGTGATGTGTGTTTGGTCTTATATTTTATTGATTTATTTATTTTTATTATATTTGTAATCCCACATCATCACCGCAGGAGGCCTTCATTGTAAATAAGAATGTGTTCTTAACTGACATGCCTTGTTAAATAAAGGTTAAAAAAAAGGACTATTCAGAAAATATTCAGACCCCTTGACTTTTCCCACTACCTTAATCTAAAATCATCAATCTACACACAGTACCCCATAATGACACAATACCCCATAATGACACAATACCCCATAATGACACAATACCCCATAATGACATCAATACCCCATAATGCCACAATACCCCATAATGACCCAATACCCCATAATGACACAATACCCCATAATGACATCAATACCCCATAATGACACAATACCCCATAATGACCTAATACCCCATAATGACCCAATACCCCATAATGACCCAATGCCCCATAATGACCCAATACCCCATAATGACACAATACCCCATAATGACACAATACCCCATAATGACATAATACCCCATAATGACCCAATACCCCATAATGACCCAATGCCCCATAATGACCCAATACCCCATAATGACCCAATACCCCATAATGACCCAATACCCCATAATGACCCAATGCCCCATAATGACCCAATGCCCCATAATGACCCAATGCCCCATAATGACCCAATACCCCATAATGACCCAATACCCCATAATGACCCAATGCCCCATAATGACCCAATACCCCATAATGACCCAATACCCCATAATGACCCAATACCCCACAATGACCCAATACCCCATAATAACCCAATACCCCATAATGATTAAGCAAAAACTGATTTACAAAAAAAAAACTGGAAATAACACATTTACATAAGTAGACCCTTTGCTATGAGACTCTAAATTGAGCTAAGGTGCATCCTGTTTCCATTGATAATCTTTGACATGTTGAGTCCACCTGTGGTAAATTCAATTGATTGGACATGATTTGGAAAGGCACACACCTGTCTATATAAGGTCCCACAGTTGACAGTGTATGTCAGAGCAAAAACCAAGCCATGGGGTAGAAGGAATTGTCCATAGAGCTCTGAGACAGGATTGTGTCGAGGCACAGATCTGGGGAAGGGTACAAAACATTTCTGCAGCATTGAAGGGTACCAAAACATGACATCCCTGAATGACGTGTTGCCACTGAGCCTATCTATAAAACTTGGATGAGCATCCACACTATAGGAAAGTTTATCGTTCTACAGTAGGCCTACGTCTGTCAATCAACTGATGGCCCAAATCAGCTCATCATCTCAACCAGGGAAGCAAACAGTGGTCTGTTCTCGGTTTTCACACCTTTAATTAAGTGACATAGACTAACTGGTAGCCTACAGAATGTAGCCTATTAGAATATAACAAAATAACAAGGGTTCTATTGCAGCCCTCGATGGCACTAAGATTCTAGCCAGTCTCGTTAAACCATCAATACGCACTAAATGCACAGCTGATCTCAATTGCAACCATTATTGGCCACCTCATTATCGCCCCTTAAAAGATGATGGTGGCGTTACCTTAGTCCTTCTTGCAACCAAAGTCTTTCATATGTTTCAAGATATGTTTGCCGTTTGGTTGGTATTGTAATCGGAAAAACTGTTTTGAACAAACTAAGGGTGATTTATCTATTTGACAAGCATTCCGTATATTAGAAATAAAGTCTGTAAGTGTTTAGCACAGCAAATCTACTGTGGTAATTAACACTTTGTATGTACACCGACATGGTAGGCCTACATGTGCGCGCTGAAAGCAAAATACCTAACCGCTAGACCACTTCAGTCCACAATTGAGTTCAATTTTGACCATAGAATACAATTAATACTTGCATGTCGTAACCTAGTGGAGACCAATATCTATCTTGTGTTATTAAGCTATATAAAACAATGGTTGGTGTACTGTATGGCTGAAGTTCAGATACATTTTTGTACATTTGAATGTTGCACTAATAGGACCCAGGCCTAGCATTTGAGCAAGCGAGCCATGATCCTTGGAGAGAAAGAGAACTCCTATTTTTCAGGGACTCGAGGTTCATTAGAATTTTAATTTCCTTATGCAGCAGTGTCACGAATGGGTGTATACACAGACCAAGGTCTGTCACTAAAGGATGCATGGAGGGACCAAGGCGCAGCGCAGGTATAATTCAACATTTTATTTATACAGCAGATAAATCCTCACAATGACCAACTATACAAACAAAAACACGAGTTAACAAAACAACGTAACACACTTACTTGTCGTGACTGGAGATATAATGACCCACACCTAAGTAGACACCTTCCTGCCATGCTCCCTCCTTATGACCGGATCCGGTGTGGTGAACGGCTCCGGCTATGGAGCGGGGCAAATAACCGGGCCCGGACTGGGCACCGGTGGGACAAACGACTCCGTTCATGGAGCTGGGCAAATAACCGGGCCCGGACTGGGAACTGGTGGGGTAAACAGCTCCGGCCATGGAGCGGGGCAAATAACCGGGCCCGGATTAGAGGTTCGCTGGAGGTTCCGGGCTGTGGACCTTCGCTTTAGTTTCAGGCCTGCGGACCTTCGCTGGAGGTTCCTGCCTGCGGACCTTCGCTGGAGGTTCCGGGCTGCGGACCTTCGCTGGAGTATAAGCCCACTCCCGTCTATCCATAAGCCTCGTCACAAGAGCATATCGACGCTGGAAGTCCTTCTCCTCCTCTATTTGTATGATCAGTGGGTCCCTCTACGTCTCCAGAGGAAGAGTCATCCAGGCTCTCCACCACCTCGTCTGCTCCTCCTCTGATCGATTGTAAAATCCCTCCCGTCTCTCTCTATCATGGATCGTGGGAAGACGAAGTGGTGGGCGATCCTCTTCCTCCAGCCTCTCCGGGTTCTGAGTGCGCACCAATGGTGTGGTGCACGGAGTCTGCACGAGCCGTACCGAGCTCTGGGACGGCGCAGGAGGCACCGGGTTGGGAACTGGCGTTGAAGGGCTGTGACTGCCCCGATCTTCCTCTCCCCATCGCCTATCCCCTTCCGGTGAGGTCTCCTCCAGGAGCCCCCACGAGTGAGGGAACGTCGTCGTCGTCCTCCTCCGACGAGTCCGTCTCGAACCCTCCGAGGAGTTCCTTCACCGTATACCGACGCTGCTCTTCCTCTCTCTCCACTTGCGCTGCTTGGTCTCGTTGTGGTGGGTCGTTCTGTGACGAATGGGTGTATACACAGACCAAGGTCTGTCACTAAAGGATGCATGGAGGGACCAAGGCGCAGCGCAGGTATAATTCAACATTTTATTTATACAGCAGATAAATCCTCACAATGACCAACTATACAAACAAAAACACAAGTTAACAAAACAACGTAACACACTTACTTGTCGTGACTGGAGATATAACGACCCACACCTAGGTGTGGAACATACAAACATATGTAGGATCCCTAATTAGAGACAATGCAGTGCAGCTGCCTCTAATTAGAGATCCAACACAAAACATCACACAGAAACAGAAATTATAGTCCTGTCAGACTCTGACCATGGATACACAGAGAAGCAATAGGCCAGAGCCTGACAAGCAGGAAAAGTATCTGCGACAAAAGGGTGATCAAGTTATGATCGGACATTTGTATGTTTTGGACTTCTTTGGGCTGTATGGTTGGTTAATTTTTTTCAAATGTTTTGTAAACGATTCTAACATTTGTCAAAAAAATATATACAAAATAAAACACTATCTTGATTAGGTAAATATTCAACCCATGAGTCAATACATTTTAGAATCACTTTTGGAAGCGATTACAGCTTTCCACACCTGGATTGTACAGTATTTCCCCATTATTCTTTTCAAAATTCTTCAAGCTATGTCAAATTGGTTGTTGATCATTGCTAGATAAACATTTTCAGTTCTTGCGATATATTTTCTTGTTGATTTAAAACTGTAACTCGGCCACTCAGGAACATTCACTGTCTTCTTGGTAAACAACTCCAGTGTATATTTGGTCTTGTATTTTAGGTTATTGTCCTGCTGAAAGGTGAAATCATCTCAGTGTCTGGTGGAACCAGAATGAACCAGGTTTTCCACCAGGATTTTGCCTGTGCTTAGCTCCATTCTGGGTATTTTTTAACCTGAAAACCTCCCCAGTCCGTAACGATTTCAAGCATACCCATAACATGATGCAGACACTACTATATTTGAAAATATGGAGAGTGGTACTCAGTGATGTGTTGTGTTGGATTTGCCCCAAACATAACACTGAATTCAGGACAAAAAGTGTATTGCTTTGCCACATGTTTTGCAGTATTAATTTTGTGCCTTGTTTGCAGTATTACTTCAATGCCTTGTTGCAAACAGGATGCATGTTTTGGAATATTTGTATTCTGTACAGGCTTCCTTCTTTTCACTCTGTCAATTAGGCTAGTATTGTGGAGTAACTACAATGTTGTTGATCCATCCTCAGTTTTCTCATATGACAGCCATTAAACTCTAAGTGTTTTAAAGTCACCATTGGCCTCATGGTGAAATCCCTGAGTGGTTTCCTTCCTATCCAATTTGACATTATGTGGTATTGTGCGTAGGCCAGTGACAAAATCTACATTTTCAAATTGAGGCTGTAAAACAACAAAATGAAATAATCAAGGGGTGTGAATACTTTCTGAAGGCACTGTATGTTTTGAACTTCTTTGGGCTCCATATTTTGGATATTTGGTTGTGCTTTGACCTCTTAATGAAATGCCCCATTGTTGAGTGACCATTGCATAAATGAGAAATAATCCGTTTTGGCTGGGTATATTCGATAGAAATATAGCAAAAACAGCAAGATGTTTATGTCACATAAGGTCAGATAATGCTGTTTGTGTACAAAATGTTGCTGCTACCGTGTCTTATGACAGAAAATATCTTCTGGATATCAGAACAGCGATAACTCACCTCGAAATGGACAAAGATTTTTTTCTTTCTGATGCAAAGGATATACTGCTTCTCCGAGACCAGTCCCAAATCCAAGTCATTCGCGTGAAGAAAAGACAGAAATACAGGGGGCGGAGATCGGGTGCATTGTGAGAATTTGTCTGCGAGTGGGCAACATGTCTCTACCATCCGTTCATTGGCCAACGTGCAATCACTGCAGAATAATCTTGATGATCTCCATTCGAGACTATCCTACCAACAGGACATTAAAAAAATTAAAAGACTGTAACCCTTGTTACCTGAGAAAGGGAACGAGAACTGCGTCGAACGACACTTTGGGGGGAACGCCCCTCAGTGTAGCGCCTCTGAAGCATGAATGAAACTAAGCCAATCTTGATTGGTGTTGCGTCATGACGTAACGTGTGACGGCATAAGCGGAAGCTACAAAAGGACGTTGGCACACAAACAGAGTTAGCTTCTGTGATGAAGCAAGGGCTCCAGGCAGGGGAAGGCGTGGCGAAGGGACGCAGTTCTCGTTCCCTTTCTCAGGGAACAAGGGTTACAGTCGTACTGCGTCGAACGACACTTTGGGGGAACGAGTACCCACTATGCCACAATGAGCCCTGCCTGTCCCAGTGTGAAGCTGCGCACAGGCACACTTAGGACGAGAGCACAAGGGTGCCAGGTGTAGATGGAATGTCCAGGCTATAAAATCTAATGAAAGTATGAGGGGTGGCCCATCCTGCTGCATCGCACACTTCTTGGATCGGGGCCCCTGGAGCTCTGGAGGACGCCATGCCTCTGGTTGAATGAGCCCTCACGGCCAAAGGTGAAGGCAAACTGCTCACCTGATAGGCCATAGATATAGCTTGAACAATCCAGTTGCTAATGGTCTGCTTGGAAGCGGGAAGCCCCTTCTTGGGCGACCCAAAACACACTGGCAACTGGTCTGACTTCCGCCATGAAGAGGACCTCTGAATATATATTTTAAGAGCTCTGACAGGGCAGAGCAAATGAAGTCTCTCTTCATCCGCCGTCACGTGGGGTGGAGGATGAAACGCCTGCAGAACCGTAGGCCGTGCCACATTAGATAGCACCTTAGGCACATAGCCTGGCCTGGGATGCAGGATAGCTTTAATGTTGCCTGGAGCAAACTCCAGGCACCCCTGGGATATCGAGAGCGCCTGAAGATCTCCTACTCTCCTCAGAGAAGTAATAGCCAACAAAAAAGCTACCTTTAGAGAAAGGTTCTTGGCCTCAGCCGACTCCAGAGGTTCGAAGGGGGCCTCGACCAGCCCTTCGAGAACCACTGCCAGGTCCCACGTGGGAACTCTGGTACGAGCCGCAGGTCTCATCCTCCAAGCCCCACGGAGGAAACGTACGACCAACTGATGTCTCCCCAGAGGCCCATCACCCAGAGGAGCGTGGAAAGCCGCAATGGCAGCCATGTACACCTTGAGTGTGGACGGGGTAAGACCAGCCGAGAAGCGATCTTGGAGGAACTCCAGCACTGAAGCCACCGGGCAGTTAACTGGATCCACCTCACGCTCTCTACACCATACGGTGAAAGCATTCCATTTTAGGCCGTACAATTTCCTCGTGGAGGGAGCTCTAGAGCTGAGTATGGTCTCTACTACTCCTGCTGACAGGCCAGCCTCTCGGTATTGTGCCCCCTCAGGGGCCAGACCCACAGTTTCCATAGTTCCGGCCGAGGGTGAAATATTGAGCCCTCTGCCTGTGTCAGCAGGTCCCTCCTGATGGGAATCTCCCATGGAGGGCCGTTCAGGAGCGATATTATGTCTGAGACAACAGTCTCCCCTGGGACCACAGGAGGATCTGATGCGCCAGTCTGCATAGAGGGCGGGACCTCAGACCCCCCTGATGATTTATATAGGCCACCACTGACATATTGTCTGACCTCACAAGGACATGATGACCTTTGAGGTCTGGCAGGAAACTCCTCAGAGCTCGGAACACCGCCAACATTTTCAGGCAATTGATGTGCCAGGAAGAATGATGGTCCTGCCACTGTCTCATAAAGTGGCCGTCCATGCCCGTGAGGGAGGTGTCTGTCGAAACGGCTTTCCGGCGACATGACGCTCCCAACACGGGACCTTGGGACAGAAACCAAGTATTCTTCCACATACAGTGGGGAAGTATTTGATACACTGCCGATTTTGCAGGTTTTCCTACTTACAAAAATCCAGAAAATCACATTGTATGATTTTTAAATAATGAATTTGCATTTTATTGCATGACATAAGTATTTGATCACCTACCAACCAGTAAGAATTCCGGCTCTCACAGACCTGTTAGTTTTTCTTTAAGAAGCCCTCCTGTTCTCCACTCATTACCTGTATTAACTGCACCTGTTTGAACTCGTTACCTGTATAAAAGACACCTGTCCACACACTCAATCAAACAGACTCCAACCTCTCCACAATGGCCAAGACCAGAGAGCTGTGTAAGGACATCAGGGATAAAATTGTAGACCTGCACAAGGCTGGGATGGGCTACAGGACAATAGGCAAGCAGCTTGGTGAGAAGGCAACAACTGTTGGCGCAATTATTAGAAAATGGAAGAAGTTCAAGATGACTGTCAATCTCCCTCGGTCTGGGGCACCATGCAAGATCTCACCTCGTGGGGCATCAATGATCATGAGGAAGGTGAGGGATCAGCCCAGAACTACACGGCAGGACCTGGTCAATGACCTGAAGAGAGCTGGGACCACAGTCTCAAAGAAAACCATTAGTAACACACTACGCCGTCATGGATTAAAATCCTGCAGCGCACGCAAGGTCCCCCTGCTCAAGCCAGCGCATGTCCAGGCCCGTCTGAAGTTTGCCAATGACCATCTGGATGATCCAGAGGAGGAATGGGAGAAGGTCATGTGGTCTGATGAGACAAAAATAGAGCTTTTTGGTCTAAACTCCACTCGCTGTGTTTGGAGGAAAAAGAAGGATGAGTACAACCCCAAGAACACCATCCCAACCGTGAAGCATGGAGGTGGAAACATCATTCTTTGGGGATGCTTTTCTGCAAAGGGGACAGGACGACTGCACCGTATTGAGGGGAGAATGGATGGGGCCATGTATTGCGAGATCTTGGCCAACAACCTCCTTCCCTCAGTAAGAGCATTGAAGATGGGTCGTGGCTGGGTCTTCCAGCATGACAACGACCCGAAACACACAGCCAGGGCAACTAAGGAGTGGCTCCGTAAGAAGCATCTCAAGGTCCTGGAGTGGCCTAGCCAGTCTCCAGACCTGAACCCAATAGAAAATCTTTGGAGGGAGCTGAAAGTCCGTATTGCCCAGCGACAGCCCTGAAACCTGAAGGATCTGAATGGAGGAGTGGGCCAAAATCCCTGCTGCAGTGTGTGCAAACCTGGTCAAGAACTACAGGAAACGTATGATCTCTGTAATTGCAAACAAAGGTTTCTGTACCAAATATTAAGTTCTGCTTTTCTGATGTATCAAATACTTATGTCATGCAATAAAATGCAAATTAATTATTTAAAAATCATACAATGTGATTTTCTGGATTTTTGTTTTAGATTCCGTCACTCACAGTTGAAGAGTACCTATGATAAAAATTACAGACTTCTACATGCTTTGTAAGTGGGAAAACCTGCAAAATCGGCAGTGTATCAAATACTTGTTCTCCCCACTGTATATATATTTTGTGACTGACAGACAACACCAAATAAGACACACATGACAGAGAGCGCTTGCTGAAGAACAGAAAGCTAACTCTGTTTGTGTGCCGACGTCCTTTTGTAGCTTCCGCTTATGCCGTCACACGTTACGTCATGACGCAACACCAATCAAGATTGGCTTAGTTTCATTCATGCTTCAGAGGCGCTACACTGAGGGGCGTTCCCCCCAAAGTTCGAGTTCCCTCAAAAGGGAACTGTAATATCTTATGTTTCACCAAGTTGTGGCTGAATGACAACACAGATAATATACAGTTGGCTGGGTTTTCTGTGCATCGGCAGGACAGAACCACTACATCTGATAAGACGAGGGGTCAATAACAGCTGGTGCACAATGTCTAATATTAAGGAAGTCTCAAGGTATTGCTCGCCTGAGGTAGAGTACATCATAGTAAGCTGTAGACCACACTATCTAACAAGAGAGTTTTCATCTATATTTTTCGTAGCAGTCTACTTACTACCACAAACCGATGCTGGCACTAAGAATGCGCTCAACGAGCTAACCACTGCTAGCGGTCCTCACCACCGCTCTGGCTGCTCAGCCAGCTTTCAGTTCGGACAATATTGGCCAGTCTGCTCAGCGCGCTACCAACCCAGCGCTTATCGGACTGCGTTCCCTTCCACTTCACTGGATTTCCACTGAAATTACAGGACCACCACACCGGATCATCACAGCTAGCTAGCTGCATTCGAGTGACCGACGTTTATAGCTAACCTCCATTGTTTACATGCTACCAATGCTAGCGTGAGCTAGGCTCATCTCCCGGACAGCCGACGTGTGCTAGCTACTCTCCCGGGCTCCAGTACCTTGTCAACCTACCTGGACCTTCTACTGTCGACACGGAACCCCACCGAGCCACCGTGACTGGTCTCCCGACGTAATTGTCCGACGTGGTCTCAACAGGGTTCTCCTCTGCGACGTCGCCGAAGATCCATCTGCTAGCTCCGGCCTGCTAGCTCCGGCCTGCTAGCCCCGGCCTGCTAACACTCTGAACGCCTCTTTGCTGCTCATCGGATCCTATGATTGCTCAGCTTCACAGCTGATGCCTGCAGGACTGTTTGGTTATGTGGTATTTCTTTCTGTTTAACTATCAGGCCTCAGGTCCTGTGTGTAGTACATCACTTTTTCTAACTGACCCTCTTTGTCCATTCATCTCCATTACCCGTCGTTGTCTTAGCTCTCTTAATTAACTGTTATTTTTTTTTTTTTTTTTTTGCCCCTTTCTTATTTCAATATGCCTTGTCTTTTGCTGTTCAGGCTAGCTGTTATTGTTTTATTTCACTGTAGAGCCCCCAGTCCTGCTCAACTGGCCTCTGATAGCTGCTTTGTTCCTCCCCCCACACATGCCGAGACCTCACCTGGCTTAACTGGTGTCTCCAGAGATGCAACCTCTCTCTTCATTACCCAACGCCTAGGTTTACCTCCACTGAACTCACATCCTACCATACCCTTGTCTATACATTATGCCCTCAACCTATTCCACCATGCCCAGAATTCTGCTCCTTTTATTCTATGTAGCCAACGTACTAGACGTCCAGTTCTGAAAGCCCTCAGCCGAATACTGATTCTATTACTCCTCTGTTCCTCTGGTGATGTAGAGGTAAACCCAGGTCCTATAACCCCCAGTACTACACCTATTCCCCAGGCGCTCTCATTTGTTGATTTCTGTGGCGCACTGCATTAGCATCGAACAGCCCCCACGATATGCAGCTATTCAGGGAAGTCAGGAACAAGTACACACAGTCAGTTAGAAAAGCAAAGGCCAGCTTTTTCAAACAGAAATTTGCTTCCTGTAGCACTAACTCCAAAAAGTTCTGGGACACTGTTAAGTCCATGGAGAATAAGAGCACCTCCTCCCAGTTGCCCACTGCATTGAGGCTCGGAAACACTGTTACCACCGATTAAATCCACGATTATCGAAAATTTCAATAAGCATTTTGCTACAGCTGGCCATGCTTTCCACCTGGCTACCCCTACCCCGGCCAACAGCTCTGTACCCCCGGCAGCTACTTGCCCAAGCCCCCCCCGCTTCTCCTTCACCCAAATCCAGACGGCTGATGTTCTGAAAGAGCTGCTAAGTCTGGACCCCTACAAATCTGCTGGGCTAGATAATCTGGACCCTCTCTTTCTGAAATGATCAGCCAAAATTGTTGCAACACCTATCACTAGCCTGTTCAACCTCTCTTTCGTATCGTCTGAGATCCCTAGAGATTGGAAAGCTGCCGCGGTCATCCCCCTCTTCAAAGGAGGAGACACTCTAGACGCAAACTGTTATAGACCAATATCCATCCTGCCCTGCCTTTCTAAAGTTTTCGAAAGCCAAGTTAACAAACAGATAACTGACCACTTCGAATCCCACCGTACCTTCTCTGCTATGCAATCTGGTTTCCGAGCTGGTCATGGGTGCACCTCAGCTACGCTCAAGGTACTGAACGATATCATAATCGCCATCGATAAAAGACAGTACTGTGCAGCCGTCTTCATCGACCTGGCCAAGGCTTTCAACTCTGTCAATCACCGCATTCTTATTGGCAGACTCAACAGCCTTGGTTTCTCAAGTGACTGCCTTGCCTGGTTCTCTAACTACTTTGCAGACAGAGTTCAGTGTGTCAAATCGGAGGGCCTATTGTCCGATCCTCTGGCAGTCTCTATGGGGGTGCCACAGGGTTCAATTCTTGGGCCAACCCTTTTCTCTATATACATCAACGATGTCGCTCTCGCTGCTGGTGACTCTCTGATCCATCTCTACGCAGACGACACCATTCTGTATACATCTGGCCCCTCTTTGGACACTGTGTTTACTAACCTTCAAACAAGCTTCAATGCCATACAACACTCCTTCTGTGGCCTCCAACTGCTCTTAAACGCTAGTAAAACTCGAACGCTGCCAGCACCCGCCCACCGGACTATCATCACTACTCTCGACGGGTCCGAATTAGAATACGTGGACACCTACAAATACCTAGGCATCTGGTTAGACTGTAAACTCAACTTCCAGACTCACATCAACCATCTCCAATCCAAAATTAAATCCAGAATTGGCTTCCTATTTCGCAACAAAGCCTCCTTCACTCATGCTGCCAAACATGCCCTTGTAAAACTGACTATCCTACCGATCCTTGATTTCGGCGATGTCATTTACAAACTAGCCTCCAACACTCTACTTAGCAAATTGGATGTAGTCTATCACAGTGCCATCCGTTTTGTCACCAAAGCCCCATACACTACCCACCACTGCGACCTGTATGCTCTCGTTGGCTGGCCTTCATTATATATTAGTCGCCAAACCCACTGGCTCCAGGTCATCTATAAGTCTTTATTAGGTAAATCCCCGCCCTATCTCAGCTCACTGGTCACGATAGCAACACCCACCCGTAGCATGCGCTCCAGCAGGTATATCTCACTGGTCACCCCCAAAGCCAACACCTCCTTTGGCCGCCATTCCTTCCAGTTCGCTGCTGCCAATGACTGGAACGAATTATAAAAATCATTGAAGCTAGAGGTTCCTATCTCCCTCAATAACTTTAAGCATCAGTTGTCAAAGCTGCGTATCGATCACTGCACCTGTATATAGCCCTTCTGTAAATAGCCCACACTACTACCTCATCCCCATATTATATTTATTTTTTGTTATTTTCACAAATCTTGCACTCCAGTATATCTATTTGCACATCATAATTTGCACATCCTTCATTCCTGTGTTAATGATGATAATCTGTAATTCATTTCACCACTATGGTCTATTTATTGTCCTACCTCCTAACCTTACTGCATTTTGCACTACATTTTGCACTCTGTATATAGATTTTCTATTGTGTTTTTGACTATGTTTGTTTACTGTGTAACTCTGTGTTGTTTTTGTCGCACTGCTTTGCTTTGTCTTGGCCAGGTCGCAGTTGCAAATGAGAACTTGTTCTCAACTGACCTACCTGGTTAAATAAAGGTGAAATAAAAAAATAAATAAAATAAAATAAGCAAACAAGAAAATGCTCATCCTTAATCGGCGCTTTATTGCAGGCAAACTTAAATCAGATTTACCTCATTTCTACCAGCATGTCACGTGTGCAACCAGAGAGGAAAAAACTCCAGCTTTACAAAGCTCTCTCTCACCCTCCATTTGGCAAATCTGACCATAACTCCATCCTCCTGATTCGTGTTTACAAGCAAAAACTAAAGCAGGAAGCACCAGTGACTCGGTCAATTCGAAAGTGTTAGTTGACGCAGATGCTACGCTATTTGTGCCTTAAGGATTGTGGTTGTTGTGGATGATTGTTCACAAATCTAAATCTGTATTTGAACCCAATAATGGTTGAATTCAAGAGGTTCAAGCTGACTATCAATCATTACTTTTGAAGCCAGTGGAAAGCCAGTTAGAAAATGCTCTCTTGCAACAGCTGCAGAGTGTGGATCCAAGCCTATGGAATAAAAGGGGCTATTTTTGCTCAATCTAATTCATGCTGAAAAAAATTGGATACATGCTCAAACTTGCACACTTTTGATAGACTGCAGTCTCTAGCTGCTACATCCATTTTCGGACTTATATATATATACAGTACCAGAAGTCAAAAGTTTGGACACACCTACTCATTCAAGGGTTTTTCTTTATTTGTACTATTTTCTACATTGTATAATACTAGTGAAGACATCAAAACTATGAAATAACACATATGGAATCATGTAGTAACCAAAAAAAGTGTTAAACAAATATATTTTTGATTCTTAAAAGTAGCCAGCCTTTGCCTTGATGACAGCTTTGCTCTTGAGTGTGATAAACCCAGCAGCGTTGATGTTCTTGACACAAACTGATGCTCCTGTCACCTACTACCATATCCCGTCATCTTGCCCATTCACCCTCTGAATGGCAAATATACTATATTCGTGTCTCGATTGTCTCTTTTTTTAACCCGTCTCCTCCCCTTTATCTGATTGAAGTGGATTTAACAAGTGACATCAATAAGGGAAAGTGGGGATACTAGTCAGATGTACAACTAAATGCGTTTAACTGAAATGTGCCTTAATCCATGTCTTCGGCTCCCGGGGAACAGTAACTGCAATAAGGGATCATAGCTTTCACCTCGATTAACCCAACCCCTCTGAATCAGAGAGGTGCGTGGGGCTGCCTTAGTCAACATCCAGGGGAGGGGAACAGTAGGGGAAACAGTAGGTCAACTGCAATAAGGATCATAGCTTTCACCTCGATTAACCAGGTCAGTATATGTAATGGAAAGATTAGGTGTTCATAATGTTTTGTCCACGTCTGGGATTAAAGTAACAATAGAGGATTAGATGGTGTAAACCAGTCTCACACAATCACATCCTCGGCCCCAGGCAGTTGTCTACACTACATACACAAAGAGACAGCATTAGGATATCTTCGTGTATTTTGGAAATATAGACCTTTTCAACACAGAGATACAACAGGCAGAAATATCAACTATGAATATTCTTGATGAATGTAAGTTTTACTTTTTGGTATCTGATTAATGGACAACTTTCCAAGTGAAATTTGCTCACATTTAGTGCTGTATGGTCCTGCCTGACCAAAATACTATGTTTTTGATGTTGTGGCTATTTTATCTTTTATTGAACCTTTATCTAACTATAAAAACAAGTGGGCTCGGACAGTGAAAAAGGTCATTTTTTTCAGTCAAAGGTTCCTCTGTGGATTTATTTGTTCAGTCCCTACTCTTGCAATTAGATTTGACCCCTAATCCAATATGGCATCCAAAATCCAATATGGCTGCCACAATACCATTAAATGGTGGTTTAATCACTTTTATAGATTCGTGTTTTAAATGACACATCTTTCACATTTGTGTACTGTTCTCAAGACAATTTCTGTGCAATTCAACTATGTTGGGAATACAATATGCCTGCCATAATTACACTCAAACACCTTTGTCTGGATATATAAAAGGCAGCAGACTGCTTGGCTTGGCAACACCAAGTATTCCAAGTCACAAGCCTCATTAAGGATCAATGAGACAACTGGGATGCTCCAACGAAAGGAAAGAGAATCCAACCCTGGACTCCATCACCCTCTACCTAGCCCTACAACTTGCCCTCACTATGGTATAACTTGTGCCTCCTTTTTATCTAGAAGTGAGCTTTGATTCATGTCTAGTCCAATATGACCTTCCACTGGCTCACCGCATTTGTGAATCACATTAGGATATTCTGGTGCACTCTTATGCTGTTCAGGTTGCTTTTTCCAGAAAAGCATGTCGAACATCCTGTCTGTCTGCCCTGGAGTTGCTGTTTATATTTTCTTGTTGACATTATGGTGTTAGGGGAGAATGCAACCACACATGATGACAAGCACATAAAGCAGGTGTTTACTACAACACAACACACTCATTTACAAGAAATGCCATCAACTTAGTGGACCTTCACATGTCATAGGAATTGCAGCTATCCAATGTCAATGCCATCCTGAATCTTCCAGAACTATCCTTGATAGGCCGCCTCCACACTCTGTCCTCCCTTTTGGCAGTTACTACAGACTGCCATTCAACAGCCAAAATGCAATCTGGAAAGTGCTGGTGTGCATTGCCGTCATATGTACCTATTTTGCTACCAACCATGTCTGGCCAACTCATGTGACACCTGAGCTGGACTCGCATTTGAAGAATGAGCTCTCATGTTGAGGTGACTCATGCATTGGTCTGTCAAACTGTTCAGTAATCCCAGCATCCCTTTAAGGACACATGCCATCTATGGAAAACAAAAGGCCCTTTTAGGATGATCAAATTTACCATTCCACTACTGGAGTATCCCCAGCATCATTCAGGCTGAGATACCAATCCAATTAGTCAATGCGTCTCGTTGGCATGCAAGCTGCATCTCCTGAGTGTCTGCACCCAACTGTTGTAGAATTGGATACTGATCACCACACATTGAAAAGCTGACTTAATTACAAGAGCAGGGACTAAAGAAACAAAATCCTTCAAGGAACCTTGGACCCCAAAAAATCTCATTTCCATGTCTTTTTCTTAGAGTTGATTACACATAAATATTTGTACACACCCATCCATTTAATGGGATGTGTGAAAACATGGTTATATTATGTTCTACCTTGTGTAGGGGTATCAAAAAAACCTCTGCCTCAATAAGTGCATAGATGACGTCATCCCCAGAGTGACTGTACGTACATACCCCAACCCGCTATGACCTCAGACGAACCATCAAACAGGCAAAGCATCAATACAGGACTAAGATTGAATCCTACTACACCGGCTCCGACGCTCGTCGGATGTGGCAGGGCTTGCAAACTATTACAGACTACAAAGGGAAGCACAGTCGCGAGCTGCCTAGTGACGTGAGCCTACCAGACGAGCTAAATCACTTCTATGCTCGCTTCGAGGCAAGCAACACTGAAGCACTGTGTGATCACGCTCTCCGTAGCCGATGTGAGTAAGACCTTTAAACAGGTCAACATTCACAAGGCCGCAGGGCCAGACGAATTACCAGGACGTGTACTCCGAGCATGCGCTGACCAACTGGCAAGTGTCTTCACTGACATTTTCAACCTGTCCCTTACTGAGTCTGTAATACCCACATGTTTCAAGCAGACCACCATAGTCCCTGTGCCCAAGAACACCAAGGTAACCTGCCTAAATGACTACAGACCCGTAGCACTCACGTCTGTAGCCATGAAGTGCTTAGAAAGGCTGGTCATGACTCACATCAACACCATTATCCCAGAAACCTTAGACCCACTCCAATTTGCATACCGCCCCAACAGATCCATAGATGACGCAATCTTTATTGCACTCCACACTGCCCTTTACCATCTGGACAAAAGGAACACCTATGTGAGAATGCTATTCATTGACTACAGCTCAGCATTCAACACCATAGTGCCTCAAAGCTCATCACTAAGCTAAGGACCCTGGGACTAAACACCTCCCTCTTAAATTGGATCCTGGACTTCCTGACGGGCCGCCCCAACGTGGTAAGGGTAGGTAACAACACATCTGCCACGTGTATCCTCAACATTGTACTCCCTGTTCACCCACGACTGCATGGCCAGTCAAGACTCCAACACCATCATTAAGTTTGCAGATGACACAACAGTGGTAGGCCTGATCACCGACAGTGATGAGACAGCCTATAGGGAGGAGGTCAGAGACCGGGCCATGTGGTTCCAGGATAACAACCTCTCCCTCAATGTGATCAAGACAAAGGAGATGATTGTGGACTACAGGAAAAGGAGGACCGAGCACGCCCCCATTCTCATCACTAACAAACTATCATGGTCCAAACACACTAAGACAGTTGTGAGAGGGCACGACAAAGCCTATTCCCCATCAGGAGACTGAAAAGATTTGGCATGGGTCCTCAGATCCTCAAAAAGTTCTACAGCTGCACCATCGAGAGCATTCTGACTGGTTGCATCAAATTAAATCAAATGTTATTGGTCACATACACGTGTTTAGCAAATGTTGTGCTTCTAGCTCTGACAGTGCAGTAATATAATATAACAGTTTCACAACATATACCCAAATACACTTCCATCTAAGTATGTAATGGATTAAGAATATATACAGTACATATGTCAGAGCGCCATTGGACTAAGATTAGCATAGTGTAGAATACATATGAGATGGGTGATGCAGAGTACAGTTTATACGTATGAGATGGGTGATGCAGAGTACAGTTTATACATATGAGATGGGTGATGCAGAGTACAGTTTATACGTATGAGATGGGTGATGCAGAGTACAGTTTATACATATGAGATGGGTGATGCAGAGTACAGTTTATACGTATGAGATGGGTGATGCAGAGTACAGTTTATACGTATGAGATGGGTGATGCAGAGTACAGTTTATACGTATGAGATGGGTGATGCAGAGTACAGTTTATACGTATGAGATGAGTAATATATACACTAACGTTCAAAAGTTTGGGGTCACTTAGAAATGTCCTTGTTTTTGAAAGAAAATCAAAAAAAATGTGGTCCATTTAAATTAACATCAAATTGATTAGAAATACAGTGTAGACATTGTTAATGTTATAAATGACAATTGTAGCTGGAAACGGCTGATTTTTAATGGAATATCTACATAGGCATACAGAGGCCCATTATCAGCAACCATCACTCCTGTGTTCCAATGGCACGTTGCGTTAGCTAATCCAAGTTTATCATTTTAAAAGGCTAATTGATCATTAGAAAACCCTTTTGCAATTATGTTAGCACAGCTGAAAACTATGCTGATTTAGTCTTTAGACTAGTTGAGTATCTGGAGCATCAGCATTTGTGGGTTCGATTACAGGCTCAAAATGGCAAGAAACTTTCTTCTGAAACTCAGCAGTCTGTTCTTGTTCTGAGAAATGAAGGCTATTCCATGCGAGAAATTGCCAAGAAACTGAAGATCTCGTACAATGCTGGTTACTACTCCCTTCACAGAACAGCGCAAACTGGCTCTAACCAGAATAGAAAGAGGAGTGGGAGGTCCCGGTGCACAACTGAGAAAGAGGACATGTACATTAGTGTCTAGTTTGAGAAACTGACGCCTCACAAGTCCTCAACTGGCAGCTTCATTAAATAGTACCCACAAAACACCAGTCTCAACGTCAACAGTGAAGAGGCGACTCCGGGATGCTGGCTTTCTAGGCAGAGTTGCAAAGAAAAAGCCATATCTCAGACTGACCAATAAAAATAAAAGATTAAGATGGGCAAAAGAACACAGACACTGGACAGAGGAAGATATGGCTTTTTCTTTGCAACTCTGCATAGAAGGCAGCATCCCGACTGGTTGTGATCAAGACCAGTGATGGATTTAGGCGACATGGGCAGAATATGAAAAAAAAAATGAAATCGGTTTTCCATCATTTGCACGTCACGTCAATGATATCATTTCACCGTGTGGGACTGTGGGTCAATTAACATTGTCGGAGTGGGCGCCCTGATTCTAGTTTGTGAGCTAGGCAGGCTACTTCCTGGGAAGGTCTTCTGATAAAGTGTTACAAAACAGACATAATGGTCATGTGATAAGAGCGAGTTAATTATCATGCGCATCTTTAGGGCGGCAGGTAGCCTAGCGGTCAGAGCGTTGGGCCAGTAACGGAAAGGTTGCTGCATCGAATCCCAGAGCCGACAAGGTGAAAAACCTGTCTGTGTGTGAGGGCTTGGTTGTGGTAAGGCCTCTTACTCCCACCTAGGGGAGGAGAGAGGCACACAACCAAGTCCTCACACCCTGACTAGGGAGATTATGATCCCCAATCAGAGACAGCTGTCTAGCGTTGTCTCTGATTGGGGATAGTATTTAGACTCCACACACTTCCACCTGTGGGTGGATCATTGTTTGGTGTGTTCCTGCTTGTCTGCCTTGTGTCATTCAGAAAGTAAGTCACTGTGTTTTTGTTCGTGTGTTTGTTCATGCTTGTCTGCACTGCCAGCAGCCCAGCAAGTAAGTCACTGTGTTTTTGTTTGTGTGTTTGTTCATGCTTGTCTGCACTGCCAGCAGCCCAGCAAGTAAGTCACTGTGTTTTTGTTTGTGTGTTTGTTCCTGCTTGTCTGCACTGCCAGCAGCCCAGCAAGTAAGTCACTGTGTTTTTGTTTGTGTGTTTGTTCCTGCTTGTCTGCACTGCCAGCAGCCCAGCAAGTAAGTCACTGTGTTTCATTTGTAATCGTGTTTTTGTTTTTTCACTCTCCTTTTTATTCTTTAATGCTTCGTGAAAACATCTCATTTAAAAATAAAAAGGATGACACTTCACCAGCGCTCCGTTTATCGTCCCTTAACTACGCACTGTGACACTGTGTCCTTGAGCAAGGCACTTAACCCTAATTTGCTCCAGGGGCCGACCCTGTAGGGAGGCCGTCATTGTAAATAAGAATTTGTTCTTAACTGACTTGCCTAGTTAAATGTAATTTTTCTTTTTAATCTTTCAGTCTGAAGTAGGTCCCCAATGGCATCCTTTTTCCTATTTAGTGTGCTATATTCCTATGGACCCTGGTCAAAAGTAGTGGACTATATAGGGAATAGGCTGCCATTTGGGACGCAGGCCGTATCTCACAGCCTCGCGTGCAGTCAATGGATGAATATGGTCTGCATAGTCCTTATCCACACTGTAATCCTGATGTAAACCACCCTGTTGCTTCCTTACTTGGCAGACTGTGGCCCAGAAGACAGCAGTACAGTTTTTTGGAGTCAATAAGATATGATTGCGTAACACACCACACACACAGACACAAGCATACACATACACACACACGTGCACACACACAGACACACACACACAGGACAGTGCTGCAGTGCCTGAAGTGGTATAATTACTCACTTTCAACACAGTTCAAAAGGACGTAATCTCTGTGCAACACCTTATCAATTCACTTTCATAATCTGCTTGATTCCAAATTTTTTTGACTGATGCTGCACCGATGCTAATATCAAACAAAAAGTATGTAGAGCTAGTTGTAAACAAAAAAACAATGCCCAGTTCAAAGTGACTAATGAGGGGAAGAGTGAAGAGCTTTACTAGATACAGACAGGCAGGCAAGCAGACAAAGACAGACAGACCAGTAGACAGACACACATCGACAGACAGGTTTGCCATGCACCTCCTACCCCATACCATAGACCTACCTGGTGCCAGATCGATAAGTCTCTCACTCAAGTAATAGTCGTTAGGATTGAGGTACGGCAGCTGCTGCATGTACACTTTGGGAATGAGGTAGAGCACCTCAGCCACTTGCCCGTCCTCAATGATGGACATGCGCTTGACTGAGTTTCTGTGTTTGAGGCGGTCAACTGTGTGGCTACGTTTGGAGCTACACAGCTTGCTCAGGCTGTTGAGGGTGGGCATGTTGCCCGGTTCCTCCTCAGCCTTCCCACAGAGCAGGGTGAAACACTCTAAATACAACTCAGCCAGAATCCTAGGATGGCTCTCAGCTCTACCAGGACACTTCAAACCTCCAGCGCAGAGGACGTAGACGAAAACGTGGGGATAGACCTCGAATATCTCAGCGCTGTGAACATGTCAGACATCCATCATCATATGTCATATAAAGATCCAAAGAGATGTTGTAGAATTCCAAAGGAATCTGCGCCTGTAGATCTCCTTCAAGTGGACCAGTGGACCTTCAGAGAAGAGCTGACTCTTCAAGAATGGAACCTGTATCACAGGTGTTCATTTGAGGCTTCAGGGTCGAGGTCAAGACAGCAAACAGCAAACAGCAGGCAGAGAGCACAGAGCATTGACCACATAGCATAGCCTAAAGGTATACAGTGTAGGGATAAAGAGGCTTAAACTGTGTCTTCCACCCAGCCAGATCAGCCAGCTTCTTCCCCCTCTTGTTTAAGCAGCTTAGGGCTGACGTAGACTCCATGATTATCTTCAGGGTGGGGTTAGGTGGCCTGGGTACACTGTAAAGAGGTTGCAGTGAATTTGTAATGACAACACAGTACAATACGGTAAAATGGACTGTATTAAAAAAAGTAGCATTAAAAAATAAAGTACAGTATGTTACTATACTGTATTTTACGGTACCAATAATGCTACTGTAGTCATTTTATGGTAACAAATACTTGTACTGTAATCTTTGGTACAGTTTTTTTTGCGGCAACTTACAGATAACTGCACTGTTAAAACATTTCTGTAATTTTACGGTACACTACTGGCTACTGGTTGCGAATAGGGTAAATATACAACAAGTTAGTGTGTTTTTACTGCTAATTGGGAATATACATAACTTAGGAATTGAACTCACAACCTATTTGTTGGTAACTACCAGGTCAGTGAGAATATAAGAGAAAAATTAAGTACATACAGTGCCTTCGGAAAGTAATCAGTATTTTCCACATTTTGTTGCGTTACAGCCTTAGCAATCTACACACAATAACCCATAATGACGTGGCGAAAACTGTTTTTTTGAAATGTTTGCAAATTTATTAAAAATAAAAAACAGAACACCTTATTTATATAAGTATTCAGACCCTTTGCTATGAAAATATTGATCTCAGGTGCATCCTGTTTCCATTGATCATCCTTGATGTATTTACGACTCGACTGGAGTGCACTTGAGGTAAGGTCAATTGATTGGACATGATTTGGAAAGGCACACACCTGTCTATATAAGTTTCCACAGTTGACAGTGCATGTCAGAGCAAAAAACAAGTCATGAGGTCGAAGGAATTGTCTGAGACAGGATTGTGTCGAGGCACAGATCTGGGGAAGGGTACCAAAACATTTCTGCAGCATTGAAGGTCCCCAAGAACACAGTGGCCTCCATCATTCTTAAATGGAAGAAGTTTGGAACCACCAAGACTCTTCCTAGCACTGGCCGCCCGGCCAAACTGAGAAGAAGGGTCATGGTCAGGGAGGTGACCAAGAACCCGAAGGTTATTCGGACAGAGCTCCAGAGTTCCTCTGTGGAGATGGGAGAACCTTCCAGAATGATAATCATCTCTGCAGGTACCTTTCTGATAGTGGCCAGACGGAAGCCACTGAGAGTTTGCCAAAAAGCACCTAATGACTCTCAGACCATGAGAAACAAGATTCTCTGGTCTGATGAAAACTGAATGCCAAGCGTCACATCTAGAGGAAACCTGGCACCATCCCTACGGTGAAGCATGGTGGTGGCAGCATCATTCTGTGGGGATGTTTTTCAACGGCAGGGACTGGGAGACTGGTCAAGATCAAGGCAAAGATGAACGGAGCAAAGTACAGAGAGATCCTTGATGAAAACCTGCTCCAGAGAGCTCAGGACCTCAGACTGGGGCGACGGTTTACCTTCCAACAGGACAATGACCCTAAGCACACAGCCAAGACAACATAGTAGTGGCTTTGGGAAAAGTCTCTGAATGTCCTTGAGTGGCCCAGCCATAGCCGGACTTGAACCCGATTGAACATCTCTGGCAAGACCTGAAAATAGCTGAGCAGGAACTCTCCCCATCCAAGCTGACAAAGCTTGAGAAGATCTGTATAGAGGAATGGGAGAATCTCCCCAAATCAGGGATGTGATTGGCAAAAGAGCAGGAAAATATACAAATATACGCAGAGAACAGCACAGCGTGCGTGGCAGTCTCCAGCAACCAGCTCCATTTGAATCGATTCTTGACCCCCTCATCCATAGACTTTAATTCAAGGCTGTTCAATGTTAGCCTGGCCAGGAGTCCGTGTATGCTGCAAATCAAGAATAATGGACATTTTCTTCAGAATAACAATAGTCAATTCCTTCATTTGGTCTGACAGAGAAAAGCTGGATAATTTATTTAGTGCTATAATTACATAATGTAATCAATATGAAATCATGTATTTATGTTTACATGTTTTGTTGTGTGACTATCGGATTTGCGCAAGGCAGAAAACTAGCTGAGGCGGGAAGCGCGAGCGCAGAACGACTTCCAGCTCTGAATTCGCATTGCCACAAAACAGCCTTAACCCGACTATCAAATAAACCCATGAAAACCAGAGTTATTTGGGAAATCACGTTACTACGAACTATGTAAACCCTTTAATCGAGCTATTACCCAAATCTACTTATTCACTGATACAACAGCTGCAAACGAGGGAAACAAAGGAAAAGAGCCGCAGACAGTGTGCGTCCTAATTTCACCGCTAAACTAAGCAATTCTATACAATACAGTCGACATGGAATGGTACGGATCTGCACGATTCACGTGGGTCACATTATCAAGTCGGAAAATCCGGAATTCCGGATTAATCTGGAAAAATCACATCCCTGCCAAATACAGGTGAGCCAAGCTTGTAGCGTCATACCCAAGAAGACTCGAGGCTGTAAGCTTTCTTTGGTGCCGCCCTGAGTGGTCGCCTGTTAAGCAGCTCCTGTTGTTCTGCATAAATTGTTGTTTTAGTTCGTTTTCTTTCGTCTCTTTTCTTTAGTTTAATATTTTATTTTGCTACAGTTGAACTATAATAGTTCAGGATTATGGATTTTATGGATTTTATCGCAGCTGAACGTCGACAGGAGTCGTCAACTGTTATTGTTTACAACAGAGCC
Organism: Thymallus thymallus; assembly: GCA_023634145.1. Classification (NCBI taxonomy): domain Eukaryota; kingdom Metazoa; phylum Chordata; class Actinopteri; order Salmoniformes; family Salmonidae; genus Thymallus; species Thymallus thymallus. The sequence goes on along the minus strand of CM042389.1, from coordinate 30,752,046 downwards.
CAGCTCCTGGATTTAGCCCACGCAGCGCTGCTGCTCCCCAGGGAAAAGTTTGATATTCCGGACGAATTGAAAAGACGACGCCGTGGACGCAGGGCGGGATTGAAATGTAAGGCAAAGCGGAGGAGGTTCAAGTACAAGCCGGCTATACCATCTATTATTATGGGCAATGTTAGGTGTCTACATAACAAGATGGATGAGTTGGAGGGACTTGTTCGTGGACAAAGGATTTATCGGGAAACGAGCCTAATGTTTTTTACTGAGACTTGGCTGAACGATAACATCCCCATACAGAACGTCACTATCGACGGTTTCCAGACCATCAGAGCGGACAGGGATCGCGTCTCTTCCGGTAAGAGTAAGGGTGGTGGGCTGGCTTTATTAGTTAACAACAGATGGTGTAATCCGAAACATATTACTCTTAAGGAAAAGTTTTGTAGCCCGGACATTGAACTGTTAGCCGTTAGCCTGAGACCATACTATTTTCCGAGGGAATTCACGGCGGCCATTGCTGTTATTGTTTACATCCCGCCCTCTGCTGACGCAAACGCAGCGTGTGACGTCATCCCTCTGTTATCGCGAGGTTACAGACAGCGCATCCCAGTGCTTTCTTTGCCATTTCGGGGGATTTTAACCATGCATCTCTCTCTTCAACGCTGCCCACGTTCAAACAGTTTGTGAAGTGCCCAACCAGGAATAATAAAACTCTGGACTTGTTATATGCTAATGTGAAGGATGCATACAACTCCACTGCACTCCCTCCCCTCGGTAGATCGGATCACAACCTCACCCCACTCTACAGGCCTTTGGTCCAACAGCAGCCTGCAACCACCAGGACTATTAGGAGATGGTCCCCGGAGGCAAATGAGGCCCTACAGGACTGTTTTGAAACAACAGACTGGGATGTGCTCTGTGAGGCTCATGGGGAGGACATCGATGGACTCACTGACTGCATAACAGACTATATTAATTTTTGTGTAGACAACACTGTACCCACCAGGAAGGTACGCTGTTTCCCAAACAATAAACCCTGGGTCACCAGCGACCTGAAGGCCCTGCTGAATGAGAAGAAGAGGGCCTTCAAGGAGAGGGACAAGGACAAATTGAAATGCGTCCAGAGGGAGCTGAAGTTGTGGATTGCTGAGGGGAAGAGAGTGTATAAGGAGAAGATGGAGGACAAGCTGAGGCAGAGCCAGGTGAGAGAGGTGTGGAAGGGTATGAGAAATATCACTGGCTTCAAAAAGTCAAACAGTGGGCAGACGCAGGGGACCCAGGACAGAGCCAATGAGCTGAACCAATTTTTTAACAGGTTTGATACTGGCTCTGTCCACCTCCCCTCCAGCTCCCCAGATCACACACCCTCACGGCTGTCCCACCCCTACTTTGTTCACAGCACCTCTGCTGAGACAATCAGTGACCCCACCTCCGCCCCTGCTCCCTCTGGACTGATCCTCAACAACCCCCTTCCCCCCCACCTCCCCACCTGGGCTGGCTTTCACCACCAACCAAGTGAAGAGAGAGCTGGAGAGACTACACCAGTGGAAAGCGGCAGGCCCTGATGGCATCAGCCCAAGGGTGCTGAGGGTCTGTGCTGACCAACTGTGTGGAATACTCCAGCGTCTTTTCAACCTTAGCCTGAGCCTAGAAAGGGTCCCTGTGCTGTGGAAAACATCCTGCCTCGTCCTAGTGCCCAAGAAGGCACACCCCACTGTCCTGAATGACTTCAGACCTGTAGCGCTAACATCCCACATCATGAAGACCCTGGAAAGGTTAGTCCTCGCTCACCTCAGACCCCTGGTGTGTTCATCAATGGACCCCCTGCAGTTTGCATACCAGCGCAACATTGGGGTGGATGATGCAATCATCTACCTTCTGCAGAGGGCCTACTCTCACCTGGACAACGCAGGTTGCACTGTGAGGGTTATGTTTTTTGACTTCTCCAGTGCCTTCAATACCATTCAGCCCCTGCTACTGGGTGAGAAGATGAGGAGGATGAAAGTGGAAGCACCCTTAGTCTCCTGGGTCACGGACTTCCTGACCGGTAGGCCACAATTTGTGCGACTACAGAGCTGTGTGTCAGAACGGGCAGTTAGCAACACAGGGGCCCCCCAGGGTACGGTCCTGTCCCCCTTCCTGTTCACCCTCTACACCTCAGACTTCAGATATAACTCTGAAACATGCCACCTACAGAAGTTCTCGGATGACTCTGCTATTGTAGGGTGCATCAGGGGTGGGCAGGAGGAGTACAGGAGCACAATCAGTGACTTTGTGTTGTGGTGTGAGCAGAACCACCTTCAGCTCAACATCAGCAAAACAAAGGAGATGGTGGTGGACTTCAGGAGAACCAAGGCACAACTGACTGCAGTCCCTATACAGGGGATGGATGTGGAAATGGTTGGGTCATACAAGTTCCTGGGAGTCCATATGGACAACAGGCTGGAATGGGCCGGTAACACCGTGGGCCCTGTACAAAAAGGGCCAGAGCCGACTCTACTTTCTGAGGAGGCTCAGGTCCTTCAACGTGTGCAGTAAACTACTGCATACCTTCTACCAGTCTGTGTCTTGCAGTGGTGTGCTGGGGAGCAAACATCAAAGCCGGTGATGCTTCTCGGGTAAATAAGCTGATCAGGAAGGCTAGCTCTGTCCTGGGGATGAGCCTTGACGCTTGATGCTATTAAAGTATCTCTTCCTGTCATTTACCTGTACAGTTTGTGTAAACATGCAAGTATTCACTTATCTGTAAATATAACTGTATACCTAACTGTACAGCTAATTTAACCATGCAAACATTTTCACTTACCTGTTCATTTACCCAGTCTGTCTATTAAGTAAACTATTATTCCCTTGCTCATATCATACGCATTTTTAGCTACTGAAGTATTTCTCTGCCATTGACCTGTATAGTATAGTTAACCATCCAACATCCACCAATGTATAGTGTACATATTCAGCCAACCACTCATACTATGCAATGTCTTTTTATAGCTTTTTTTTGCACTCCAGATATCTTGTATTTCTATACTTTTTCATACTGCCGCTCTATGTATCATGTACCGTGTATCTGTCTTTTGTGTATTTTCGTTGTGGCATTTTGCACCTGTCCTGTGTTTTGTTGTAGCTGCTTGACAATGAAATTTCCCCCCCCGGGGGATCAATAAAGTACCTATCTATCTATCTCTATCTATCTAGCAGCTGCCAAAGGTGCTTCAACAAAGTACAGAGTAAAGGTTCTGAATACTTATGTAAATGTGATATTTTCGGGAGCAGGCGTGACAGCAGGCGTGACAGCAGGCGTTACAGTAACTCACCCCCCTCTAGGGGCACCACCTGGCGGACCGGCCGAGGCACGGGAGCCTGACGAGCCGGCCGAGGCGCGGGAGCTGGACGGGCCGGCGGTGGTGAGGGAACCCGACAGAGCCAGCTAAGGCATGGAAGCCTGACAAGCCAGATGAGGCATCCCCGGTTCTCTCGGCGATAAAAAATGTACTCCCTGATTACAGTATGCTGCAGTAAAAGCTTTCACACCATTTTACTGCTGATAATACACAAATGTACCCTATATATTGTAAAGGAAAACTGTAATGTATGTAATTGTCAACCTCTGGCACTTGTACCAGACGGTTGCTCTGGGACAGCAATGTTAAAAAGAGCCTTGCCACTGGTCGTAATAATTCACTGTGAACATATCCCTTTAAGAAGATTAGTAACGGCATCATGCTTTTGTTGTGATTTTTCTCTCATACTTAGATTTTTCTTTATAGTTTCAGATTTTCTCCACAACTCATCAATGGCTAAGTCTGTTGTTCACAATCCCATCTGTCCAATTGAGGTTGTGTAATTGTGAGGTTTACAATATTAGAACAGAACTAAACCCTATTTCCAATGCCTGTCATGTCTATTACACTTAATACCATTAAACAAATAATTATTGTCTGTTTAGTAAGCTCTCATAAGCACTACATAAACCATCTATAACCATATGTCATGCTTTATAAAGGATTAATAAATGTGGCATAACTGTGTGACATAACCACCTATGACAAATATAACATTTACCAGTGACATAAGCACCGCTTAATAAAGGCTTTATCAATCCTTTTACATTGAAGCTTCACAAAGCATCTATAACCTTGTCATGTCATACTCTAGAAATGTTCTAGGATGGCCCAACCTTCCCCAAGATGCTGTGCTGCAGGATGACACATACTCCATAAAGTGTAATCATGCAAGTCACATTACACCAACATCGAAAATGGCTTTCTTCTGGGACCAAGTTACATCTCCCTCAGTCCACAAACACGCACACAACAATATAACTTGAGCCATACTGTGCGGTGCTGGACCCAGTCAGGTCTTTGACACATTCTGTGATTAAACACCACTTACACCCTACAGTGACCTGTGGATCATGAGAGAACATTCATAAATGGGCAGAATGTTTATAACATATTTATTGATACTATGTAGTGTCTTGTAATACTTAGTTTAAAGTGAGACACTTTCTAATAATACCTACATAAAGGCTTAAAGAGATACTCCGGTACATTTTAGTCAGTTGTTCTGAAAGTACCAGACATCCCAAGAGTATTGCTGAACTGGAACAGTTTTGTAAAGTGGAATGGTCCAAAATTCCTCCTGACCGTTGCGCAACTACATAAAACGTTTGGTTAAGGTTATTGTTACCAAAGGAGGGTCAACCAGTCATTAAATCCAAGGGGTTCACATACTTTTCCCACCCTGCACTATGAATGTTTACACGGTGTGTTCAATAAAGACATGAAAAGGTATAATTTCCCTCGTCTATTTTGTATTTCCTGTTGTCCGTGCTCTCGTCCCACAAAGCCATCCCTTACTACGCTAATCGGCCCATCTACTAATCTTCCTTCTACTCTATTTTCACGTGAGCATCACTGCACCAAACATCTTAGTTAGATGTAAAATTGTGCAAATAAGATCTCCTCTGCAAAGACGTCAAAATTAATGACAGATTTCTTGAGTTATTCATTCTGACTATTTTGAGGAAGTGTATACTGGCTACGGTGTCTCAAGATGGGCAAACAGTACTATTGCCACTTTTTACAAGTGATGGTCTTTTAAGGGAGTGTGCGCCAGCCGAAGCGAAGCATGCGGAAGCCTTAACGAGTATGGCTGCAGCCTCCCCCCTCTCCATCCCCTGCCTAATCACAGCCATGGCTCGGGCATGGATGCTCTTTCTCTTTCCCCAACGTAACCCCAGCGTCCCCCCTAACCCAATCTTCCCATCTACCAATCTTCTTTCCCAACTAATGGGTATGGCAGATCCCACCAGATGCTTAATTATCTCCATCCCCTGTCTAATCCAAACTCTGGATGGGGGATGGACTCTCTCTCTGCGCCCCCCCCCCCCCCCCCTTTCCTTCCAAAGGCACCATCCACGTTGGCAGGCCCCGTAGACGTGAACCCCACCCCTGCTTCCACTCCATCACTGCCAAGCCTCCGTCCAACGCTGCAACCATTCCATATACAGACCCTCTCCAGTCTCACCTGCCCTTATCATAAATGATAACAACATCAATCTAGCCGGCCTGCTCAATTAAGGCACCTGCTATGGTATCATCGATAACAAGCTATATTGAAGGAACACCACCAAGCTCCCAGGTGTTCTGTGCCCCCTCTGCAACTTCTCCTCCCACCCCGGCACCCACTGTTCCAGCCATGCTCCAAAGACTTCCTCTCCACACCACACCGTCCGAGCCCTTCCAGCCCCCTGATCTATCAAGTCCCCAAGTCCCTCCTATGGACCGACATCGACCGACAAGGGCATCCCATAAAGTTCTCCGGGGGCCGCATGGTGTGCAATAACTTCAATTCACTCAGCTGCAATGCCTCCTCCTGCAAGTTGCTCAATGTCTTCTCCATCTGCGCCTTGGCCTACACCCGTCATACCTGCCCCCACAACTCCAACACCCGCTACCCCTTCAAATCCAAGCAATTATGACTGACAAACCACCTCTCTATCCCCATCAACATCCAGCCAAACCCGATACCCCCCTTCATTCAGTTCCTCCTCAAATGCCTCACTCATGGTTTCTTCCCCAGCCTCATCACTCTGCCATAATCATCCTTCACATGCCACCACCTCCATACCACAAGCACCAATCACGCATCAGTGGAAACCCTTCAAGCTAAGAAGATGGAAGTAAGTTTAATGATTGGCCCCTTCTCATTATACCACCCTTCCCCATCTACAGGATCAGCCCCATAGGGATAGCAACACGTAAGTACTCCAGAAAGAAGCAACTCATTATCGACCTCTCTGCCCCCGCAACAGCCAGGATCCTCACTCTGCTGGATCCTGACCAACAATTACAAACTGCCATACGTCCTCTACCCCCTTCCTCTCACCGCAGATATCCTCACCATGTTCCTTCTCGCGTCTTCGGATTCCTGAATTGTCCTCCGCTTCCAACTTCTTCAATCCTGCCCGTCACCCCTGCATCTCCGACATCCCCTATTAATCTCAAAACTCCCTCATTTGCACCCTCAAAAGAAGCAAGACAGATCAGCTCGACAAAACTACTTGCATCTTCCTGTTTTGCCTCCTGTTCAGCCCCTATGAACCTCTGACCAACCTCTTCAACCTCCGGCAGTGCCTTTGAACATGATTTGTGTGTATTAACAGTAGCAATAAGGAGAGAGGTTGGTTTATGCCCTATAGGGGAGTTGAACTGTTAAATAGTGTGTAGAAATAGGAAGACAACTGTGAATCATTTTGGTAATGTGGGTTGTCAACAACAGTGATAGTAACACCGGAATAAGACATTAGGTCACATGTATTCTCCAGTAGTAAATTAGCAGAAGCTTCAATATTGTGACTAATACAAGGTATCAGGTACAGTGACCAAATTATTAGGTACCGATACCGTGACTACTTTCCGGGAAGTGGATATCACAACCTGAACAATAGTTAAAATTGGCCTGTATTAGAGCGTGGGTGTGGAGGAAGAGATGTTTAATAAAGCCATAGATGCGCTGAAAGAGGCGCACAAGCGTTCTACCAATTCGGCTCGAATATGACATTTTTATAGTAAACTGGATAAAAGTGGTCAGCTTCTCCTGGCTAACGGAAAATTCCAATCTAATCAAGAATTCAGGGAGGCAATTGTGACTTGGCACGACAACATCAAAAAAGAATCAAAAGATCAATATGCCAGCGTTTTGATGTCAGCATTCTATCAACACAAAAGTCAAACCGATAAACCCAAAATTAGCAGATGTACTCAGCTGCAAAAAGACTGGATACGTGACTACATTGGGGCGGTCTGTGTATATTTGTAAACAACAGCTGGTGCACGAACTCTAAGGAAGTCTCTATATTCTGCTCTCCTGAAGTAGAGAATCTCATGATAAGCTGTAGAACACACTATTTGCCGAGAGAGTTTTCAACTATATTTTTAATGGTGTTTATTTACCACCACAGACGGTGCTGGCACTAAGACCGCACACAGTCAGCTGTATAAGGCAATAAGCAAACAGGAAAACGCCCACCCAGAGGCGGCGCTCCTAGTGGCCGCGGGCTTTAATGCAGGGAATCTTCTACCAGCATGTTAAATGTGCAACCAGAGGAAATAACTCTAGACCACCTTCATTCCACACAGAGACCCATTCAAAGCTCTCCCTCGCGCTCCATTTGGCAAATCTGACCATAACTCCATCCTATGTTCCGGGATTCTTCTAGGTCCAAAAGGCTACCCAAAGGTCATAGGATAGAATGGCAAGACTTGATACATAACAATCAAACAGGGTTTATTAAAAATAGATACTTACAAACAAATACAAGAACATGTTTCAGTTTAATACAATACGCTAAAAAACAAGATAAAGATTTATAAAGGCTTTCGACCGTCTTGAATGGCCTTTTCTATTCCAAACTTTGTAAGATTTCAACTTTCCAGCTGAAATAATGAATTTAATGCAATATAATATAAATGTCCTAAGGCAAAAATATACACAAATAATACATTATCTGGAAAGGGACACCTCTATCCCCCCTCCTGTTTGCACTGGCAATTTAACTATTTGCAGATAATATATAATTAGACAGGATCCAAACGTAACAGGTATCAGTATTGGTAAACATGAATATAAACTAAACTAGATTTGCCGATGTCTTTATTTCAGTTGTACAGAATGATAGTCAAAATCAATTGTAGATTAATCACCCTTAGTCTGCTAAAAAAGAAGGATTCATTTGTTATGATGATAATACCCACCAGAGGGCGAAATAGTTTTTTCAGATTATGGAATTTTCACAATGCCCTCAAATGACATTATTTCCAAAGGAGCATGTTGACAGCTGATCATGCCTCTCTCGGTGTTATATCTAGAATACGAGCAGACAATTGTACGGGGTCAATTGCAACCAGCATTGGCCAGCATACTAACACAGGGTAATGTCTTGTTAAACCAGCAACCGATCCAATTAAATCACACATTTGATCTAAATTGCAACCATCATTGGCTACCGTTTAGCTGCTCACTCAAATTGATATCAGTGTTATTATTTTGTCCTGGTTGTCGTGAACATCTTTGTCGTGAAAACCCTCATCGGCGTAAATTAAACCTTCTGGTTTGGCAGACCAAGGATTTTGTTTTTTACAATAATTCTGCACAAATGAAATTAAGTATTTCCTTGTTACCATGGCAAATCTACTGTGGTAAATTAACCCTTTATAATTGATGAATGGAAAACTCCTGTTGGTGTACTTTATCATTTATCATTTTTAAATCCAACAGTAACAACTTTTCTTAATACAGAAGGTATTATGGTAATTTATATTCAAGAGGGGAAAATAAAAACTGTCCATATCTAAAATCTGTAACTAAATCAAGCCAATCATGATTGACTAAATATGTGTTAAGTCTCATCAAGTTATTTCAAATGACACATTATATTCTAATTATGTTGATATTCAATATTAAATGTTTGTAAGAAATATAATCCTATTATTACAATAAGTAGGCTATTTTAAATAAATTACCAGCCTTGCATTTTCATTGTTCCCATGTCGAAATGTAATTGGGTGTGGGAGTAGAGAACCTAGACCCAGGTGTTTGGTATCATAATCACTTCACATGGTAACGACAGATCAACTGATCTGCTGGTTTATTCTTGTGGACTTTTGTTTGTTTGAACACATAGGTGCATGTAATCTCCCATTAGTAGCATTTCGAGAAATCAAGCACTAACCTGCAGCACAGCGCTAAATTTTGCCAGTTGAAATGGTTGAAATGGGCCCATGATGTATTTAGCTGTTGGATAAACAAAGGTTTAAACAATCAGGGAAACCTTTGCCCGTCATCTTTAATGTCCTAAACATTGTTGCGCCATCCTATTTTTTGAGGGGGGAGTTGAATATGGATCTCCTCATCTAGCTTTGTGAAGCCTCGATTTAATATGATTTCTAAAGCCTTTATTAACCCGTGCTTATGTCACCCATTAAAAAGCACTGGTTTATGTCATAAATTAGTGGGTTATGTCACATTTAACATTGCTAGTTATGTCACATGGTTATGCTACATTTATGAATCCTTTATAGACCAAGAGATTATTTGTGACCCATTTATGTAGTGCTTATGAAGCCTTTATGAGTGGTTTATGAAGCCATCAAAAGTTACACTTTGTTTAAAGCGGGGCCGCATAAACAATAAAGCCCAATATTAGTGGACCATATCTCTCCAATCTTCCTGCAGGCTGAGTGGATATTAACGACTCAAGTTACAACATGCTCTGAATGTGCAATTTAGCAGATGCTTTTATCCAAACACATTGATCCAAGTCACATTTACATTGATTAAAACAACAACTTGTTTCCAAATCAAACATTATCACTGGCATTATTTCCTTTCCATTACTTTGCAGAGCACCTTTGTTGGCTCTACGTCTTTAAGACCACGAGCACCAGACACACACGAACAGACAGTCTGAGCCACAGAATTAGGGGGTATAAACTGTGTAGAGAGTCCTGGATTGGTCTTGTAATCTTGAAAGGGAAATTTGTTTACGCTCAGATTCCCAAAAAGGATTATAATAAAATGATTTGCGTGAGACTTAAAGATGATACCTTCCGGACTGTATTTCATCCTATACTAAATATAGAGAGTCAATGTGGGATGAACAGGTGAACTGGGGGCAAAACCTACAGAGAACTAAACATGCTGATAGGGAATGTTCACAATGATTGAATATACAATATAAGATAAACTATAAGCTTTTTGGTCTGTAAGGAGAACACCGTCACTTAAGCCTTGTTGACACTGCAGAACTTAATTCTCAAATCACTTTAGATTTTCAGATCCGTTTTGGAATACTGACTGTCCAAACAGCAATTTACAAATGATCAAATGGGATTAGTGTGTGTTCAGACAGCAGTCATTTGCTGACATGGCTACGCTAGTTGTCAAAGTAACGATGGGTGTGTACGCAGTGTAGGCTGATTGGTTTTCGCGCTTCCTATTACTCAGAAGTTATGTAGCAAGCTAAGGACGTTTCCCAGTTACTTTGATTGTTCAAAATCATAGTAAGAACACTTTTAAAGCCTCAAAGGATAAGATTCTAAAAATGTCAAGTCCTTTTTGGCTAGCCACCACGGTCACCTAGCTAGCTAGCTAACTGTTTAGCTTTCCAGCATGTTCACTCATTTGTTTGTAAACAATGAACAAGCTAGTTAGCTACCACATGTTCTTGTCAAACTGTCAACAGAGTAGCTAGCAAGCAACAAGATATGCCAAATAACAGTCTAAAAACCACTTGAGGGCAAATAAATCAGATTTGACCGTTCAGACAGGCCACATGGCCAGGAATGTATCTGATTTCAAACCACCTATATCCAATTCCATGTGCGTCTTTGGCTGTTCAGACTGGAGTATGAACAAGACTTTAACGTCACACACACCACATGTATATTAACCAATGTATTTTTTTTACTAACATTGCAAACATATGCTGTACCTTACACTACCAACTCTAAATCTTTTGAAAATCATCATACAAGCGAAGATGATGATGACAGAGCGGAAACAGACTCTACAGGAGAACTAGGGCTAGGCCTCTATTTCAAATCGAATGCTCCTTTGTCACAGCAGTTCCACGGACACAGGAGGACTGCCATAGCTCTAGGCTGAGCTACTCCGAACATCAATGTTCCTGTCTGTTTTTCACCCACAGATCTAGCCTACATCAACTCGTCATCCATCCAATGTTCTGTACGGTAAAGAGTCCCAAAAAAGGAATACAAAAGCATATAGCATAATGAAGAATACGGTAGAGGACACACACACACGGGCTGATGACAGAGGTCTGTTAGAGGACAGGCTGATGTGTTCTGCTGCAGTGGGTCACAGCACTGCTCCTCTATTCAACGGTCTATCTGTGGGAGCAGCTAACTACATGTAAACACCCCTGCTCCCACCACACACACCTAGACAAATAAATACACACTTCAAGACACTCGCACAAACACACCATGATTAGACACCAAAGACATTGAGAGAAATGAATCTCAGTCATCGGCATGTTCCTTCCAGCCCTCCTCCACACTGTACCCCCCCCCCCCCGCCCCCTCTCTCTTACCGTCCAGTCCGAAGCAGGAGCTGATTTTCTGGGCGTAGTTGCAGAGCCCACCATCATAGGAAGGCTGCTTGTGCAACGTTCTCCTTTCTCCCATCTCTTCTACACACTCACATACACACAGTCCCGGCACTGTTTAAATTCTCCCTTTCCTTTCTCATCAATAATGCAGTCTTTTACACACACACTCAGAGTCACACACACACTCAGTCACACACAAGGCCAAATGCACGCACACGCTCACACACACTCAGACAGAAATGTGCTGAGATGGAAGGTCTTCGTGCTGCTGAGTGTGTGCAGTCCTGTTGTCAGACTAAGGAGAAGCCAGGGGATTGGGTTACTGCTATGGTGCGATGCCTTCCCATTCAACACCGACTCTGAGTGAGACAGATTCTGCTGCAGTGCAACAGGTCGGGAAAGCTTGCTGGCCCTTACCAGAGGAAGGGTGGGGCTTGGGACAGGAGAAAGAGGAGTGATGGGAACATTCCTGACTATTCTATTGCCTGACTACCAGGGAAACATCTCCATAGGCCCTTAGCCGCGGGATGTAGGGGTGCCCTGAAAAATATGAATACAAAAAAATGTATACATGTGAGATATAGATATATGTGACTCGTTTCAGGAAACTAGGCGTATGTCACAGGTCACTACTTCACAGGAGAGCAATTTGAACAGAAACTTTTTTATTTTATCAAAATGCGTTTTGGGGGAGAAATGCCTTCTGGAACATGTGAACTTTCATATGCCTTCATAACAAACTTGTATGCCATCTGTAAATACGAATAACATTATTAAATTACAAGCCTAGTTGGTTTAGCCACAGAAAAAAAACAACAACCTTCCCGCTAGCTGAGATAATGAGTGGGATGGACATGCTGGGAGATGAGTTCGGATTGGAGCATGCTTCTGTCTATATGAGCTGGACAGTATGTGTTGTTAATCCTGTCTAATGTGGTAAAACTGCATAGGTGTTGCTCTCCACTTTCTGAAAGACCTAGTTTTATTATGATAGTTAAGGAGATGGTGAAAACACCTGTCATGATTACCTCTTCAAACTAAGGGCAACTATGGCATGGCATCTGGCATGACAGGGAGAGGCGTCCATCATGCATGATGATGTATATGGGTAAGATAGTCTAGCTAGCTACATTTTCAGATATTACATGTTTCTAATTTAGACAGAAAGTGGTTTCATTTCAAGCTAAAGTGTACTGTTAGCTAGCTAGCTAATGTTAGTTTGCTGGCTCCCTAGCTAACGTTACGTGTATGATGTTATTATTCGTATCCCAGATCTGTTTGCTTTGCTAGTTAGAGCCTAATGTTAGCTAGCTAACATTGAACCTGGTTGGTTAGCTACCTGCAGATTCATGCAGGGTAGTAATGACATGATTTGGCACTGTTCATTATTGTTTAACTAGCTGACTGGCTCGTTAGCTAAAGTTACGTGACGTTGTTTACCTAGCTCGGTTCATTGTTTACCTAGCTAGCTACCCATTGAATATGGCCGGTGTCAGTAAATGTCAGCAAAAAAGCGTAATGAAATGGTGCCAGCAGAGCTGGTTAGGCTGTTTTCATGTTATCGAGAGGTAAACAAATCATCGGCCAGAGCGTCAAGTGTGCCCTCTGAACGCTCCGAGAGCGAAACAAGATGGGTGGGTCTAAAGCTTAAGAGGGTGTGAATGATGCTGAATGGGTGGAGACAAAGAAGAGCTCTCAGGTAACCATAATCCCAACTCATGACGTTACTACCCTGCATGAATCTGCAAGTAGCTAACCAACCAGGTTCAATGTTAGCTAGCTACCATTAGTTTATAACTAGCAAAGCAAATGGCTCTGAGATACGAAAAATAAGATAATTCACGTAGCGTTATCTAATGAGTCGGCTTTTCTGTCAAAATTAGAAACGTGTAATATCTGAAAATGTAGCTAGCTAGACTGACTTACCCGTATAAGTCATGGATGGACATGTCTCTCTGTCACGGATGCCATGGTTGTCCTTAGTTTGAAGATGTAATCCAGACAGGTGTTTTCTCCATCTCTTTAACCATCATACTCTAATTCTACTGATTTCAGAACTCGGTCCTCCAGAAAGTGGAGACCAACACTTATGCAGCTCCACTACACAATACATTTAAAAAAGCCATGTTCGACAGGATTACCTACACAGACTGACCAGCTCCAATAGACAGAAGCCTTCTATATGGCAGACCAATGTGAACTCCTCTCTCGGCATTTCCAGCCCACTCATTATCTCAGCCAATCATGGCTAGTGGGAAGGTTGCTGTCTAAAAAATAACAAAAAAGTTCAAATGGCTCTCCTGTGAAGTCGTGACTTGCAACATATGCCTAGTTTCCTGAAACGGGTCATATATATATATATATATATATATAAAAGAAGCAGTGCACTGGGCCTTTACCAGTCCTGTATTAGTGGTTCAATATAGCCGTCTGTAGCCCCACCCCCAGCAGCGGCGTCACGGACATTCGACCAAGGCGTAGTTTAAGTTCTACATCTTTATTAATTTATAAAGCAAACTTCACCAAAACAACAAACCGGCTTAAACAGGAACCCGTAACATAGGCTCCAGCAGACTCAACACACAAACAACGTACCACAGTGCAGGTGGAGAATGAACAGACTTTAATAGGATCCCCAATTAGAGACAATGATAGGCAGCTGTCGCTAACTGGGGACCTCACACAACACCACCATAGACTTAGATAGAATACTACTGTCAGGCCCTGACCCAGACAACCATAGAGAAGCCAGAGGACCTGACAGTAGGCAACAACAAAAAACGTAAATTAAATCATTCCAATCCCGATTAAAATGCAATGGCTATTTACCATAAAGGCTGGCTTTAGGACCATGCGGAGCATTGTTCGGAGAGCAGCTACCAGCCTGTGTGCCTTTTCTGTCACTTTTAAAAAGCAGAGGGCAGAAACAGTGCCGTTTGCTTTGCCGATCAGCTGTTTAAGCGGTGCATTTGGAATTGGCATTGTAAGCCTTGATGTAATCTGATAGTCAAGGGTTAATTTAGTTGGGAATTGGGAGGTAGAGAGCCCTCTTTTTTGGTGACCATTCAAATCCATAAGCTGTTTTATTGCTATTAAAATATAGGTTGTGATAGCTGTAAGCCTAATTGTTATTTTCATGTACCGTTTCTAAAGATCTATGGCTGTTTTTTATATAGAATGATCACCCTGATGAAATGGTAGGAAATTGTAGGCTACTAAACTATGCTACTTGATAGCGTGTATTATGCATCTATACATTTTGGTTTCTTTTTGCTGATCTCCAAATAGCATTTGAGAGTTTTAAAACTGTGTAGGAGTAAAGTAAATGAGCTTCAACTGGTGGGTGTATTTCTATCTGAACCGACGCCACTGGGGACTGAACCATATACAACATAATATACGGCACTGGGGACTGAACCATATACAACATAATATACGGCACTGGGGACTGAACCATATACAACATAATATACGGCACTGGGGACTGAACCATATACAACATAATATACGGCACTGGGGACTGAACCATATACAACATAATATACGGCACTGGGGACTGAACCATATACAACATAATATACGGCACTGGGGACTGAACCATATACAACATAATATACGGCACTGGGGACTGAACCATATACAACATAATATACGGCACTGGGGACTGAACCATATACAACATAATATACGGCACTGGGGACTGAACCATATACAACATAATATACGGCACTGGGGACTGAACCATATACAACATAATATACGGCACTGGGGACTGAACCATATACAACATAATATACGGCACTGGCTGTGGATATTGCCTCCAGTGTCTTTGACCCAACCACAAATTACATCCGATTCTGTAGTTTAACAAAATTGATCCAAATCTTGATAAGAGCCAGGGAGTTTATTATTAGCAGGTCCACTAGGGGAATTATAAAGGAAAAACAAATGAAACAGATGAAACTTCGTAGTAAAATCATTATGTAAGCGGAATTCAATTGTAGCAAATGAAAAAGGAAAAGAAAATGAGTTACCAACATCCACATGAATGTAGAAGTGTTTAGAAACATATTATATTCTTATTTACAATAAAAGTCATGGCAGCACTCCAAAATGACACAATACAATATTTACCACTCATTTCTGTTGGGCACAAAATAATCTGAAACTCAACCAAGACAAACAGTCAATGTATCCAACAAGTCTGTAGAGTCACAAGCTTGATGTAATCATAGGTTGCTAGGAATACTAAACGTTTGACGACTTTAATACACATAAGTGAATTTGTCCCAATACTTTTGGTCCCCTAAAATGGAGGGACTATGTACAAAACGTGCTGTAATTTCTAAAAGGTTCACCGATATGGATGAAATTGTGAGTTCTAGGGTTTTCATTTGGTTGCATGCTTGTGTTTGTGTTAATTGGCCTTGATGAGTTTCACCTGATAGCTTGCTACTACCTTTACTTAAGCTGTTCAGGTGTGTTCCTGTTTTGTGAGGTATTGTTTGTTTTATACTCTTTACTGAGCCGTCATCGTCTTGTTTAGTATCCTTCTGGATTTCTGTAACCATTTGCCTGCTTTTGGATTTCGATATTTGCCTGCTTTTGGATTTCGATATTTGCCTGCTTTTGGATTTCGATATTTGCCTGCTTTTGGATTTCGATATTTGCCTGCTTTTGGATTTCGATATTTGCCTGCTTTTGGATTTCGATATTTGCCTGCTTTTGGATTTCTATTTTTGCCCTTTTGTACCGCTGCCTATTCCTTGTATTCTACATTTTTATATCCTTGTTGGACGAATCATTAAACCTGCTGCGCACTGAGCTTGAATCCATTTCTGGACTAAGAATTTCATTACAGAAATTACCCTCAATTTAAAAACGCACCTTGACCTCATAGTCATTGTATCATTTCAAATCCAAAATGATGGAATACAGAACCAAAAGAAACATTTTGCTAATTCTTAACAATTTGGTAGCCATTGTTAAATTCACTGATAACGATTGGCTGGTTGAACACTGAACAGGCTTTAAGCGATGCTAATCACATCTGCATATCGCTGGAGGCTGCCTAACTGAGAGCTCTAAGCTGCATCCATCCCCAATAACAGGACATTATAGCCTGTATGCAGTCAGATGAGAGCTCCTTCAATACAGAGTCAGCTACTACAGAGAAACCCTGGGTTTAAAGGGATGTGAGTCTGACTCTGTGTCTTTATGTGTGTCTCTCTCTGCCTCTCTCTCTCTGTCTCTCTCTCTCTCTCTCTCTCTCTCTCTCTCTCTCTCTCTCTCTCTCTCTCTCTTTAAGAGCACTCAACATGTACAGTGCAGTAACAACATGTGCAGTAACAACATGTACAGTGCAGTAACAACATGTGCAGTAACAACATGTACAGTGCAGTAACAACATGTGCAGTAACAACATGTGCAGTAACAACATGTGCAGTAACAACATGTGCAGTAACAACATGTGCAGTAACAACATGTGCAGTAACAACATGTACAGTGCAGTAACAACATGTACAGTGCAGTAACAACATGTGCAGTAACAACATGTGCAGTAACAACATGTACAGTGCAGTAACAACATGTACAGTGCAATAACAACATGTACAGTGCAGTGACAACATGTACAGTGCAGTGACAACATGTACATTGCAGTGACAACATGTACAGTGCAGTTACAACATGTACAGTGCAGTAACAACATGTACAGTGCAGTAACAACATGTACAGTGCAGAAACAACATGTACAGTGCAGTAACAACATGTACAGTGCAGTTACAACATGTACAGTGCAGTAACAACATGTACAGTGCAGTAACAACATGTACAGTGCAGTAACAACATGTACAGTGCAGTACAACATGTGCAGTAACAACATGTACAGTGCAGTAACAACATGTGCAGTAACAACATGTACAGTGCAGTAACATGTGCAGTACCAACATGTACAGTGCAGTAACATGTGCAGTACCAACATGTACAGTGCAGTAACATGTGCAGTAACAACATGTACAGTGCAGTAACATGTGCAGTAACAACATGTACAGTGCAGTAACATGTGCAGTAACAACATGTACAGTGCAGTAACATGTGCAGTAACAACATGTACAGTGCAGTAACAACATGTACAGTGCAGTAACAATATGTACAGTGCAGTAACAACATGTGCAGTAACAACATGTGCAGTAACAACATGTACAGTGCAGTTACAACATGTACAGTGCAGTAACAACATGTACAGTGCAGTAACAACATGTACAGTGCAGTAACAACATGTACAGTGTAGTTACAACATGTACAGTGCAGTAACAACATGTACAGTGCAGTAACAACATGTACAGTGCAGTAACAACATGTACAGTGCAGTTACAACATGTACAGTGCAGTTACAACATGTACAGTGCATTAACAACATGTACAGTGCATTAACAACATGTACAGTGCATTAACAACATGTACAGTGCAGTTACAACATGTACAGTGCAGTAACAACATGTACAGTGTAGTTACAACATGTACAGTGCAGTAACAACATGTACAGTGCAGTAACAACATGTACAGTGCATTAACAACATGTACAGTAACAACATGTACAGTGCAGTAACAACATGTGCAGTAACAACATGTACAGTGCAGTAACAACATGTACAGTGCAGTTACAACATGTACAGTGCAGTAACAACATGTACAGTGCAGTAACAACATGTACAGTGCAGTAACAACATGTACAGTGCAGTACAACATGTGCAGTAACAACATGTACAGTGCAGTAACAACATGTGCAGTAACAACATGTACAGTGCAGTAACAACATGTGCAGTAACAACATGTACAGTGCAGTAACAACATGTGCAGTAACAACATGTACAGTGCAGTAACATGTGCAGTAACAACATGTACAGTGCAGTAACATGTGCAGTAACAACATGTACAGTGCAGTAACATGTGCAGTAACAACATGTACAGTGCAGTAACATGTGCAGTAACAACATGTACAGTGCAGTAACATGTGCAGTAACAACATGTACAGTGCAGTAACAACATGTACAGTGCAGTAACAATATGTACAGTGCAGTAACAACATGTACAGTGCAGTAACAACATGTGCAGTAACAACATGTACAGTGCAGTAACAACATGTACAGTGCAGTAACAACATTTACAGTGTAGTTACAACATGTACAGTGCAGTAACAACATGTACAGTGCAGTAACAACATGTAAAGTGCAGTAACAACATGTACAGTGCAGTTACAACATGTACAGTGCAGTTACAACATGTACAGTGCATTAACAACATGTACAGTGCATTAACAACATGTACAGTGCATTAACAACATGTACAGTGCATTAACAACATGTACAGTGCAGTAACAACATGTACAGTGTAGTTACAACATGTACAGTGCAGTAACAACATGTACAGTGTAGTTACAACATGTACAGTGCAGTAACAACATGTACAGTGCAGTAACAACATGTACAGTGCAGTAACAACATGTACAGTGTAGTTACAACATGTACAGTGCAGTAACAACATGTACAGTGCAGTAACAACATGTACAGTGCAGTAACAACATGTACAGTGCAGTAACAACATGTACAGTGCATTAACAACATGTACAGTGCATTAACAACATGTACAGTGCAGTAACAACATGTGCAGTAACAACATGTACAGTGCAGTTACAACATGTACAGTGCAGTAACAACATGTACAGTGCAGTAACAACATGTACAGTGCAGTAACAACATGTACAGTGCAGTTACAACATGTACAGTGCAGTTACAACATGTACAGTGCAGTTACAACATGTACAGTGCAGTAACAACATGTACAGTGCAGTAACAACATGTACAGTGCAGTAACATGTGCAGTAACAACATGTAGAGTGCAGTAACAACATGTACAGTGCAGTAACAACATGTACAGTGCAGTAACAACATGTACAGTGCAGTAACAACATGTACAGTGCAGTAACATGTGCAGTAACAACATGTAGAGTGCAGTAACAACATGTACAGTGCAGTAACAACATGTACAGTGCAGTAACAACATGTGCAGTAACAACATGTACAGTGCAGTAACAACATGTACAGTGCAGTAACATGTGCAGTAACAACATGTACAGTGCAGTTACAACATGTACAGTGCAGTTACAACATGTACAGTGCAGTTACAACATGTACAGTGCAGTAACAACATGTACAGTGCAGTAACAACATGTACAGTGCAGTAACATGTGCAGTAACAACATGTAGAGTGCAGTAACAACATGTACAGTGCAGTAACAACATGTACAGTGCAGTAACAACATGTACAGTGCAGTAACAACATGTACAGTGCAGTAACATGTGCAGTAACAACATGTAGAGTGCAGTAACAACATGTACAGTGCAGTAACAACATGTACAGTGCAGTAACAACATGTGCAGTAACAACATGTACAGTGCAGTAACAACATGTACAGTGCAGTAACATGTGCAGTAACAACATGTAGAGTGCAGTAACAACATGTACAGTGCAGTTACAACATGTACAGTGCAGTAACAACATGTACAGTGCAGTAACATGTGCATTAACAACATGTAGAGTGCAGTAACAACATGTACAGTGCAGTAACATGTGCAGTAACAACATGTAGAGTGCAGTAACAACATGTACAGTGCAGTAACAACATGTACAGTGCAGTAACAACATGTACAGTGCAGTTACAACATGTACAGTGCAGTAACAACATGTACAGTGCAGTAACAACATGTGCAGTAACAATATGTGCAGTGCAGTAACAATATGTACAGTGCAGTAACAACATGTGCAGTAACAACATGTACAGTGCAGTTACAACATGTACAGTGCAGTAACAACATGTACAGTGGAGTAACAACATGTACAGTGCAGTACCAACAAATATTAAGCATAGAAATATCACATATAGAACAGATCTACTGCTTCTTATACTTGCTTTAAATGAGAATGACATATCTATAACACCCCTTTCTATTGAAAGTTGGTCAGGTCGCCCAAAAAGTTACATATTGCACCATTAAACTCAGGCCAACAATCAAGGATAAAGCATGGTGTAATCATACTACAGTATGGAGGTCAAATGTTATATCTCTCCGTTTCTGTCCAGACCATCTCTCGTACAGGACACACAACATTACCCTTCTCTCTGCGGACGCTGGTCCACATTTGTCCACAATATTGGTGAATGCTATGTGAGGCAATATACTGTACTACCATATCCCAAGTGGCGTAGTGGTCTAAGACACTGCATCTCAGTGCTAGAGGCGTCACTACAGACAACCTGGTTCAAATCCAGACTGTATCACAACCGGCCGTGATTGGGAGTCCCATAGGGTGGAGCACAATTGCCTCAGTGTCAGTTTGGCCGGTGTAGGCCGTCATTGTAAATAAGAGTTTGTTCTTAACTGACTTGCATGGTTTAAAAAAATTAAAATGACTTTCTACGAAGTACATACGTATAACACATTGTAAAGGACATTATGAAGCAAAGTATACAGACGGGTTGGATTTCTCCACATTTCATTGTTTTACAACGTGGGATTTAAATGGATTGTTTTTTTTGTCAACAATCTTCTGTAATGTCAATGTAGAAGACACATTCTATACATTTCTTTACATTAATAGACATGAAATAACTAAAATATAGTTGTTGTATAAGTATTGAGCTCCTGTAGTCAATACATGCTAGATACACCTTTGACATCAGTTACAGCTGTGAGTCTTCTTGTTACAGTCTATAAGAGCTTTGCACAACTTATTCTTTCTTCTGAAAACAAATCTTCAAGGTCTGTCAAGATGGTAGACAGACATTTTCAAGTCTTAAGATATTAATGCGGATTTAAGTAAAAACTGTAACTTGGTAACTCACTGATTGGTTATTGTTACCCATCTACCAATCACTGCCCTTCTTTATGAGGCTATACATATGTTGTATATATGGGAGAGAGAGGAAGGTTTAGTCATACAAAAATCATGAAAACCATATTATTCCATGTAATTGATGTGTTTTCTTAAGCCAAATGTTACTCCTGAACTAATTTAGGCCTAAACACAGAGGCTGAATATTTATGCAGTGGATTTTTTATCCAATTTGACATAAGATTGTTGAAACATTTTTGAAAAAAAAAGACAAGTAAATCATATGAATCCCACTTTTTAACACAATAAAATGTGAAGAAATCCAAGGGGTCTGATGACTTTTGCTAAGTATTCAGACCCCTTGACTTTTTCCATATTTTGTTACGTTACAGCCTTAATCTAAAATGGATTAAATAAAACAAATCCTCAGCAATCTACACACAATGTCAAAACAAAAACATGTTCTTTTAGGTAACAGCCATTTCGAGTCAGTTGAAAATGTCCTAGATAGAGAGACATAACATATTATAAGCCTTATAATAAGACATTATAAAGGCTCATACAGTACATTATTGTAACTAAAGCATTATACCTGCAGGCTTTAGACTCTGACATAAATGAATTGAGATGTATCAGGGGTTATTTTAGCCTGGAAAATATTGGGAAACACTTTCTATGAAGTACATACAGTGCCTTCAGAAAGTATTCAGACCCCTTGACTTTTTCTAAATTTTGTTACGTTACAGCCTTATTCTAAAATTGATTACATCGTTTTTTTCCCTGAACAATCTACACACAAAACCCCATAATGATGAAGCAAAAACAGGTTTTTAGATTTTTTTGCAAATGTATAAAAATCTGACATCACGTTCACGTAAGTTTTCAGAACCTTTACTCAGTACTTTGTTGAAGCACCTTTGGCAGTGATTACAGCCTTGAGTCTTCTTGGGCATGACGCAACAAGCTTGGCAGACCTGTATTTTTTTCTTGAGTTTCTCAAGAGTTTCTCCCATTCTTCTCTACAGATCCTCTCAAGCTCTGTCAGGTTGGATGGGGACCGTCTCTCCAGAGATGTTTGATCCGGTTCAAGTCCGGGCTCTGGCTGGGCCACTCAAGGACATTCAGAGACTTGTCCCGAAGCCACTCCTGCGTTGTCTTGGCTGTGTGCTTAGGGTTGTTGTCATGTTGGAAGGTAAACCCAGTCTGAGGTCCTGAGAGCTCTGGAGCAGGTTTTCATCAAGGATCTCTCTGTACTTTGCTCTGTTAATCTTTCCCTCAATCCTGACTAGTCTCCCAGTCCCTGCCGCTGAAAAACATCCCCACAGCATGATGCTGCCACCACTATGCTTCACCGTAGAGATGGTTCCAGGTTTCCTCCAGATGTGACGCTTGACATTCAGGCCAAATAGTTCAATCTTGAGCAATTTTCATCAGACCAGAGAATCTTGTTTCTCATGGTCTGAGAGTCTTTAGGTGCCTTTTGGCAAACTCCAAGTGGGCTGTCATGTGCCTCTTACTAGGAGTGGCTTCCATCTGGCCACTCTACCATAAAGCCTGATTGGTGGAGTGCTGCAGAGATGGTTGTCCTTCTGGAAGGTTCTCCCATCTCCACAGAGGAACTCTGTAGCTCTATCAGAGTGACCATCGGTTTCTTGTTCACCTCCCTGACCAAGGCCCTTCTCCCCTGATTGCTCAGTTTGGCCGGGCGGCCAGCTCTAGGAAGAGTCTCGCTGGTTCCAAATTTCTTCCATTTAAGAATGATGGAGGCCACTGTGTTCTTGGGGACCTTCAATGCTGCAGAAATGTTTTGGTACCCTTCCCCAGATCTGTGCCTCGACACAATCCTGTCTCGGAGCTCTACGGACAATTCCTTTGACCTCATCGCTTGGTTTTTGCTCTGACATGCAATGTCAACTGTGGGACCTTATATTTACAGGTGTGTGCCTTTCCAAATCATGTCCAATCAATTGAATTTACCACAGGTGGACTCCAATCAAGTTGTAGAAACTTCTCAAGGATGGAAACAGGACGCACCTGAGCTCAATTTCGAGTCGCACCTGAGCTCAATTTCGAGTCTCATAGCAAAGGGTCTGAATACTTATGTAAATAAGGTATTTCTGTTTTTATTTTTTATAAATTTGCAAAAATATCCCAAAACCTGTTTTTACTTCGTCATTATGGGGTATTGTGTGTAGATGAGGAAAATACATAATTTAATACATTTTAGAATAAGGCTGTAACATAACAAACAAAAGTCAAGGGGTCTGAATACGTTCCGAAATGCACTGTGCACATGCACGCACTTGTACATGTGCACACGTGTAAATGCACATACATATGTATGATAGAGAAACACTCTCACATTGCACATGTTCACACCATGTTATGTGCGAGGACTACATGCGGTGTGCACGTGTTTGTGGTGCATGTGTACGTGCATGTGCACAGAAACGCATGCACGTCCCATTGTCACGAGAATTTCTGTCTCAATGTTCTAAATGAACTATCACTCTAGCTTTGATTAATTCCCAGAGGTTGTAAGATTCTGGTTAATAAAGAATTAAGCAAAGTCTCAGTCTGCAACAGATCAGTCGTTTATTCAGAGAGCTCTGCCGAAAGGAAAAAACACAGAACCTTTTATAAAATCCAGTCAGCAAAGTCTCCACCCTGTTTTATGGCCTGCAAGTTCTCAGGATCTGCCTTCAAAGACCCTCTTCAGTTGCTAATGTTTACTCACACCTCGAAGACCAGGCCCCAATCCTGATGGATGGGGCCCTGTGAACTTTTATGGCCGCATAATCTCCTGCAGGTCTAACAGCTTTCACAAATGGTCCGTCTCCTTCATTGTCTTAACCACATCCTGACTCATTTACCAAATGGTAACATTCTAACCTGGTCTGAACATTGTCTATGTTCGCACATTCTTAGAATCATAATCTTGTAATTCTAATACATCTCACACATTACACAGTTTCAGGGTGAAACATCTTAGTCATTAACTTTAAACATACAAATTCCTTTATCACCCATTTGATCCTCGCACACATCCTGGTTGTGGCCCTTAGTCTTTCTATGTCAGATTACATCAGGAAATAAGGCTTGGGAAGATAAGTCATAAATAAATGACCATGTTAAATAGCATGTCTTATAAATACAGGTCACAGAGAATGTGACTAAAACCATCTGACACGTCCCTGAGTAAATGACATCTGAAAAGAGCTGTAACAGGGAAGGGCATGGAGGGGGTGAGAGCTGAAAAGGGTCAGAGAAGCGCTGGTCTCTCTTAGCAGCAACTAAAATGAAAAACGTTAAAGAAAATATGGTTAGAGTCTTTGCCGCTGGTCCACTGGCTTGAGCTGACAAAACGTTTAATTTAAATAATCATCAAGATTTAGGAAAACACGTTTTTTTACTTGCGCCACACAGAGGACTTGGTCTCAAATGTCAGTAGCACCCGGATGTCTGCCCTTTTAAATCCAGGGATCCGTCCTGGGAGTGGCATCGCGTGGACATCGGCGAAGTTGTTGACATAGTGGACAATCCGCTGAATGTCCTTGTAGGACAGCACCCATTTTGCTGGAGAGACAACCACCACACCTCTTCTTCCTTGGAGCCACACCAAGTTCCTTGTAGAACGTTATCACTGCAGTCAGCTTGTCTGCAGAAATTCTGAAACAAGAAAATAAATGATTTATAACGTGCCTTTAATATGTGCTGGAAGGCACAGCGTATTTTCAGCTCTTTTGTTTATATTAATGATACAGCTCATTCTTTCTTAAATACCTTCTAAATGTTTTAATACTGTTGTTGTATTGTTTAATAATAACAGAAGATATCAAGTTGTATTACTCTAAAGAAAACATACTTCTGTAGGAACTTGAATGGTTCTCTGCTGTTTCCTTTCAGATGTTCATGGAACCAGAGATCTTGGAACCAGAGATCTTGGAACCAGAGATCTTGGAACCAGAGATCTTGCCAATGAGCACTAGATTTTTTTTCATCTGAAAAAATAAGACAAATAACAATATATACTGTAACTCATCATCATCTATTCTAGCCAATACATGTTCAAGTAATATCAACACACAATAACTACACATTACCTGCACTCATTGAAATGCATGTGTGAGTACACACACACACACACAGTACACACACACACACACACAGTACACACACACACACACACAGTACACACACACACACACACACACAGTACACACACACACACAGTACACACACACACACACACACAGTACACACACACACACACACACACACACAGTACACACACACACACACACACACACACAGTACACACACACACACACACACACACAGTACACACAGTACACACACACACACAGTACACACACACACACACACAGTACACACACACACACACACACACACACACAGTACACACACACACACACACACAGTGTACACACACACACACACAGTACACACACACACAGTACACACAGTACACACACACACACAAACAGTACACACACTACACACACACACACACACAGTACACACACACACACACAGTACACACAGTACACACACACAGTACACACAGTACACACACAGTACACACACACAGTACACACAGTACACACACACACACACACACAGTACACACACAGTACACACACAGTACACACACAGTACACACACACACAGTACACACACACACACACACACACACACACACACACACACACACACACAGTACACACACACAGTTTGGCGCCGCCCTGAGTGGTCGCCTTTTAAGCAGCTCCCGTTGTCCCGTTGTTCGTGCATTAATTGTTGTTTTAGTTCGTTTTCTTTCGTCTATTTTCTTTAGTTTTATTTTTTATTTTGCTACAGTCGAACTATAACAGTTCAGGATTATGGATTTTATGGATTTTATCGCAGCTGAACGTCGACAGGAGTCGTCAACTGTTATTGTTTACAGCAGAGCCCAGCTCCTGGATTTAGCCCACGCAGCGCTGCTGCTCCCCAGGGAAAAGTTTGATATTCCGGACGAATTGAAAAGACGACGCCGTGGATGCAGGGCGGGATTGAAATGTAAGGCAAAGCGGAGGAGGTTCAAGTACAAGCCGGTTATACCGTCTATTATTATGGGCAATGTGAGGTGTCTACATAACAAGATGGATGAGTTGGCGGAACTTGTTCGTGGACAAAGGATTTATCGGGAAGCTAGCCTAATGTGTTTTACTGAGACTTGGCTGAACGACAACATCCCCATACAGAACGTCACTATCGACGGTTTCCAGACCATCACAGCGGACAGGGATCGCGTCTCTTCCGGTAAGAGTAAGGGTGGTGGGCTGGCTTTATTAGTTAACAACAGATGGTGTCATCCGAACCATATTACTCTTAAGGAAAAGTTTTGTAGCCCGGACATTGAACTGCTAGCCGTTAGCCTGAGACCCTACTATCTACCTAGGGAATTCACGGCGGCCATTGCTGTTATTGTTTACATCCCGCCCTCTGCTGACGCAAACGCAGCGTGTGACGTCATCCACTCTGTTATCGCGAGGTTACAGACAGCGCATCCCAGTGCTTTCTTTGCAATTTCGGGGGATTTTAACCATGCATCTCTCTCTTCCACGCTGCCCACGTTCAAACAGTTCGTGAAGTGCCCAACCAGGAATAATAAAACTCTGGACTTGTTATATGCTAATGTGAAGGATGCATACAACTCCACTGCACTCCCTCCCCTCGGTAGATCGGATCACAACCTTGTCCACCTCACCCCACTCTACAGGCCTATGGTCCAACAGCAGCCTGCAACCACCAGGACTATTAGGAGATGGTCCCCGGAGGCGAATGAGGCCCTACAGGACTGCTTTGAAACAACAGACTGGGATGTGTTCTGTGAGGCTCATGGGGAGGACATCGATGGACTCACTGACTGCATAACAGACTATATTAATTTTTGTGTAGACAACACTGTACCCACCAGGAAGGTACGCTGTTTCCCAAACAATAAACCCTGGGTCACCAGCGACCTGAAGGCCCTGCTGAATGAGAAGAAGAGGGCCTTCAAGGAGAAGGACAAGGACAAATTGAAATGCGTCCAGAGGGAGCTGAAGTTGCGGATTGCTGAGGGGAAGAGAGTGTATAAGGAGAAGATGGAGGACAAGCTGAGGCAGAGCCAGGTGAGAGAGGTGTGGAAGGGTATGAGAAATATCACTGGCTTCAAAAAGTCAAACAGTGGGCAGACGGAGGGGACCCAGGACAGAGCCAATGAGCTGAACCAATTTTTTAACAGGTTCGATACTGGCCCTGTCCACCTCCCCTCCAGCTCCCCAGACCACACACCCTCACGGCTATCCCACCCCCACTTTGCTCACAGCACCTCTGCTGAGACAATCAGTGACCCCACCTCCGCCCCTGCCCCCCCTGGACTGATCCTCAACACCCCCCTTCCCCCCACCTCCCTACCTGGGCTGGCTTTCACCACCAACCAAGTGAAGAGAGAGCTGGAGAGACTACACCAGTGGAAAGCGGCGGGCCCCGATGGCATCAGCCCAAGGGTGCTGAGGGTCTGTGCTGACCAACTGTGTGGAATACTCCAGCGTCTTTTCAACCTTAGCCTGAGCCTAGAAAGGGTCCCTGTGCTGTGGAAAACATCCTGCCTCGTCCCAGTGCCCAAGAATGCACACCCCACTGTCCTGAATGACTTCAGACCTGTAGCGCTAACATCCCACATCATGAAGACCCTGGAAAGGTTAGTCCTCGCTCACCTCAGACCCCTGGTGTGTTCATCAATGGACCCCCTGCAGTTTGCATACCAGCGCAACATCGGGGTGGATGATGCAATCATCTACCTTCTGCAGAGGGCCTACTCTCACCTGGACAACGCAGGTTGCACTGTGAGGGTCATGTTTTTTGACTTCTCCAGTGCCTTC